>QJPP01001705.1:0-470000 GCA_003996215.1 Jaltomata sinuosa | reverse complement strand
AGAATGAGGTGTTGAAAATTACTGTGCCAAAATTAGCTGAGGAAGAGAAGAAACAACCTAAAGTGAATTATAAAGGTCTACTTAAAAGCAAGGGAATTCCATATCAGCAAGAATATATTTTTTTTAAAAAGTTTTTGTTTGAGGTGGAAGTCTGTTAAAGTGAGGGTATATGTGGTCCGTTTACTTAATAGCGAGGGTATTTTTGATACCAAAATCTAACGAAGGGTATATTTTCTCCATTTTCAATAGTTTAGGGGTATTTTTGACCCTTTTTCCCAAACGGAAATGTTAACCCTAAAAAGTAAGAAATATTATTTTGTTAAATTACTCTTAATTAGATATAATCTCTAGGTTAATGTAAGAATTTTCTTATTAAATAAGGATAAAATTGAAAAAAGAAAATTAATATTCTTTTATTATATTTTTTCTATATTACTCTTTTTTGTTCATTTTTTACTTGTCCACTATGGACTTTATATTCTCTTTAAAAAATAATAAGTGTATATTTTATTATAGTATCCATATTAATTGGTGTATAACTTAGATATTGAGAAATAATTTAAAAATAAGGGTGTGCTCAGTACGAAGGAAAATGTTTTCTATGAAAAATAATTTCTTAAAAACTATTTTTTTTTAAATAAGTGAATTTCTTACTTATTTTCTTGTATTTGGTATAAAAGCAAACATTATTATTCTAAAAGTATTTATATATAGTCTAAGCAAACAATATGGGAGGTGAAAGTGAGGTGGGGTGGTGGGGGTGGGGGTTAAGGGGGTGGGTGAATATAAGGTGTGTTGGAGGGTGTGGGGAGGATACAATTAACGTGGAATGCTACTTGTAGAAATTGTTTTCTCTATTTCTATTATACAAATCATTTTCTCCATTTTTAAGGACCCGTTTGGCCATAAAAAATGCAAGATATTTTTTTTAAAAATATTGATAAAAATCGATTGGCTATACAGTTTGTTAATTTTTGACAAAAATTTGGCAAAAAATTCAAGTCCCAGAAATTCGAAAAAAGTAATTTTGGGCCAAATTTTAATTTTTGAGAAATTTAAAAATTTTAAACTTTACCCCAAATTTTTATATTTTATAAAAATACTCCATCATTTATTAATCTCAATTAATATTTATTTGTCAACCAACCCTATTAATAAACCTTGTTATTTGACTCTCAAGTATGCAATAGTATTGTTGCATAGCACTTGTTAAAAGTAATGTAAATGAAAAAAATTGCATGCTCCTTTCGAGTTGAAAAAACTTCAGTAGCTCCTAAACTGATCTGTGAAATTGTTTATAAGCGGGTTAGAACTTATAATCTATGAGTTTAATTTATATCATGGAACATGTTCATTGTAAAATGATAATACAAAGTTATGAATATTTTTAATAGTTTTTAGAACTTGATGATATAAATCATATTTCTTTTCTCAAAAACTATAGCCAAACACATGATGAAACTTCACTAAAAAATAACTTGTCAAAAATATTTAAAAATCTATGGCCAAACACTAGCTAAGAAGCTTGTTTTTTTAGAGAAAAAAATATACATATATATATATATATATATATTGTACATACATTACACTCACGACTGCACCGTATCTACATATTTACATATTTTAATTTTATAGAAGCTGATTTTGATAAAAGGCAACAGTGTAGCGCATAGTATCCATCTATTGAGCGACGCTGAAATGGTCAAAATACTTGTAGTTAAGAGGAGAAATTTTTTAAGTTGTGCATATAGAGTGTTGTAAAAATGGATTATAATTTATTGTCTTGCGTAGGCATTGTGCGTCGTGCACGTTTTTGACCATCCATATTTCAGCTTCTGATAAAAAATGGTGCAGTGAAGCCTGTTAAGATGGAGGGCAGAGTCTAAATCATTTCTTGAAATAGAATGTTTCAACAGAATTTATTATTACACAATAGATGCAACTAAGGAGATTCAAGAAATAATTTAATCAATAGGTAAAATTTATTTATATCATATTATACTTTTCAAGGGGTGGTAAGAATGTAAATGTAACGTTATGTGCATGATTAATGATTTAAAATTTAAATTAAACACAATAAGCATGTGTAATACTTAAATGCGAAAGAAAATACAGTAAAAAAGGAAAGAGGCACTATTCAAGGAGGAGGAAATATTACAGTAATAAATACCTATTAAAGTTGCAGTATTAACAATCAGAATCAGTAATTCACTTTTTTAAAAGATTATTAATATATTTTTAGTGAGTACAATTTCATGGTCATGTTATAGTTCTAACATTTATTGGTCTAAATATTAAAAAATAAAGAATAAACTTACATGAGCTGATACAAAAATTTACGCAGGCCCTGTGTCAACAAAAAAGTTTCATCTGCAATATTCCACGTGGATAGGAGAAATCTAATACAGTTAAAAATGAATTGCAATGAAATCGACAGAAGAAAACATCCAAAGCAGATGTATAAGTTTTAAGCACCATTTTTTCAATTACAATTCATAAAATAAAGAAAATGATGCAGATAGGGGATAATTTTTGCCATTACTCAAAAAGAAGAAGGAGGAAGAAGGAGAGGGAAAGAGAACATACTTTTCAATCCCTTTTGATAGGGAATCTAATCTTTGCTTTGAGTTTGCTGCTGGAAGCTTTGCTTTTGGCGGGCAAGGTATGCTAGATTGTTGGTTTTGAGCTGATGGTTGTGACTTTTCGCTTACTTGCGTCAACAATGTTCATTAATATTTTAGGTGGCAATAGTTGGACGGTATTTTCTTTTTTCTCATGATTTACAATAGTGAGTTTTGTAGTTGTTGCATTTCAACCTTTGGAGAATAGTTTTTTCATTTGAATTTTGTAAGTTCTTGTTTCTAGGTGTTTTCACAAATTTTCAAAGAGCAGCGATTATTTCTGCATGGGAGAATGTGATTATTTATAATGGTTGTTTCTGTCTTGATAAAGTTTAGTTATAAGGAATACCTTGGCATAACAAATTCCATAGATTTCTTGTGTTGTGAGGTGCAACATTTTTTCGGCTATTTGATCTGAGACGAAAGCTATGACGGAGCTGGTATAATCAGTGATTGTAACCTCTAACTAAACTCTGTATAAAACTGATTTTTTTTTTAGTTGTTACGAAAATAGTTATAGTACAATAAAAATTTATACCTTGAGATAAGCATAGTGAATCGTTCGCAACGTGTACAGTAGATTAGCCTTGAGGAAGTACTCCTTGTGAATGAAATTTTGCAATCTGAGCATGTAATGGGGCAGAAATATTAGTCCTCATTTATTATTGTAACTTGGCCATCTATGTAAAATATTTGACCATATAGAATGAAAATGAGCTTAGCTGTATAAACATATAATTTTAAATAATAAGCAAAATTAGAGCTCATTCTTCCTAGTAAAATCAAGCCCAGGAGGGCTTGATCACAATTTCCCAAGTAAGAGATAGAATCTCACTAATTGGAAGGAAAAGGAGGGCTTCGATCCATTGTAATTCACTTTCTTGGTATGGAGAGATCTCTGCCAACCATAGCAGCACCATCCGCTAAAATTTATCCCTTTTTAATGCATTTACCTCGAGAAACTTGGAGTTTTTGATGCATACAAGTATTTTTATTGGAATGTTGATATTTAACTAATGAAATACTTAGAATATCTCCATTACCTGATAAAAGAATCTTGTCAGTATTGGTATAAACGATCCGCATGAGACTTAGAGGGGAGCGGATAATATACTCTTTCTTGTTCCTAAATCAATGGGTGCAACTGTCGGCATTGAAAAGGTATTTTTAAAGTAGCCATTGTTTTGCCTTATAAAAAGAAGCTTCCTTCGCATGAAAGATATTCTAGTAAATAAAAAACTCGCCATTCATTCATGAACTGTCTTGCCCGTGCCATCAAGAGCTCCGGCCGTACTTGTGATGGTTCCCAAGGATCCAATATGACCACTTAGGTCTATGTTGCCACGATTTCCTGTGGATTGGATCAAAAACAATTCTTGAATGAGGCCAGGGATGAATCGAAAAAGAAATCTTTATTGGTTCTACCTCCTATTTTTTATGAAGAGAATGAATCTTTTTCTCGAAAGATCAGAAAAAAATGGGTCCGGATCTCCTGCGGGAATGATTTGAAAGATTCAAAACCAAAAACAGTGGTATTTACTAGCAACAACATAATGGAGGCAGTCACTCAATATAGATTGATCCAAAATCTAATTCAAATGCAATATAGTACCTATGGGTACATTAGAAATGTATTGAATTGATTCTTTTTAATGAATAGATCCGCCTATTGCCTTCGTCCTATTCAAACGTTATTGGCAGAATGCCTTCAATCTAGTCTTGAAGCAAGGAACCAATCATCATGCTTAACTAAGTAAAGGGGATGCATTGTTGGCTGCTTTAACCCCACTTTTGCTCAACATCGATCCTCTCACATACTTCCTCAAGCAGCGGAAGACTCAATGCCCAAGCAGTTACACGTTGTTGATTTCAGACTCCTCCGCTAGAGCCAACAACCATTCAGTGAATTATCTTGTTTGACTAAAGCAACAAGGGCTTTAGGAGTTACACCGGTTTGTCTTCTGGGTTGACTGAATGGACTGAGACCGAGGAACAACTATCGTGCTACTGGCTTTTAATCGAATTGCTACTTTCAGAGCATTCACCTCCGAATCTCCCAAGTCTCTTGGATTTGGTTCGATCAATCTTTGTTTTCGTAGAAAATGAAGAGAAGAAGATGCATTGGGTTTAGGACGAAAGCAAAAACGAGTAGGATGTATGCTCATCTTGGTTAGGTTTATCCATGAGAGATCTGGTGGGGCCTATGCGCTCCTGCCACCTCTTGGCAAAGTAGACTGATGGGTAAGCCCCCTCATGTCAGAGCTAGTTCATATGGCTCGTGCAGTCATGGTCTCCCTCTAGCCTATAGGGATTAGCCAACGAGTTCAAATGTTGAATTTAAGGAGGCAAGGCACTTCTTCTATTCTTATTATTTTCCCTGCTTAATCGTTAAGTTTTGTCAATAACAGTTTTTACGCTTGGGGGAATGTCTAGATATTTCTACCTCGATTTTATGGTTGTAAAAAACTATCTGCTTTAGGTGGTAACCATATGGACTCTGCCTCTTGACCTCTTGTCTTGGGTTGAGAGAGCCGTGGATTGCTCTCGGCAAAGAACTTTCTCTCTTAAAGAAGGTCTGTAATGCCTGGCACTTTCCTCATTAAAAGTGAAATCACAACAGTTTCATTTTGTGCTTCTTTCTTACCGAGAATTTCTGAAAAATACTAATTTATTTTTACGACGGGTTCTGTATTTCTATATTTTGTATATAATTGTATATAAGTATTTTCTATATAATCTATAAGAGAAGTCTTTTTCCTTTACTATTATATGTTAAATGAGACCAAAAAGACGAAATGAGCAAAAAATTTGTATATATCAATAGAGGAAATAACCATGTGGAAAACAAGACAAGAATTCTCTACAATTACACAGTGGAACAATTGAAGGGATATACCGCAGTTTGGTAGCGCGTTTGTTTTGAGTACAAGATATCACGGGTTCAAATCCTGTCAACTATCTCACGCTCTCTCTCTCTCAAACCCAACCAAAGGAACACATCTAGTTGAAAGACTCTCATTCTTATTTAGAATGGGAAGATCTTTCAGTTCGTAAAAGTTTAAGCTTAAGAGCTTTATCCATAAGTAATGAGAGGAGACTTTTAGAAAACCCTCATACCTTCTCTGGAGACAGAGATCTTACTGCTACCTCCGAGTCTGACAATCTAATTTTCTAGGCTTTTAGCTTTTAGAATCCTCTTTCTCTCTGATCCTTCGTGCGTTCTTTATCTTATTCTAATTCGATTTAGCTTTCTTTTAGTTGCTATATCTTTATTTTGAAGAAAGGAGCACTCAACATCTATTAAACAAGACCAAGAACAAATACCATGCCTCGGGATCCAAGAATCGAGAGAGAAAAAAAAGGACTGTTTGGTAAAGATGTTGAAAGTTAAATTAGCAACGTCCTTCTACGCTGTTGGATTTTATGCCGAGTAGCAGCAAATTGGCATGCATATGAAATTATCCTTATCAATAATGAGCTTTCATATATATCTTTATAAAAATATAACTATTAAACATGGTTGCGTAACTAAATTTAATAGTAAAAAAATATTTTAAGTAAATAAAACGTTAATACTTACCAGAATCGAAAATGTTGAATCACACAAGAGTGCGAGTATCGCAAAACAAGGTAAAACCTGAAACAAAGAACATAAGATATAGCATACCAACAAAAGCATCAATATTTTACACCCATAACTAAAAAAAGTTAGGGGAAAAGGTATAAATCAAGAAGAAAAGAAAGTAGTATGAACTCTATGTGCGTTATCAATTTCTAATTCGAAGAAAATTAAAAATTTAACTGGGTTGAAGCATCTTCTTGGAATCACTAAGAAAGTAGGAAAGAATCCAAGGTTGCTTTTTAGGATATGGTTCAACAAATATATTATGTAGATTTTGCTGAAGCAACAAGTTTTCGAATTGAATCATATAACTTGGCAACATCAATAATAATCTTCCTAAAAATCAGCCAATTCAATTACTTTACCTTCAATTCTTCTCTTTTTACTCTTTTTCTTACTTCTCCGCTCTTGAACAAATATATCATAATTTTTGCCCTAATTTTGATTCCATGGAGATTTTCAGCACATAAAAATCAAACTTTCCAAGACCATACACTAAGGCCAAGACGTCATCAATCGATACAAATTACTAAAATCAAGTAAAGATTGAAACTTGAGAACCCCAGAAGGCAAAAACAGAATTTTTGAATAAATTTCAACCAAAATTAGTATGATCAAGTGAAATCTGTAAACACCATGCAAATAACAAACAAGGGTAAGCCGAAGAAGGAAGGGAAGAGGAAAACAAAGTGGCGCTGAAAAAGTACCTGGTAGCAGTTGGAGCAAATGAACCTAGAGAGCTCTAAAAGAATAATTTTCTACCAATATATGTGACAATAATTTGATAAAGAAGATGAAAAAGGCGGTGAAAATCACGTATAATAGCAGCCAAACCACCACGTGGTATACAATGAAGGCAGGGCAACAAAGAAAAATGATAGAAATACCCTTAGTTAATAAAAGTATGAACAATAACCACACATGTTGATAGTGAGCTCTTACTCACTTTTCTACTTAAGTAGAATTTCTGAGCGAGTATAATGTTATCAACATGCCTGCTTAAGGGTATTCAAATCAAAATTGAGGGTAATTTAATCATTTAAATTATAACCTGATATTTTCTCACCATACGTGGCATCCATTTTTGCACCCATCTCTATGTGGCATTCATTTTTGCACTCACCTCTCTCCATAATATTCACTCCATTCATAATGCTCAATTGTTCTTCGTAAGCTGCATCCATCATCACCTTCAGCTTTCTCCATTTTGTAAACAACAACAAAACCTATTCTTTCTCATCTTCTTCCATACATGTCCTTCTCAACTTCCATGGCCTCCCCTAGATTTTCGCCATAATAATTGATAAATTTAAAATATTTAAAAGTTATTTTGATTAATATTAAGATGTATTTGTTTTCACTAAAGTGATATGAGAAAGATTGCAACTTTATAGTACTTTTTATGTAGCTTTTAAATATCTAAATATAAAATTTAAAATATTAAATTAATGTTATCTAATTTAATTTTAAAAATTAGTTAAATTAACTCTCGAGAATTAAAATATGACAATTTTTTAAACCAAGGATATAGTGAATTACCACCATATTTACATTACTTGATTATTTTTTTTAAAAATTGTACAAATTAATTTTACAAAATTCTATTGGAGTTAACCATATTAATTTATAGTTAACCTGTTTACTTTTATTTTATGATATACGAATTTCCTAACCATATATAAAAAGATACATAAAAGACAATTATAAATAGTTCAAGGCATTAAATTATGGTAATAAGGTAATACCTTTTTTTGATTGTTCATTTTATTAAATCAGGAAGGAGGTAGAAAATTAGAGAAGATTATTATTGGAATTTGAATCCTTTATTTTAACTATGAAAGATAGCGATCAATCCATTAGTTTGTACTTAAAATGTAAAACTATAACAAATGTTATCTGAACTAATTGAATTATAATTATTTTTGTTAATAAATTAACTTATTTTTCGTGTTGGCCCGTGCTTGCACTGGCTTGCCGAAATTATAGGAGAAAATAGGGGTTAGAAAAGTAGTGAAACATAGAAATGTTTTTCCAGGACGTAGTACAGTTATTTAAATTCATATTTGTTGAACTTAATTAATTTAATTCAATTATATTAATCCAAGATATTTAATTGGACTAATATATCTTGAATTTAATAAAATTCAAATTTCTTATGAATTTAAATCTGATAAAATTTACATTGTTACAAGTATAAATCACAATAATTAACAACTTAAACTAATTAAAAGACATAATTTTTTTAGTTGAGTCTCTAAATTTTATCAGTGCCACGTAAGTTAGGACAGAAGAAAAAGTACTTTGCCTTACTTATAAAGGAGGATAAGCAGACAACAAGTCGACATGTCTGCTTATGTGCTTGGATATTTCCTTTTATACTCTTCAATTTAATTTATTTATCTTACTTTTCTTTTTAATCAATTATATATTTAAAAATTACATAAAAAATAGTATAAATCACAACAATTAACAATTTAAAAGACATAAAAATTAGGTTGACTTTCAAAATTTTATAGGTACCACATAAATTGAGATGAAAGAAAAAAATACTATAAATTATAATAATTAACATTTTAAAATATTTAAAAAATATATAAAAAATTTAGTTGACTCTCAAAATTGTATTAATGCCACATAAATTGAGACAGAGGGAGTAACACATGTTATTTAAAAATTACGTAAAACATATTATAAATTACAATAGTTAACAACTTAAAATATGTAAAAATCATATAAAACATTGGATTGACTATCTAAATTTTATCTTTGTCACATAAATTAAAATAAAGAAAATAATATATATTGAGCCCGTGCTAGCACAGACTCCTTTATAGCTAATAGAATATATAAGTTATTAATTAATTACTTAAATATAGAAGACCACATTATTGCAAATCACCCCCAAGAGATCAGCAGGTCAAAAGCCCAAAGAGTTTGTAAGCCCAAAATGAAAGCAGGCGAGCCCATTCCTGATTCGTCACGCAGACAGCAGAAAGAGGAAAAGCCGCAGGGCTAATCGGAGAGCTAATGAACACGACGTGCCAACATATTTCACTTGGAAGAGTTTAGAGTGGGTGCTTTCCGGCGAGCCCTGAATTCAATTTTCTCAGCTCCAAAGTAATCTTCAATCTTCTCAATTTATTTTCTTGGAAAACTTTTGTTTATGCTGTTTTTTTCCATTGTGAATTTGACTGTTTTCCATCTTCTTTTATGAATTGCTTTCTGGGTTTTGGGCAAATCTTTTGTTTTTAGTGGTATGAGTATATTTACACACTACTAACAGCTGGGAAGAGTGCTAATACCAATATGTCAGAGAAAGTCCCACCACTAGTAGAAATCTAGGAAGCTGGGAATGAGACTGAGAGTTTGGTTTAATTATGGCATTTTGTAGTGTAAACCGAAATTCAGATCTTTATTTTTAACTCCTAGCTGGTAATGTCTATCCATGAGCACCCCAAGTAGTGTTCGGATGGTTTTACTAAAGGTAGCATGACATAGTCAAGAACCCTTGTTGCTACTACAAACATAGGAAGAACAAAAGAGGGAAAAATGTTCCTTCCAAGTTAGTTATTGGAATATTACATTGTTAATGATGGTTTTCCAAACTGAAACATGTTCACTAAAATTTCTGTTTTCCAATTGAAGTATCTGGTGAGAAGATGAGTGCTCGGAAGAAGACACCTTTCCAGAAGCATAGAGAAGAGGAAGAGGCAAAGAAAAAGGTATGAGCTGTAGCAATTTTGGTTTGCTGTGGAAATGGTAAGGGTGATTAATGGTCAAGCGATTTATCATTTTGCTAACTATGTATGTCTTCTATTGGCAGAGGGCAGAGGATGAAACAGCTCGTTTGTACCAAGAGTTTGTGGAGTCGTTCCAAGCGGACAATGCGCCAGGTTCCAAGGCATTTGTTAGAGGGGGAACCATCAATCCGAATGATAAACTGAAGATTGATTCTGAAGGTCCGTTGCAAGAATATCTATACTATGTTTGATATTCTTCTTTCTTTGATTACGTATATAAGTCTTGTTTTAATAGTTCTTACAAATAAAATGATTTTTTTATTACATGAACAAGTTATTAAACATATGGACCTTTTCTATTCATTCGAGGATGGCAGGTGGAAATTCTAAAGATGAGGGTTCAGGTTTAAAGAAGGGAAGTAGGTAAACTAATGCTTTTGATTGACCATGTTGTAATGTTACTGTAATTTAGGATACTGAATACCAAGTTTTCATGATGATATCACTGTTCTTATTAGGCTTTTATATATTTACTTGTTTCCAGATTGCTGTGTCAGTTAGTCACCTTAGATATTTGATTTATGCAAATTCACTCTTCCTTCGGCTTACCTTCAAATGATAACTATGTTGGTACGATGTGTATATGGAGAGGGAGCTTGGTGCCTCCTTTATCTGCTATATGACAATTTCTTATGAAAAAGTTTATAGATTGGGGTCACTATATTTTCCTTTTGACTATTGCATTAGGAGTTTGATCACTCAATTTTTCAGGAAATTTCCATACGAACAATTTCATCGAAATTCTGATGATCGATTCAACCTCCAATAAAAAAGATATACCTTGGTTATATTTAATCTCTTCAACAAGTTTAGTAATGCGCATAACAACCTTATTGTTCAAGTGTTAGTAGCAAAACATTCCGTCAATCGGGGAAGGTTATACGTGTTTTTGCGGGTCTTAGTGTATCTGGAAATAGACGTACCCATATTTTTCCAACACGACTTGTATTTCGTGTCATTGCTCGTCGACTTGCTTCTATTTGTCTAGGTATAATTCGCCTACACAAATTTCACCTTCTTCACCACATTGCTTTTTCTTTGTTACATATCTAATCTCCAAAGTGCAACCTGTCCAAAACATTACACTCAACCGTGCATATAAACAATCCATTCCCATATAAAGATGGAACTCAAATTGACTTTGCTCAAATAAAAACTCAGTCTTTGACCAAACAAAGTTTCAGTCTTTTCTTGATAAGGATTCTATAAAATCCCAATGGCAAGACGGTGTAGAAGCCGGTAGGGCCTCACCCACTTCAGAAGATCATGAAATCACAAAAATAATGGAGCATAATGATGGGTTTCATATCATATTTGATTTCAATCATGTAATTATGTCTTTGTTTCTAGGATATGAGTTTGAGCTAGCCTTGAAACTGAGCTCATCATTTTATACATTAGCACCTAACTCGATTGCCTCTCTCACATTCTCCTAAATTGTGAAAATTCTCGCTTAGTTAAAATTTCCACTAATGATGCTTGTTGGACTGCGCCATACTAATACTTGATGCAACCGAAACATTGCCAAAGCATATATTAGTCTCTTCCTCTGTAGCACTTATGAAAATCCTCCTACATTTCATCAGTGTATTGACGAATTATGATAGATTCATCAATTGGTTGGACTTTCTTGTGGGGTCTTGTTGGGCTTTTGTCGATGAAGGAGACTGATAAAAAATTCAGTGGGGAGGGTTTTTACCCAAGTTTGAATTCTATCTTACCAAAAAAGCTCAGTTGCAAAATTTTTCATGCCATGTAACAGGGGTGTATGCCCCAAACGGTTATGTAGAAAGAAGAACTGTATGGGAGGAAATAGGTGCAGTAAGGGGGTTAAAGGAGGGACCTTGGGCAATATGTGGGGACTTTAATACCTGCAGGTTCATCTCTGAAAAAAAGAACTGCAGAAGTAGAACCAGAACCAGAGGCATGAAAGAGTTCTCAGACTTCATTGAAGAGTGAAGACATGAATCTCATTGACCTACGGATGGAAAACACCACTTATACTTTGTTCAAAGGGGACAATCAAGAGGCTGCTTTAAGAATTGATAGGATTCTAATCTCTGAAGATTGGGATGACAACTTCAATAACCTGAAGCAAATCCGACTTTTGGTGATTGGTCCAGAAACAAAAGCTATTTCGAATTCAAAAATTGGTGGTTAGGCTCTGAGGGGCTATGTTGCTCGGACTCTTTTAAAATGTCACCGGGTGCGTGTCGGATCCTTCAATAGTAGTGCATTTTTGGAGGATCCGACATGGGTGCGGCAACATTTTTGGAGAATCCGAGCAACTTAGCTGAGGGGTTCTTGGAAAGGATAAGGGAATGGTGGAACTCTTTTAGCTTTTCTGGAAGATGCTTGTAAGATTTTTATCATGGCTCTAAGGTAAGGTGACTCTGTATCCCCCAGTGTTTAGAGCGTGCAGCGAGAAAAAGAAACAAGGCCCTGCTTCGCATGAAGCGAAGTGCTCGCTTCATTGTAGTGAAACACAACTAAAAGAAAAAACCCAAAATAAATAGAGATATATATAAGCAAAGTTTCAAATTTAAAACTAAAAAGTAGATATCACAACATCCTCTATAGACCATATGAACAAACAAAATCAAAGTTGTTAATGGATCAACATCTAATTCTTATTCTTCTACTTCTACAAGATTGTCAAAATCTTGTATTCCTCCATTATCATCATATTGATCAGCATCTTCTTCAACTCCATCATCACTTTCAACTTCATCAACTAGGGATAGGATTGTAACTACTTCTTTTCTTCTCCTATGTAAGCTTGAAGTATTCCCCTTAAACCACAATGGTTCTTTTCAACTCCACTTGCCTCTGCAACAACACCCCAAGTGAAATCAAAATATCCCTAAAAATTGCTTCATCTTCGTGATTATTTCAGGGACTCCAGTTAACCATTCATTAGCATCATATTGATCAGCATCTTCTTCAACTCCATCATCACTTTCAACTTCATCAACTAGGGATAGGATTGTAACTACTTCTTTTCTTCTCCTATGTAAGCTTGAAGTATTCCCCTTAAACCACAATGGTTCTTTTCAACTCCACTTGCCTCCGCCACAACACCCCAAGTGAAATCAAATATCCCTAAAAATTGCTTCATCTTCATGATTATTTCAGGGACTCCAGTTAACCATTCATTAGCATCATCAATATTGTTCAAAAGAATTGGATCAATTACATTGCGAGCGTTGACGATGCCTCAATGTTCTTTTGCATTTTATGAATACTAGCTCATTGGTACGAATTTGCAAATAAGTTGTGGCAAGTAATTAGTAGGAGTTAAGACAATCGAGATATGATTTCATTATCCCAATATGCTAAATCTTTCTTCTTAGATGTTCAAACATGATCTAGTTCCCCTCACATCCGGATGAGCTACAAGTTAGACTTAGAACTTTGATGGCGAACTTTTGTGACACTGGAGTTTCTGAACCATAATTCCTCCCTCATTCAATTATTGAAGTAGAAGTAGAACACATATTCAAAAATTAATAAGTAAAAGAAATAACTTAAAAGTTAAAGACATATTCTCATTAATTATGTCTTAGATTCTCTCCAACCTATGTTATGTCTCCCTTTCCTTTACCTACAAAAGTGGTAAAGAAATTGGACAAACTTAGGAGAGATTTCTTATGGCATGGATGCAAGGAAATCAAAGGTTACAACCTGGTGAACTGGCAGACAGTTTTACATAGCAAAGAGAGAGGGGGATGGGCATCAGAGATCTGAGAAAGCACAATAACAGTCTTATGCTTAAATTGTTGTGGAGATACAATGAGAAGAGACAATCCTTGTGGAAAGAGTTGATGAAGTGCAAATACGGGGAGGATGGCCTTTGGTGCAACAATGCAAGCACTGAAGTCTATGTCGTGGGAGTGTGGAGAACGATAAGAAACCTGTGACCAAACTGGAGTCAAATCTGCATATTAGGGTGGGAGATGGTAGGAAAACTAGGTTCTGGCTGGATGTTTGGCTCAAACCGTCTACTTTGAAGGGCATGTTCCCTGACCTATTCAACCTATGTACTAATCTTGAGGCCAAGATTAGTGAATGCTGGACAGAGCACGAATGGGACCTCTCTTTTAGAAGGATGCTTAATGACCGAGAAATAGAGAGAACTGCCAAACTATTAGGGGAATTGGGGAGCTTTGCAAGCACCAACAATAGTTCTGATACAGTAAGATGGGCTCATAGCAAGGATGAGATTTTCTCCGTTGGCAAGGCTTACAGGAGGGAGGTAAATGCACCAGGTAGCAGTAATCAGAAAATGTGGAAGAGAGTTTGGAGGAATTTAGCACCAACAAAAGTCAAATGTTTTACTTGGTTGGTTGTTAGGAAGGCATGCCTAACACATGAAGTTTTGAGGAGGAAAGGAAAGATCATACTGTCTTGGTACTCTCTATGTGGGAAGACAGGGGAGACTAACAATCATTTGTTTCTACACTGCCCCTTCACATCCCAAATTTGTTCCATGTTTCTAAACATCTCAGAAGTGAAATGGACGATGCCTGAGCACACAACAGATTTACTGTGTTGCTGGATCAGAAGAGGAGGGAGCAAGATGAGAAGATTCGGTGGAACCTAATTCCACATTGCATCTGGTGGATCGTCGGGAGGGAGAGGAATAGCAGAAATTTTGAAGATATATCTAATTCCATTCATAAGGTCAAATGGAATTGCATTGTATCTTTATTTTTTTGGTGTAAACAGTTAGAACGAGAGGACTCTAATCAATTTATAGATTTCTAAGAGCCTTGTAAGTATTACTTCTTTGCTCTTTTTCCTATTTTTTTGTTTTCTTGAAAGGTCTCCGGCGTATCCTTAAATGCTGAAGAATACAAGTTACCAATTCTCAAAATAAAAAGAAACATAGAAGCACTTGCTCACCTGGTGACTCCTTCTTTCTTTGTTTAATAGCCAAGGGTAATCCAAAAAGTCCATCAGCATTCATGTAAGTACTAATCTGATTTGCTATTGCATCTTGCACATCTTTATCGACGAGCAGCTTACCAACACAGTTATGGAATACCTTCCACGTTTTTTATCGTGTAAATCCTTCTAACAGCTATCGTAAAAGAATGATGGGTTCAAAAAATTTCACAGCTGCATGCAAAGGTCGATAAAGTTGATCCGATCACCTTTTATCAATAATCTCAAAGATCTTTGCATATTTACACTCGTCATTAAATGATGCTTGAATAGCCTCCTTAGCCCTATCCGTAGCTTCATAAAGATAGCCCATTGATGGTTTTTGCTCCAATCCACCAAATGAAGTACTTTAATCAAGGGACAACCAATTTTAAGAGCATAAAACACATTATTCCAAAAGGATCAAGAAATAATAACGTGTGCAACTTCTTTCCCCATAACTTCTTTTGCAAATTTACTAGTGTTCCATTCTTCTGACATGAACAAGCTTCTCAAATTGGCCTTTTGCATGTGCATTCTATGCAAAAGTCAAGAAAGCAATAGCAAATTTAGTCTTGCCAGGTTTCACCAAGTTTTTGTTTTGTGAATCTCCTCATCACATTTAATAACAAAGACCTTTGAACAATGTAAAATTGTACCCTAACTGCCAGAGTGAAAACTATAGAGGAGGGTATTTCCTTGAAAATGTCAACGAACATCAAATATATACCATGAGATGCACATGGAGTCCAATAAATGTGCAGGAACACTCTCTTCAACATATCACCCTCTTTAACATTTTCACTTGCATTGTCTGTAACAACTTTGAACAACCTTTTCTGCTCCAATCTTCTCTATAGTGTTCTGAAACAAGGAGAACATTTTGATGGAATCAATAGACGAGTCGCTTTTATCAATGAATTCAAGAAATAAGCTTCCTTTTGTAGAATTCACAAACACTTTGAGATCATTTTTTCGGTTCTTGCCGTCCACTTATCCATCACAACGGAACATCCAAACTTGTTCCATTCTACCCAATGCTTCTCCACAATTTTTTTTCTCTTCCACTTCGTTAGTTAGATAAGGACCCTTAACTTCATGATTAGTGGGGGGCTTCATTCCTGGACCAAATTGGCCTATGGCCTCAATGAAGGCTCCAAAAGTGTCCGTATAATTGACACAATTAAAGGGGAGCTCTGGATCGTACACCCACCATGAAAACGCCGCAGTTGCACGATCCCTCAAATATCCTTGGCAACATCATGCAAATTTCTTTAGTGCTTTTTCCTGCCCTATCTCCTGGTTTCTGCGGGAAGTAACAATCTAAAGGACCTTTCCTGCTGGTTGATCCACAACTTAAAGAGACCGTTGCATCCTTTCCCCCTTTTTGTGATTTGCGGGAAGCAACAAATCAATAGCTTCACCTTCTTCCATTTCATCATCATATGCACCAACAGGGCCGCCCCCTTGGTTGCACATATTTCTGTTTTTACAGGAAATACATTATGGTCTTTTAAGACTTTACCCCATGGTTCTGTAACCTTGATTGATGCTCTTTTCCCCTCAAACTAGTATCAAAATGAGCAAATTAGCATCTAAAATCTAATCCCATGTTTGAGTTCATTTCGCTATAATGTGGTCCCTTGTCTGGCTACAAAATGGCCCCTTAGTGTAGTAGAGCATTCACCGTGTCATTTGTTCTGAGAAGGCTAGCTAACTCCAAAAGCTGGAGGTAATTCCATGTTGTCCTTATTGTTCCCTTTTTTTTGCCTCTTCGAATTTGTGTATGTGTATTTGAAAAGAGACCAGGCAAATTATAGGATCCGATGGTAGGTTTTGCATCTATCTAAATACTCAGTCAACAATTTCAGAAAATTGTGTGTAGTGAGGGATGATAATATATCCCTACATCTGAGAACAGGAGCAAGAACAGGTTAAAAAGCAATAAATTGTCTAATGCCCATAAGAGAAACACAATGAATTGATTAAAAGTGGTTTTGCTTGTTATTAAATGTGCGGATCACTGGCTTCTTTCTTCTTTAATTGGTTATATTGGTGCAAATTGATATGTGTCATTAATGGTTTACTCGTCTTTATTGCTTCTTTGTAGAAAGATATTACTCCCTTCATTTTAAAATAAGTGGTGTTTTTACCTTTTCATTTTGTTTCAAAATAAGTGGTGTTTCACATAATCAAAAGGCATGAATGATGTTCTTCCAATTTTACCCTTATTTAAATAAAGGGAGTTTTATCACTTTTACATAACCAAGAAACTACTAAAGAGTTACATCTCTTTCTAGGAATTAGTAGTTTTCTCAAGGGGTGTGCCCAAGCTAGAACACCACTTATTTTGAAATGGAGGGAATAATACTTACTCATGGGTGTTAACCATGTGGTGCTACTTGTATATATGTATAATTCATTTAATATCACATCTCCTTGATCCTTTATCTGTACGTCCTTCCCCCTTTAAATTATTGATCCTGTCACTGTTCAAGGATAAGATTATTGGTAGCAAAGATTCTGGAATGTATCTTGTGTACTGCAGGTATGTGCCTTCTTTCTTACCACCTCCTATGGCAAGTAAGGGCAGAGATTATGAGAAGAAGGTCAGTGGGTGTTTGAAATCTCTTTGGTGCAAGAGCAGTAAACTTGTAACTAGTAGATATCTAAATATGTTGGTTACTTCTAGCAGAAGGAGGACAAGCCGAGGGAAAAAGAGAAGGGCAAGGCTAGGAACATTGATAATTTCATGGAGGAGCTGAAACATGAACAAGAAATGAGGGAAAGGCGTAACCAAGACCGTGAGCAGTGGCGTGATCGTCATACTGAAAATTCTGCTGTAAGTGGATTTATGATTGGCAAAGAAAAAATGATCAGATTGTTGGTTTTAATCTTCTGCTTTTTATTCTTGAATTCATGTATCAAATCTGAGGAGATTTGACAATAAGTCAAGATAATGTATGATGTAATAGCTTCTATTCAGAATGAACACGTAAAACTTAAAGAGCGTTGGGTGCACTAAAATGTTTTAGATAGTTATTTACAGTACTTAGAAGATTACTTCTACCACATCTGGAGTGCTATGATAATGTGCTATGAGTGCGCACTATCAATTTCTCTGAAATAGATCCCACTTCAACAGCTATGAATTTATGATATTATCACATGATCACAATTTTTCATACTATTTACATCTATGATTCATTTTCCTTTCTTAACATCTGGGATCTGAAACATAAAATGATCTTTTCATGCATTCAGGCATTTGGTCATCTTAAGATGAATTTTCCTTTATGGATATCTTATATATCGGATGGAGGAAGACAATTACATCTTTGATGATCCCTTTTTTTTAAAAAAACTGTATCATTTTCATCCACAAAACTAGAAGACACCTTTTCTCTCTCTGCTACTCATTGGATCACTATACACCCCAAAGGCCTATGCCAGCCCTTTTCCACCGGAACATGCCTCCAATATCTACATCTGGCATACACCTCAAAATGTTTTAGGGTGATCATTTGTCAAATATTTACGTGGAAAGATAGTGATTTAAAATATGTTATGCGTAACCAAATGGAGGTTTGATTTGGCATCTTGTTGTGTCGTAATGTTGATATTTATATATCCTTAAATCTTACACTTTCCTCAGCCATCTAGTCGGTTTGATGAACTGCCCGATGACTTTGATCCTAGTGGAAGGCCTGGATCATTTGATGATGGAGACCCACAAACGACAAATCTCTATGTAGGAAATCTATCACCTCAGGTAACATTTTTGTGCTTAATTTTGAGATCATTGTTTTTCGCTTTAGGTGTTTCTTTTGTGTGATTCCTATTTATTTTATTTACTTGCAGGTTGATGAGAATTTTCTTTTGCGCACATTTGGGAGATTTGGCCCCATTGCAAGTGTAAAGATAATGTGGCCAAGGACAGAAGAAGAAAGAAGGCGACAGAGGAATTGTGGTTTTGTAGCTTTCATGAATAGAGCTGATGCTCAGGCTGCAAAAGATGAGATGGAAGGTTAGCTTCAGCTTCTTCATTTGAATGGAAATTTATTTCTTTATCATTTTTTTTGGTTTGACTAGTGTGATGTGTGTTGCTCTTTGTAGCACATTTCTATTGCCCCCTTTTTCCCTCCAGATGCTTAGGAATTGTTCATTAGGTTCTTAGTGCTTGACCAAGTTGCTTTTATGTTTTTTTTTCTCAAGTACAGAGTTATAGGATCCTCAATGACAAGTGGTCAGTAGCCTCAATAAAATGACAGTAAGTAGATAAATAGGATATATGTCTTTTTGAAAACATGCATATGGAGTTACCCCCAAGGCTTGTTCTAGACTTCAAGTGGTAAGAGCGCAACGCGTGATGTGTAGAGTAGGCTCATTGTCCACCAAATTTCGAACTGTGCGCCACTGGCGTTGGGGGATTTCTCGGTTTATTAAAAAAAGAAAGAGAAAAAGATATGTGTGGAGTCTACAATGCATAAATGTGTGAAGAGGAAAAAAAGAAGAAAATTCTAATAGCCAAGTCTGTTATAATATGTATTAACACAAGAAAACAAATGTTGCTGATCTTATTTGTTTATTTGTCTATTGGTTCAAGTTGACAGTCTACACCCTTATCCTTTTCTTGGGTTTGTGTCTATTCTGAGTCCTTTTTTTCCTTGAGATATACATTTGGTAATAGAAGGATGTTCACAAGGAACAAGGTTTTGGATAAGTGATTTTCCATTCTTTGTTTTGTCAATAGTCTTCACGAAGTAGTCAAAAGAGAAGTGCAGAAGGTGAGGTGCGCGCAGGCTGCCCCAGACACCACGATTATAAAAAAAAAGCGAAGCGCTAAAGTTTGTTGGGATTTTAGGCGCACAGAAGAACCAAAGTGTTGACTTCAATGAAGAAAGAACAAGAAATATATATGTAATACAAGGAAAAAGATCTACAAACACGAACAACGATTATTTGGACAAAAGAATTGGAAAAACTATAATTAAGCAAAATATATGAAGTAAAAATCATGTCCAAAGTTTAAAAACCATTTTAAATTTCTGATTTAGATGGAAAAAATGTCGTTTAATGCTTAAATGGTTAGTTTTCTTGTACTACCAATTTATAATATCTAATTGCTGATCACTGAAAATTCATTCCTAACGTTTTTAACAGTTAATAATACCAACTATATTTATAATCAGGTGCTGTCCTGTTAAGGCAAACTCCATATGTGATGAGGTGCATGTCTTAGCACATGAGCATTGAGACTAAAACACCACCTAAGTTTGACAAAGCACATAACCTGGCTTTAACTGAGCTTCAGGCATAAGCGCCTCAACTGAACCTTTATTAACTTTGCTTCTTAGGTGGTGCCGCCTCTAGTTTCAGCTATGTACTCATTCCAGAAGTGTCTTTTCCATGGCCTATATAAATGTTGGTATGAAGTTTGAAATTAAATAGTCATGTGGTCTTGCATGGGGATGCTAGCGTGTGTACTAATTCCGTGTGTACTCATTTTATTGCTTAATATTCTGTATCGTTTGCAATACTCCAAGTGGATATGATTTTACGCAATGTATTTCTGACTAAACCATATTATTCTTATCCAGGAGTTATTGTTTATGAATATGAGTTGAAGATTGGGTGGGGTAAATCTGTTTCTCTGCCTTCTCAAGCACTCCCTGCTCCCCCTCCAGGACATATGGCTATCAGGAGTAAGGAGGTTTGTCTATTCTTTTGAGTACAATGCCCTGTTATATACATGTTATGAGTTTGATAAATGGTTAACTTGAGGAGTTTGTGTATTAATATTAGTAATCAATAAGTGATAGAGTGAATGATTTGATGAGTTATGTATGATAGAATATTGTTGAAATAAGTTGTGTCTTGCATGTTTATTTGTTGGTTTGATATGTATGGACATCCTGTAGTGGTGAATCTCACCTAAAGCTAGAGATGCTTTCTATTGTTACCTCCCAGTTTCTCTTTATGATGTCAGCTTATGCTCATGCACTTATTCACGAGGTCTATCTTCCTTGGTTTTCAGGGTGCAACTGTTATCTTATCGGGTCCATCAGGTCCTCCAGTTACTACTGTTCCAGGGCAGAATTCTGAGTTGGTATGATGATTAGTTGATCTTTGTACATTTCCCTGTTCTTTTTTTCTTTCTTTCTTTTCTTTGTTGGGATAATTTTCTGATCTCTATAGCTCTTCTTTACAGTGTTATTGAAAGATATCATGATTTAGTGAAGCAAAATGTTCAGAGAGTTTAGGTCTATTGGAGTAGATTTGAGAGGGTTCTTGTCAGCTTCGTTTCAAAATATATTTTACCTTATAATTTATCTATAATATAGGCACTTTACTTGGTATGGATTGTTATTTGAATTAAAAAAGGAGATTGTCTGAAGAGGAAGCCTGGACAATTATTACTTCAAAGAGGACTGATCTGTTTTTCTTGTTTGGCAAGAAACACGGAGGAGACTGTACAATAAATGCAACTTTAAAAGGAAGTTGTGTTTAGTTGTGAAAAATTCTGTTCTAGGATGCTAATGGGTAGGAAGAATTGAGTTTTTGACCAATCTGCTAATTTATGCTCATCATTTTGACTTTGAGGTGAACTCATGAATTTGATTTTGCACAAGTCTGAATTTACTTCTTTTAATTCACAAATTCTCAGTATACATTTTGAGACTTATATTGAACTCATTTAAACAATTTATGCGGCGAAAAACTCGTGAGTGTTAAACGACCTAAATTCCATAATTCCACTTTAAGTTAATTCCAAGAACCTGGATAATTTGCTGGCCTTTTTTGCTGATGTCCAGCATTTACTGGGGAAAATTATGAGGGACTTATTGTGGGAAGAAAAGGAGGGGTTGAAAGACTATCACTTCGAAAATTGGATGCAAATAATGGACCCAAAATCGGGGAGTAGGGATACCAAGATTATCAATGTTCAATACGACATTGTTTGGAAAGCAGTCGTGGAGATTTGCCTAGGAGAGGAATGTATTGATCAGAAACTTGATAACTGTTAAATATGGATTCTTAGAGAATTGATGGTTCTCGGGGTATGTGACAAACTCTTATGGAGTTAGTTTGTGGAAGAACAGATTTTTACAGTCTAGGATTCACAATTGGTAATAGCATGGGGAATAGGTTTTGGAAAGACGAGTGGCTTCCTGGAGCCACTCCAGAGGAAGCATTTTGTTAGTGGGGTAATTAGCAGGGATGTTATGGTGTTTAACTATCTGCGATGAGAAAGCCAGGAAATCACAAGGAATATAACTTTTAAGAGAAGTTTACAGGACTACAAATAGGAGGAGATTGAGAAATTTCTTCGCATGCCATATGAGTGGCGTACAAGAGGGGAAGGTAGATGTGGTATTGAAGGGGTTAATCTCATGAAATCTTTACTTAGAAAAAACAAGTGGAATGGAATGGGTGAAGGAAAAAATCTTTCACAGAGAAGTATTTGAAGATGGTTATAGGAGGGAAGTGTTGAATACCAAGGCAAGTAAGAAGCTAACTCCTTTACTCGGTGGTAGTCTGAGATGCAATAATATCAACACATCATCTAAGGAAGATTTAAGGAAGATGAGGAGGCTTGTTATGAGTTGATGTTGCCTGTGTAAGGAATGCGAGGAAGATACAGAGCCTATCTTATTAATTGCAAATTCATGACACAGCTTCGAAAGCTCAATTTTCATTGCTTGATGTGATTTTGATGATGCCGAGCACAGTGGAAGAACAATCACAAGTGAAGGTAGACAATGAGAACTAAGCAATATGGAGAACCATGCCATGGTGCAATTTTTAGTCTTATTTGGAAAGAGAGGACTTGGAGATTATTTTATGATAGTGCGATGAATATTAGATGTACTAAAATAGCTTTTCTATTTCATTTATCCTGTTGGTGTGACTAGTAAATATATGCATATTGGGATAACTTGATAGAAAAGGGAGGCTGAGCCACTCACTCCATTTAGTTCCTCGCACCATCTAGGTGCTATCAATGAAATGTTGTCTTTATTCAAGGGGAAAAAGAACTGGTGTAAGAAAGGGCTTTTGTCTAAATTGATCCTATAGTAGCATCTTCACTGTGAATACAAAAATAATACTACCTTTGTCCAATATTTTTTTGCTTAGACTTGGACCTTTAAAACTGAACTAGCCTTTAGTCAAACCCTCTTTTAGGGATAAATTTCACAAAGTGTTGCGACAAAATTGCAAATACTATGAACTGCATGACAATTAATCAATCTAAAAACATGTTTGACAATTAAAAAGTCAACTTGACAAATTTTGAATGGAGATACTTTTTAATCTTGGACGTGTGCCTTAAATTGATAGACGTTAGGAATCTATTGGCTAAGCTCATACCAGAATTGGCGTTAATGTAGCTATTGCAATAGATCTGTGATCTTTAACTAGATCTGTTAAATTCGAGTTATTGCCTCGGATAGTTGATACTTTAAAGGGATATATTAAAAATTGCCAATTATGTAGTTGAAATAATAGATACATCCAAACCAGATTTAGTAGATGTTTTTGAAGTTACTTGATGTTAAATGGTGCATGCCGGAATCTCCTAAAGACCTGCTATCTATGTTGTTTCAGTTCCTTCAAAATCCACAATTTTGGTGTGGTGTGGGATCTGTACTTGATTTCATCAAACCTAACTTGGATGTTTTGACTACACCTTTGGCCAATAAGTATATATTAATTGGGTATTTGTTTTTATTTTTGGTTATATCATATACTCCCTCCGTTTCAATTTGTTTGGCCTATTTTGACTTGGTGTGGAGTTTAAGAAAGTAGTGAAGACTTTTGAATCTTGTGGTCATTAATTAAAGATATGTCAAATGTACCAAAATGCCCTTTAATCTTGTGGTCTTAAACATGCCATGTGGAAAGTTAAAATTAAGAGTTGCTAAAAAGGGAAAGAGGCATTTTTTTTGAAACGGACTAATAAAAAGGAAAGTAGGCCAAACAAATTGAAACGGAGGGAGTATGTATTTGCATAGGGGTCGTTTGGTTTGAAGCCAAGTTATGCTGAAATTAGTTACGTCAGGATTAGTTATCTTGGTATGATTTCTTATTGACTGTTTGGTTTATTGTATTAACATGCACTGCATAATTCTTAAGAAGAAGAAGTTTGTTTTAAAAAATACACTCCAACTTATTTAGTAGAAAAAGGGTTTGAGGGACCTCAGGGGTGTTTTTGTCATTTTCATTAGTTTATTCCGGGATAACTAATCTCGGTACTATTATTCCAACCCCGGCAGGGATACCTTATCCTGGTACTAATTACTAATCTTGGTATAACTTATCCCAGAATTAATAATCAAATACTAAATTTTTATCCCAGGACTATCTATGCTTGTCCATCATACCAAACGACCCCATAAAGTAATAGAAGAGTTTTCTATTATATGAGATAACTTATGAACATAATATTTAGTGTTCACAAAGAACTTAAATTATTAAAAAAAAAAAAGGGCAGCCCGGTGCACTAAAGCTCCCACTATGCGCAGGGTCCGGGGAAGGGCCCGACCACAAGGGTCTATTGTACGCAACCTTACCTTGCATTTCTGCCAGAGGTTGTTTCCAAGGCTTGAACCCGTGACCTTCTGGTCACATGGCAACAACTTTACCAGTTACTCCAAGGCACTAAAGAACTTAAATTATCCTAGCTTTAATTTAAGAACCTCAATTTAGTGCCGAAGTATATACTTATATATGTCATCATAAACGTTTATTGGTTGTATCTTAACACCTGTACCCATACTCCTCTCCTCATCCCCGATTCCTAAGATTTAAGTGATGGCGATCCAACTTCTAGATCTGCACTCGTGTCAGGTGCCCAAACCTGTATCCTAGCAACATAGTCTGCTACATGTTGGAATAGAAGATGACCACAACAAGATGATGAAAATCCGTGGAACACTTACAAGTGGCTATATGTCGGACTGTGTGGAAGGAAAGAAATTAGAGATAATTTGTTGGCAAAAAACATTTTCTTTTAACTTAAAGCACAAATATTTAGCTCTGTTAGCCTTTTGGTGTAAGATCGGAAATGTACAGGATTGCTTATGTCTTTAGTTCTTTTCACATGTAGCTAGGTATACTGAGATGCAATCATATTGCTGATGCTTGTACTACTCATCCATTGCACTCCCTGGTTGCTACTCTTTAATAATTTTCAATGACATTTTCAAAGGGAAAAAGGTAACAGCAGAAAGTTTTCTTAGTATATGAGAAAATGTTGAATTAGGAGTATTATTCATTAATACTTGAGCATATAAAGTAAATGCTTGAGTGTATATTCTCGTCATGAACATTTGATATGGAAATAGAGCAGTTTAGACAGAGAAGTGGGTTAAGTCTGATGTGGACCTCGAGTTTCCTAAGATTTCCAAGACATGAAAAGAAGATAAGTATATTTTTGATAAAGGAAGATAAGTATATTTCAAGAAAGTGTCTATATATTTAGTGGTATAGATAAATATGTCCGACGAAGATGGTAGAATGTTTAAGGTTCAACATATAGATTACATGCATGTGTTTGTAAGGGACACAGAATACATGTCTTAGATCTTATAAATAGGCATACCCATTCAGCTTTTCTTTTGGAAGCTGACTATTGGTGTACATACTTCTGAAGCACTTTCTTAGTGCTATTTCACTATAACTATTACCTTTTATAAAAAAAGGAGTGTGTGAGAGACACAGGTAGTATGCTGGGATGGTACATGCTACTTTCAATCGATAGTCTGATAAGTTGTAGGGCCTTAAGTTAGCTAGAAAAACTTGATCGATATTACAATCAACCAGTCTTCTGATGCGTCCTTTTGTACACATGTACTACTCTTGAGTATCTCCAATCTATAATGACGATGATTATTAAGCACCTTCTTTCCTATTTCATCCGATGTTTTTTTGATTCTGCAGGTTCTCACTCCAAATGTACCTGATATTATGGTTGTTCCACCTGAGGATGATCATCTTCGCCATGTTATTGATACAATGGCTCTGTATGTTCTCGATGGAGGTTGTGCTTTTGAACAAGCCATAATGGAGCGAGGCCGTGGAAATCCTCTCTTCAGTTTCTTGTTTGAGCTTGGCTCGAAGGAGCATACTTACTATGTTTGGAGGCTTTATTCTTTTGCTCAGGTAACTTGCTGCAGCTGTAAAATCCGGATGAATATTTTTGCAATTATCTTTTCCTGTTAAATCTTTAGTTAATAATACTTATGACTTAATGTCATTGATCACTATTAGAATCCATGTGGATACTTCAAACAACGCTTCAATGGCGGAAAGCCAATAGTTTCATGCAATTGTAGGTGAAGAGAATTTGGTTCTTGTCCATAACTTGTTTCTCTTTCCATGTTATGCAAAGCAAATATGACTAATTGTACTTATGATATAATCAATCAGTGAAATACTTCGTTTGTCTTATACCCCTTTACATGAATTAGGACATTTTGTCCTCTTATGCTATTCTTTCCTCACTAATAAAATTTTCTTTCCTTATTTTAAAAAACAGGGAGATACTCTTCAACGGTGGAGGACAGTCCCTTTCATCATGATAACTGGTAGTGGAAGGTAATGCATTGCTTAACTTATATCATCTTTCATTACACATTTCATATTTACCTTTCCTTTTGCTGAAGAATCAGATACTTGATGCATGTGCTTGTCAGTTCCTGAATGCATCACTCTTTAAGTTGCGCTGTTTCTTAGGAAGCTTCTACAGACATTCCCCTGCAGGATATGCTTGCTGTGGAAGAATGAAATCATCTAAATAGAATTCATCTTTCAATTTTTGCAATGGCTGCAGAGTTCTGCAAGGCTTTGATGAAGTCCTGCAGCCTTTTTAAAAGTTCTGTTAGAAGATTGTGCTCTTTCTTCACATATTACAAATTTACATATGCAGGTGGATACCACCCTCTCTACCAACACCGAAAGGAGCTGATCATGAAAAAGAAGCTGGGAGCACATATGCTGCTGGAAGAAGCAGGGTATGCCCTTTTGCTAGCTTTCTGTTCCAAGGCATTTAAGAGTTTGCATGTTGACTTTGAAACTTAAATAAAGTTTCTTTGGTATTGATGCTTCTTTCTATACCATGTTCAGCGAGTGGAGGTTGAACGGACACTGACTGATGCTCAGAGGGATGAATTTGAGGATATGCTCCGTTCATTGACACTAGAAAGAAGTCAAATAAAAGAAGCAATGGGTTTTGCTTTGGACAATGCTGATGCTGCTGGAGAGGTAACCTTTATGCTGGTTTCATGCAGCAGTCGAAGAGCTCACTTGTGCGTGAAGCTATTCTTTCATATTTAACATTTCAGAGGCAAAACTATTGATTTTGCACTGTATTGTGTCAATGTTCATAATGCTTCTCGTTGCCCCTTGCAGTTGCATCTATTTCGGCTGATTTTTATCTTGTAGCATTAAGATGATCTGTTACATGTACACTTTGTATAGTTTTCATTCTTGAGCATATTCCAGTTGCGCTGCTGATTATAATTTTTACATGTACACTTTGGATAGTTCTTATTCTTGAGAATATTCTAACACAGTTGCACTGCTGATTATAATTTGCAGGTTGTTGAAGTTTTGACAGAGTCTTTGACACTAAAGGAAACTCCAATACCAACAAAAGTTTCTAGGCTCATGCTTGTCTCTGATATTCTTCATAATAGTAGCGCTCCTGTGAAGAATGCATCTGCCTATCGCACCAAATTTGAAGCCTCTTTACCAGACATAATGGAAAGCTTCAATGATCTATATCGAAGTATAACAGGACGAATTACTGCGGAAGCACTTAAAGTAAGCTGCCTGTCACCTACATTTGATCTGCATTTGATGCATTTTTTGTACCCTTTCTCGCTCCTCCTTGATGTGTTGTCAAGTTTTTCCTTACATGTTACAGGAGAGAGTTCTGAAAGTGCTTCAAGTATGGGCTGATTGGTTTTTGTTTTCGGATGCCTATGTCAATGGCTTACGAGCTACCTTTCTTCGAACTGGGAACTCTGGTGTGACCCCCTTTCATTCTCTGTGTGGTGATGCACCTGAAATGGAACAAAGGACCGGCTCTGATGATGTAGGTGATGGCGGCAAAGTTAACCCAGATGGTGCGTTGGCAATTGGGAAAGGAGCTGCGATGAAGGAACTGTTGAGCCTTCCCCTTACTGAGCTAGAAAGACGATGCAGGCACAATGGTTTGTCTATCGTGGGTGGTAGGGAAATGATGGTTGCTCGGTTACTTTATCTGGAAGAGGCTGAAAAGCAGAGAGGTCATGAACTAGATGAAGATTTGAAGTTTGCAAGCCATTCAAGTTCTGCTAGGTTCCCCAGTACCCGGAAAGATGGCAACCTTGAGTTGGATAGGATGGCTCCTTCCGAACGGAATAGTCAAGTGGATTATGACGTACAACTCAAACAAAGAGAGTCTGTATCTTCACCCCCAATAAATTCTGCTTCACACCATAATTCAATCGACTTTTCCAGTGAGGGCAACAGTGACACAATTTTGCCTACATCTAAATGGGCCAGGGAGGATGATGAAAGTGATGATGAACAAAAGAGAAGTTCGAGGGACCTAGGGTTGACATATTCATCTTCTGGAAGTGAGAATGCAGGTGATGGGCTTAGCAAGATCAAGGATGCAGAGCTTACAACTGACACAAGCAATTCAGCATACCCGGAAAGTGGAATGAACGAAGAGTTGAGGTATGTGCAGTTGAGCATTCCTTGTGGGATTATTTCCGCAAATAGGTGTTATTTTATTGTCATATCATCCATTTAACTTTCAATACTTCCCTAGTTCAGGAAGATACTCCCTTGGGTTCTGGTGGATCAATTGAACGACTTTGGAGTGAAATTGTTCTCGGATTAAGCTTCCTTTGCTTACAAGACTTAGAGATTAGGAACTTAAATGAAGATTACTACAAATTACTTGCTAACTTTTGTATCTCAAATCATTGAAGGAAAAGTTTTAAAAGGTAGGAAACTACTCTCGTTATATCTGCCAGAAAACAAGAAAGAATTTTATATTTCCCCACCCTCGAGGCCAGCAAATGGATGTCTGCTTTCTTCATTTTGATTTTAGTAGTTTTCCTATGGAAAGATACGAGGGTGCTCATTTACTAAATGAAAGACTGCATGCTGACTTTCATAATATTCTTAGGAGCAGGGATGTTAATATGCCAAGTATTGGAAGCTTAGGATACCCCTATTTCCATAATATTTGGAGGCAGATTCTCTCTGTTCCAAATTTTTGTGGGATTCTATGCCTTAAACATTAAATCTGTTGCTTTCAATTGGCTACTCACAATCCTCAGCTTTTCTCCTGTTCGTATTTTGATATGGTCCATAACTAATGTATCAGACAAAAGCTGAGGCGTCTTGAGGTTGCATTGATTGAATATCGTGAATCTCTTGAAGAACGAGGAATAAAAAGTCCGGATGAAATTGAGAGGAAAGTTGAAATCCATCGGCAACGCCTACAATCTGAATATGGTTTATTGAATTTCAGCGAAGATGCATCAAAAAGGGGTAATGCTCTAAACCTGTCAGTAGTTTGAGATGTCCGTGCATTTAATTGTATGTGCAGGTCGAATCTTAGGTTTATACTGCTTGTATCATACTCCAATCCTATCTTTTTTGTTGACAATTATTTTTCCCAGAATTTTTTTGCCTTGTGCCCATGTCATCCCTTTGATCGGTTCTCAGATGCTTTGTTGATGTATATCTGATTTTATGGTGAACAATAGCTGAAGCAGGCTGGTCTAATTGCTCAAAAATTACTATTTACTGCTTTCAACAGCACTACCTGGACATTCTCTTGATAACAGGTTACTAACTGCTGCTTAGGAGACTATATTTTTCCTAAACTGTCTGTTAGTACAAGAAATTGTAATGGAACGCGGTAAATAACACATCACACATTTAAGCACTTAGGTGAGGATTTAACTGTCACAGTATTATGTTGTAGATGCAATGAACTTTTAACAAGATTTTTTCTCGTCATCTATAAGAGGAATCACTTAGTGCTGGATAGAGTTGGTCATCATCATATTTACGGGAAGATTAGGTATCTGGTGCTCCTAAGGATTAGGTTTAGTGGTAGCTTGTGGTATGGATTAAACGCATGTCACGAGCTCGAGCTTTGACGCAGTCTAAAGCTTGGTGTTCAAGTAGAGAAGGGTAGAGGAGTATCCACCGTGTATTGAACTATGTGCTAGCTGGTTCTTGGAGTTTTCTCAGTTATTGAAAAGAAAGAAAAAAAAGACTTGGTATCTGGTTGAGCAGGATACTGGACAGGGCAGCTATTATTACGACGACAACAGCATAAGTGGGGTTTGGGAGGGTAGTGTATAGCAGACCTTACCCCTACCTTGGGAGGTACAGAGGCTGTTTCCAATAGACACTTGGCTCAAGGAAAAGTATATACAGGGCAGCTTTTATTAGCTGTAAGAAAGGCCACTTGACTGCCTCCCTTCTATTCATTGTCATCACTCTTTCTGGGGTAAGAAAAATTTTGCGGAAGAGTTTTTTCACGTTATTGATCAAAAAGAATTATTGTCACTTCTTGCTTTGTTATATTATCGATTTTATGTTTTGTATACAAATTGTCTCATATTTTTGCTTTCATAAAAACAGCAGGTAGGTCATCTTTGGAGAGGAGAGAGAAAAGAGACGATTCTCGTGAAGCTTCTAGGAAGCGTCAGCGTAGCCGGAGCAGAAGTGGTAGCCCTCTGTGGAAATCTTCCAGCAGAGACCGTGATAGTGATAGGGAAAAGCGTCGTGAGAGGGAAAGGAAGAGTGGAAGCAGGGAGAGAGATGATCATGATAGAGACAAATCTAGGGAGAGGAGACGGGCCAGATGAATACATATGCACTGTGCAAAATTACCTTAAATACAGAGTAGTTGCACTTTCATTCCTCGGTAAAGATACACTCGGGCATTTTATCTTTGCTGGGTTGCACGATGACCCTCAATGGCCCCTGGAAGTAAGGTCATCTTCTGTTAGTATTCGCTATGCTGTGCGCCACACGAAGACAACGACGTTTCCCTATGTAGCTCTATGGTCTAGCAAATTGTACAATTGCAGAGAATCTCATGAATGGCTGTAACTAACATCTTACATTATGCCTCAAATTTTAGCTGCATTTGCTAATGCGTTTACAGGAGATTTTGTACCTTCCATCTATATTGGACTTCAGTAGTTAGTGGTTCCTAGTTTTCATGTAACCTCCTTTACATTGATGTACTGTCTGAGATAGTATTGTTAGTTGCTTCATGCTTGTCCCGTGTTATTAATGGTATGAGGTAGAATGTTGATCTTAAATTATACTTGAAATATTCTGTTTACACTTCGTTATTTAGCCTCAAGGTAGATTAGACCCACTTGTCGACCATGGTCAGGGTATTTAGATAGCAATTGCACCCGGAAGTTGATTTTCACCATCATTTAGGCTACATCCTATTTTTTTTCTTCAAATTATTTAACTTGTAATCGGTGTTGACAAACTTCAAATAAAAGTTTGCTCGTTCCTCAATTGCTGTTCAATTACGAATTAACAACTTGAATGTTACATATTCCAGTAAAGAGACTCCTGCAGAAGCAAGAAACTCGAAACAGATGAATAGAAGCCAAAAAGAAAAGAAGACTGGAGAAATAGGATGGTGAATAGAATTCCTAAACACACACAAATCCTATATGTATATGTGACCACTAGTTAGAGAGAGAGAGACTCCTTCTCTCTAGAAGCAGAGAAACTCAAAGAGACATCTTACAAAGATGCTTTAGCAAGCCTCGACATGGAAGGAAGCTACCACAAAATCGAAGGCAGAAAAGAACCCAAATTCACTCAGAAAAGAAGAGTTTTTCTAAAGATTTGTCTTGGGGGGGAAACTTGTTAGTTGGGTGGAATCACCGGACATGGTTATTAGTTGGGTTGCGGAGGCTTGGAGAATGGAGAAGAGGCTGAAGGTGTCAAAGCTGAGAGATTCCATCTTCATGTTTCGGTACACATTGGAATAAGAAGTTGTTAAGGTGATCGAGTAGGGACACATGTGGATGAACAAAGAGTTTCTGAGGTTGGATAGATGGCTGTCTCAGCCCTGGTTGTGCGAAGGAGAGGATCATAGAAGGATGTGTTGCGATTAATACTGTTGGTGTCCCGATTCATTTATAGTGTGTGAACTTGTTCAAAAGGCGGGAAATCTATGTGGTGGTTTCGCGGATGTGAGGTGTTGTATGAGTGATATGTCAAGAGTTAAGGTGTATGTAAAAAATGAGGAAATATTTCAGTTTCAATGGTTTTGGAGAATGGGTGTCGGAGTTTTAGCGTTTGGCTATACCACAGGTTTGCCCCAAAGTGATGGAGTATTCTGGGGAGGGGAGGGGAGAGGAGAGGAATAAGGGAGATGGAGAAGATGAGAAGGTAGAAAGGAGAGATCTAAAAAGGAGGAGAGTTTGGTCGGAAAATGGCTTCTTTGCCATTATCGGGTAACAGATCTGGAAGGGAGGAAGGAGATTTCAAATTGGTGAATTACTAAAACAAAAATAAGAGGAAAAAGGTCTATTTTACCCCCGGTTAAGAGAGAAAGGGTGGGAAAAGAATCTTGACCAATTTAAAAGCAGAGAATCAACTTTGTGGACCGGGTCAAACTAATTCAACCCTTCAGAAGACTTACGCGATCGTAATCACAGTAAGCCAAGGAAAGGAAAGTCTCCTATGGTGTCGAACGCACTCCAGGGGACTTTAATTACCTATCCAGAGGTAATACACCTAAGTACGAGTCTATTTTGAAAGACAAGAAGGATTGATAACAATAGTTTTCTTCTCAATGCAATTTTGGCAAGGTCAACTACTTGGGCATTAGGTCTTCACTGCTTAAGAAAGTATGTGAGAGGATCGCTATTGATCAGAAGTGGGGTAGGCCAGAAAAGCGATTCCAACGACCTCAAATATGACAATAAAAGGGTGGAGTCAAGTCAGAATAGTCTTGCGAGTCCTAGGGAACGTATTTTCACTGAAAAAGTCATAGGAAAGGATATTGATCATGCAAACATGAGGACACCGAGCCTGCTGATAGGATTACGACCTCCGACGCCTTCGAAATTGGAAGAACTAGCTTGAGGCCTGCTCAAAATTGTTCAATTGGGGTTGGGAATGGATTTTCTGTTGAAAATACCAAATGTAACATACTTGTTGGCCAAACGTAGGTTCTCAACAATCATGTCACAACTTTATCTGTGATAATAATTGGGGCTCGTTCGAAAGTCTAAAACAGTATGATGATATTTTGGGTGGTTCCATCTCAGATAATCAGTTAATGATTGTCAATAAGCTTGTTTTGGTGTCCAAATATGATTCTGCATTGACAAAGGTTGTCGGATTTGTTGATAAATGTAAGATTATAGAAACAAAGGATGAACCCCAACCTTAGGCTATTTTGAAAGGGGATGGAAAACTTTCGAAGTGAGTGGAAGAGAAATATCTTGATTTTGGGAAGTTCTAGAGGCTTTCTATCGAGAGAGTGGGGATAAAGTAATTGACTTATTGTGTTGCATTGATCATGAGGCGAGTGAATGCCAAAAAAGTAGAAGAGAAGAAGAGGGTACCTATTGAAGCACAATAGGAGGGAGGAAAAAAAATGGTATACAAAAGGAGAAATAAGGAGGCGAGCAAAGAAATTTAGGGTAGGGAAGGGGATAAGGGGGAACAAAGATAGTAGTGTGTTGATGATTTCAAAATCATTAGTTAGAATGTTAGGGGGGTGAATGACCCTAACTAAAGAGCCATCATTAAAACAGGTTTTAGGAAATATGGGTCAGATGTGATATGTATTCAAGAAACAAAAATAAAAACTTTGACATATAGCATTGTTAGATGTGTGTGGGAGAGGGGAGAGTGGGTGAATTATGAGTACATTCCGTCCCATGGAAGTGCGGGAGGAATTCTCATTCTTTGGGACGTAAGAAAGTTAGAGTGTGTGGAGGTTAACAATGGAGATTTCTTGTTAGGATTGAGATTTTAAAATGTGATAACGAAATTGAGTGCGGTTTCAGCGGTATATATGGACCTGTGGGAGAGGTATCAAAGGAATTTTTTTGAGAGGAGTTAGTTAATGGTGTGAGGAGGTGGGATATTCCTTGGGTGTTAGGGGGATTTTAACACGATGAGATTCTTGGAGGAAAGGGTTGGGTCTAGGGTAGTGTCTGGGGCCATGAACAAATTTATAAATAACCTCTTTCTTATTAATTTGTCATTAACATGTGCCTCTTTCACTTGGTCCAGATCGGAGGACTCGTCTTCTAGATCAAGACTTGACAGGTTTCTAATGTCTACTTTGTGGGAGGAGTTGGCACATGTGATCTAGGTTCCTCTTTTGAGGTTGTTATCAAAACATTCACCTATTTTGTTGGACGGTAATAGAGGAAAACGGATGAGATCCCCATTTAGATTTGAAAATATGTGGCTAAGTGCGGTCAATTTCGGGGATATAGTGGCTAACTGTTGAAGTTGTTATGTGGTGGAGGGGAGGCCTTCATGTAGGTTTGCCAAGAAGTTGAAATTGCTTAAAGCAGACATTAGGGTGTGAAATAAAGAGGTGTTTGGGACGATAGAGGTAAAAATGAAGAATATCATAAACAAAGTGAGGTATTTGTAGAGGGTAGAAGTGGGGAGGGAGTTAGAAGATAGGGAGAAGGAGAAGAAATACGGTTTGAAAAGGGAGCTAGCTGATTTGTCCTTGGCTCTAGAGGTTAGGTGGAATCAAAAATTGAGGGTATTATGGTTGAAGGAGCGGGACTCTAATACAAAATTATTTTATAGGGTAGCAGTCTCTAACAAGAGAAGAAACTATATATAATCAGTGGAAGGTCAATGGGATGAGTCATAGGGAAGGAGGAAGTAGAGGGGAAAATTGTAGATTTTTTGAACATTTGTTTAAAGAGGAAGCATAGTAGAGGCTTGATTTGGAGGGTTTAGATTTCAATCAAATCGAATAGGAGGAGTGTGAGTGGCCAAAGAGGGCAATTCGTGAGGAGGTGAAAAGGGATATATGATATTGTGCGAGTGACAAAGCTAGAATATGATCAAAACAGATGTGATGGATACTATTGCAGTATTTCATGAAAGAGGTGAATTCAAAGAAAGTATGAATTCCTCATTCATTGTTATCCTCCCTAAATAGGAGGGAGCTACGAGCATGAATGATTATGATCTATTAGTCTAATGGGAAACATCTATAAGATTATCTTTGAGGTACTTTCAATAGACTTAAAAAGGTGTTGGATGAGACTATTTGTACTTTACAGAATGCTTTTGTGGAGGGTAGACAAATATTGGATTCAACATTAGTGGAAAATAAAGTGGTGGATTCAAGGAGAAAACAAGTAATTCTAGGCTATTTTAATAAGTCCCACTCCTATTAACATGCTTATGATCGGTATATTTTGAAAACTCAGATGGAGAGGATAAGCAAACTCCTCGAAGGCTACTTTAGTCATTTAAATACAAACTAGACGGACTGAAGCCGTCGGATGTTGCTTAGTCAGTGTAGATGTCACATCCCGAGCCTAGATCCTAGGCGTGCTCGGCACCCGAAGCCACTACTGGCTCGAGCGTATCCTTGGCCTTGCATACTACTAAAAGATGTACTGAAAGATAAGCGGACGCTCTGAAAAACATGTAATACAATTCAAGCTTTTGAAATAAAGTAAAGTACTTTTATAACTGAGACTTTAAAGTTAATCTGATAGTTGAATACAATCTGAATTGACACATCAACTAACTGTCTATGAAGCATCAAAAAACATAACTGAGTATTATCTACCTGGACAAGTCCCCCGGTATATCTTTATTTAGAAAAAAACTGAACTATTGAACTACTGGACTACTGAACTAGATATAACTAAGTCCTTTGAATGTAAGTAGGATCCACCATAAGCTGAGGAGGTGAAATCTAATGGAGCACCTAGTTACGGACCTGAGTACTTGAATCTGCATCATAAAATGATGCAACTCCAAATGAGATAAGTACATAAAATGTACCGTATGTAATACAGCTGAAAGGAGCACAATACTATCTGGTACAGCTGAAGTGATACAATACTAACATATGATAAGCCAAATGACTGAGTCATGAATATGATATGCATTAACAACATGAGATAACTAAACAATAAGATAATACGTATCCTGATTATCTAAATCATAAATGTAACTGAAGACTGAAACATGGGCTAAATTGGATATCTGAATCATGAGTAACTGAACAACTGAGTAGCAAGTAAACTAAATGCAAAACAATATCAAATATATTTAGAAACCGGTGGCCTGGAGCGATAAATAACATTTAATGAAAATAATAAGTTTTTTTGTTTGGAGAGTTTCTTATAATCGACTAACATCGTGTGAGTTCATGATGTTCAATCTCTGGCTCGATTGGGAAAGTCGTATTATGCCTTACCAGGGCATAAAATAGAATTGAACTGAAGTGTGAGTTTATACCGAGCCTTTGGGATTAAGAGGAGTCGCCTAAACTTACGACACGATCCTATCCTATGCTGACATACGTAGTTTTAGGTCATGTGTTATCTGAACTCATACCTTTCTCGATTCATATAGTCCTCCCAAAATATATATATGCTCATATTGTAATCTTTAACATAAGCTGAAAATCATGTAAACTGTCATACTGGTGAGCCTTAATTCTTATTCATGAGAAAACATACTAGTTGAGCCTTGGCTCTAATTCATGTGAAAATATTGTTTGGATCCCTGTGCTCTAAATCTTATGAAAATATGCTAGTCTGAGTTTTTAAAATCAAAGACATTTTTCTTTCAAAGCTATATCAATATTCATAAAAGTAATTTGTAAACATTTATGAGGTAGGTTTCCATAATCATATGATAGTTTTTATAAATTATGAAATGGATTTCATAAAACTCAAAATAGACTCCATGAACATGAAATAGGGCATACAACCAAGAGATAGACTGACCTTATGAAGTTCTACTGTTTCTATGGAGAATTCAAGAATTATCATCAAAAGATAAGGAAACTAAGATTCTAGGATTCAATTCAAAAGCCCTAGCTTTATTCATTAAAGAAACTAAAATTGAAAACATACTTATGGGAAAGAACAGTGTTCCTACACTGAAGGTTAGCTTACATACGTTAGCTAACGGAGGATGCTAGAGTTGGAGAGGAAATCGTGAGAGATTGCTCTTCTTGATCCTTGAGCGTAGTTTTCTCTAAACCTTGTGGTTTGAGTTGGGGAAGGAGGAGGGAAATAATACAGATGATTTCTAAGTGTTCTCTCTTATTAAAAGGGGTTTTAAGTTGTAGAAATAGAGTGTATAGTTGTGGTAGGACGAAAAACCCTTAATAGAATGAAGTGCTAAAATTAGGCTTGAAATTGCCTTGGGGAGCCGCCCTGCTCAAAGTCCTGCAGGGCTATGGGAAGGGCGCCACAATGGACATAGCCCCAACATTCTGAATTTCAGCTTTGTGAAGTTAAGGTACTGGGGCGGCACGGTGGCCATAGCCCTAACCTACTTGCCTGCCTGAAATTCTGTATAAGTTATGGAACTTATTCTGATTAATTTTTAATCAATCTACGAGTTAAGTAACTTGATTTTTAATATCTAACATGCATATGAGATGACTTAAACATACCTCGATATACGAGGTGTTACAATATCTTTTCCTTGGGAACATTCATCCTCAAATGAGTGTCATGGCTATAAGGAAAGCATATGAACTGAACAAAACATATTTCTCTTAGGCTATCTTGAACTAACACTTGTCAACATATACTGCATTAACATGAGGGTCTTCATAACAAACTATAAAGGAGAATATAAGAACGAGTTTTGATCACAAGAGACTAGCACAGACATGACATAAGCCATGAGTTCATAGAATCAAAGGCATAGAGTAGTATCATTACCTTAAACATCTATTGAAGTTAATTCCTTGGTTCTCAACTTACAAACCTGATGATCTAGGATCTTAACCAGAACTTCCTTATAAGTTAAACTGTCTTTTACACCAATACTTTCAGTAGGGACAATGAGTGAGGGATCACCCACACACTTCTTTAACATAGAAACATGGAACACTGTATGAACTACGGCTAAATTTGCAGGCAACTCTAACTCAAAGGCCACTTTCCAAATCCTCTTCAAGATTTGGTAGGGACCAATATATCAGGAACTAAGCTTCCCCTTCTTTCCAAATCACATGAATCCCTTCATTGGAGAAACCTTTAAGAAAACCCAATCATCAACACTAAATTCTAAGACTCTTCGTCTCACATCAGAGTATGACTTTGAAAACTCTATGGAGTTTTCAAACGCTCTTGAATGAGCTTAACTTTTTCCATGGATTCATGGACATTGTCTAGCCCTAATAACTCAGCTTCACCAACCTCGAACCAACCTATTGGAGATCAATATCTTTGCCCATATAGGGCCTCAAATGATGCTATTTGAATACTGGAATGATAGTTATTATTATAAGTAAACTTAATAAGAGGTAGGTGATCATCCCAATTTCCTTTCAAATCCAATACACAAGCTCTAAAATGTCCTCAAGAGTCTGAATATTACACTCTGCTTGACCATTGGTTTGGGATGGAATGCGGTACTAAGGTTCACTTTTCTACCTAATTATTTCTAAAAAGACTTCCAAATTCTTTCTAAAAAGACTTCCAAAAATAGGCGGTGAGCTGAGCGCCTCTGTTTTTAATAATAGACAGTAGGGTCCCATGAAGTTTGATAATCTCATGAATGTATAGATTGGCAGAATCCTCCACAAAATCTGTTGTCTTAACGGAAGTGAGTTGACTTTGTCAAACAATCTACAATCACCCAAACAAATCATGCTGACAATGTGATCGTGTCAAACCTGTTATGAAGTCCATATTTATCATCTTCCACTTCCATTCAAGAAGCTCTATACATTGAGCCAAACCACCGGATCTTTGATGCTCAACCTTAACTTGTTTACAATTTGAACACTTAGGTACAAAATCTATAATGTTCTTCTTCATATTGTTTCACCAATATACTTCTCTCAAGTCATGGTACATCTTTGTGGAACCTGAGTGAATGAAGTATCTGGAATGATATGCTTCTTCCATAATCCTCTCTCAGAGTTCATTAACATCTGCAACACATAACCTGCCTTGTTACCTCAAGGTACCATCTCCTCTTTTCTCAAAATCCATAACCTTATGCTTGTGGATTTTTTCCTTTAGATGAAGCAATATGGGGTCACTATCTTGGTTTTTCTTAACGTGTGAAACTAGGGATGCTTCAGCCCTATTCTGAACAACTACACCACTATCCTTGGAGTCTAAGAGGCAAATTTCTAGGTTTGCAAGTCGATGAATATCTTTCATAAGCTCTTTCTTTCCTTCCTCAATATGAGCAAGATTTCCCCTGGATAATCTACCAAGGGCATCAACGACCATATTCGCCTTTCTTGGGTGATAAAAGATGCTCATATCATAATCCTTGAGTAACTAAGGTCATTTTCTTTGTCTGAGATTCAACTCTTTTTAACTGAAAACATAATGTAGACTTTTGTGATCAGTGAAGACATCAACATAAACACCATAGAGGTAGTGACGCCAGATATTCAAAGCAAACAATACTGTTGTCAACTCAAGATCATGAGTCGGGTAGTTTTTCTCATGGTTCTTAAGATGCCTAGAGGCATAAGCTACAGCTTTACCTTGCTGCATCAAAAAACAACCAACACCAATCCTCAAGGCATCACAATACACAACAAAACCATCAGTTCCTTCTACTAGGCTCAATACTGGAGCAAAAATCAACCTTGTTTCAACTTCTGAAAACTCTTCTCATAGGCTTCAAACCACTAAAACTTATCTTTCTTCTGAGTTAACTTTGTCAAAGGAGCAACAATAGAGGAGAAACCTTCCACAAACATTCTGTAGTAACCAGCCAGACCCAATAAACTTTTAATATCAGTCAGGGTCATGGGTCTGGGCCAGTTCTTAACTGCATCAATCTTTTGGGAATCAATCTTGATATCCCCACTAGAAACAATATGACTGAGAAATACCACAGACCGCGACCAAAACTCACACTTAGAAAACTTTGCATACAACTCATGGTCCTTAAGTGTCTGCAACACAATTCGGAGGTGATTAGCATGCTCTTACTCTCTAAGGGAATAGACCAGGATGTCATCAATAAAGACAATCACGAACATATCAAGATACTGGTTGAACACTCTGTTCATGAGGTCTATACAACCTTCTGGTGCATTATTCAAACCAAACAACATAGCTAAGAATTCAAAGTGGCTGTAATGAGTTTTGAAGGTTGTCTTTGGAATGTTACTCTCCTTAACTTTCAATTGATGATAGTCAAATTTGAGGTCTATCTTAGAGAAACACTTAGCACCCTGAAGTTGGTCAAACAAGTCATCAATTCTGAGGAGTGGATACTTATTATTTATGGTGACTTTGTTCAACTGACGATAGTCAATGCACATTCTGAGAGAACTATCCTTCTTACGCACGAATAGAACTGGAGCACCCCATGAAGAGACACTTAGTCTTATAAATCCCTTATCAAGGAGATCTTTTAAATGCTCTTTTAACTCGTTTAGTTCTTCTAGAGCCATTCTATATGGTGGAATAGAGATGGTATGGGTGTTAGGAAGGACACCAATTCCAAAATTTATCTCCCTATAGGGAGGGACTCCGGGAAGATCATTTGGAAAGACTTTTGGAAATTCGTTAACAACTAAGACTGACTGAAGGGATGAGACTTCAACACTAGAATCCCTAACCGGACTAAATGATAGATATACCTCTTCAAAACTATCCTTTTGTCCTTAAGGTACAAAATGAACTTGCCCTTGGGCACAACTAGACTTCCCTTCCACACTAAGATTGGTTTGTGAGAAAACTAAAATTTCAAGACTCTGGTTCTACAATCAAATGAGGCATAACATAAATATAACTAATCAATGCCTAAAATGACCTCAAAGTCAACCATATCTAACTCAAATAGGTCAGCTATGGTGTATCTATAATGAACGAATACTGTGTAATTTTATAGACTCATCTAGCTATGACAAACTCACCAATAAGAGTAGAAATAGAAAGAGGCTCAAAAAGTTGTTTGGGACTTATTCCGAACTTCATAGCAACATACAAAGTCACAAAAGATATAGTATCTCCAGGGTCAAGTAAAGCATAAACAACAATAGAAAAGACTTTCAACATACTCATGATGACCTCTGGAGAAGTTTTCAGTTCCTGACAACTGGCTAAAGCATAAAAGTGGTTCTGACCCCCGCCTATTCATGGAGTAGTGCCATTTTTCACAACTTGGCATGTTGGAGCGGACGAATTAGTAGACTAGGCTCTATTTTCCCTATTGTCCTACCTTTTAGAGGGGAAATCTTTCAGAAAGTGGTCAGTTGGATGCACCTAAAACACCTATTCACACTTGAGTAACATTCCCCCAGATGTTTCCTACCACACTTGCTGCAAGCATGGTACTCTGGAGTCCCTTATGTAACACTACCCTAAGACTCTGAGCCTGGTGCATAAAAAATCTGATTGGTCTGGAACCTCTAGTCATTCCTGGGCCTCTGAGTAGGCGCACAAGCTGAATATGGAGAAGATACCAATGACCTATTATGAAAGAAAGATCTACTATTGTGGTTCTTCTGGTGACGTACCTCATTGCCAGCTAATCCGAGCCTCTTATTCTAGTTCTCTTCCCTATCCTTATGTTTGGTTTGTTTGGTCTACTAGGCATAAATCATCAACTAGATATGCCTATATCATTATGTTGCAAGGCTGAAGCACACTCCTTCTCCAACTGTCTTCCCACACCTGACACAAACTTCCTCATCCTTGCCCTCATAGTGGACACCACTTTCGAAGCATACCAAGACAACTGTCTGAACGTAAGACTATTTTCTTTCACACTTATGGTATCCTACTTGAGGTTCATAAAATTGTCATCCTTAGCTTTCCTCAACTCTAAGGGAAAGAAATGATCAACAAAAGCATCCATCAAATCTCCTTATTTTGCAGGAGCTGCATCCTCACCATGACTCAACTCTCACTGGTCATTCCATGTATTAGCAACATCCTTCAAATGATAGGAGACAAACTAAACCCCTTTGGTATCACTAACGTGCATTACCCTAAGGATATTTTGAATCTCATCAATGAAGTTCTGGGGGTCCTCTTTAGCCTTGGACCTGTGAAAACTGGAGGATTCATCCTGAGGAACTCACGAATCCTGTAAGTATCAGAGAAGTCAATGCAAACTAGAACTGAAAGAGGCTACACCCTGATGATGTGATTGAGCTGCAATAAGATAAGTGAGCATCTTGATAGCTTCTCTGAACTCAACATCTGAAGTATTCGTTAGCTGAGGAGTAGATGACTCAGGACCTTCCACTGGACTTGATGTTAGAGGTGGAGACTTAGTGTTAACATTCTGTCCAGAAGAGCAACCTATATTCCTGGTATGCATTCCCTGACATGGAGGCATAACACTGGCATTGGCCACAACAGAAACCTCAGTACTGGTGGTAGCTCTTTGTCAGCTGTTCTCTTCAGAGGAATGATCTAAAATATGTATAACACACGATTTAAAATAGTTTCATAGAGTTTAACTCTATCGCACAAACTAGAGTATGAAAGAAAGGTGGAACTTTCTAATGTCCTGCAGCTTACTAGTTATAAGTTTGGCGTGCTTCATACCTATAAAAAGGACAACACTACTTACGGCTTCATAGACATCCTAGGACACTTGATCAAAGGGTGCTGATACCAAGTTTATCATGCCCTAAGCCTAGACCCTGGGCATAGCCAACACCTGAAGTCATTACTGGCTCGAGCATACCCTTGGTCTGACATACTACTAAAAGATATATTTGAAGATAAGTGGAAGCTCTGAAAAATATGTAATAAGATTTAAGCTTTTGAAATAAAGTGAAGTACTTTTATGATTGAGACTTAAACGTCAAACTGATAGTTGAATACAATCTGAACTGACACATTAACTAACTGCACATCAACTAACTGTCTATGAAGCCTCTTAAAACATAACTAAGTACTATCTACCGGGACAAAGCCCCTGGTCTACCATTATTTAGAAAAACTAAACTACTGGACTAATGAACTAGACATTATTAAGTCCTCTGAATACAAAGAGGACTCACCATAAGCTGAGGAGGTGAAATCTAATGAAGCTCCTGGTTATGGACCTGAGTATCCGAATTTGCATCATAAAATAATGCTGTAACACCCCAAAAATCCTAAGCCTAGAACCAGCTTAAAATCCTAAGTGTGAAACTATTCAGATGTCAGACAGGATCCACGAGCCAGGTCAATGAGTCATGGCACAGTCCACGAGCTGTGGACTGAGCCCGTGGAATCAGATTAGAGACCAGATGATTTGGTCTGAGAACCACGACCAGTGTCTACAAATTAAGGATTGATCCACAACCCGTGGATTGGGTCCGTGGAACTCAGACCTGAGGCCTACCATTTATCTGAGAACCACAAACTGGTTCTACGGATCGTGGAATGATCCACGAGTCATGAAATTGGTTCATGGAAATCAGACCTGAGACTCGACAAAAAGGCCAGAAACCATGACAGGGTTTTTACAGGCCATGGAAGTATCTACGGACCGTAGAACCTATCTATGGAACCTGAGTCATAATTTTTTTAGTAGATTTCTTTTATTTTCCCAGGGGTGTTTTGGACTTTTTCTATCTCGTTTAAGGCCTAAGCTATGTCATTTTTCTAAGTCTAAGCCTAATTAATTAGTCAAAAGCTACCTAAAACCTCCCATTCCCAAGTAATCATCTGACATTTAGAGAAATAGAGAAAAGAAGCATCAATTTCTCTCAAGAACAAGCAAGATGTCTTTTTCAAGCTCAGCACAAAATCCAAGGATTTCAGCGTAGAATCTTCTTCCAGGTATGTGGTATTTCATCAGTGGGTTCCTTTCACCCATTGAATCCCTAGATTCAGTCCAATTTCTCAGTTCTAAATTAGTTCTTCAGAACTAGGGTTCCTAAACTTTATGAAACCCTTACAATTCAGATTCTATTACTGTATGATATTTATTACATGTTTTCTTGGGAACCTAGGATATCCATATGTACAAAGATCAATAACCTAGCTTGTGCCAATTCCAGTACTCATAAGTTATACTTTCTAGTCAGATGATTCAGACAGTTATGCTTCAAAATTGTAATGCTATTAGTTTCAGTATTATTATATTGCATTCTTAGATGATTATCAGTATTTAAGCTATCCAACATTTCAGATTTTGCATTCATTGCTTATTTATTCAGTTGGGAGTAGACTTAGCACCGAGTAGACAAAGGGATGAAGGCTCACCTGCCAGTTTAGGCTGAGACCTTTGGTAGAAGTCCCTGAGTCCCAGAACTACGGCGCCACTGTACGTTCTAAAGGGGTCACCTGTCAGATTAGGCTTGACACCCTTGTCCCTTGTGGAAATCAGTTTAGTGGATCTACGTCAGATTTGTTAATACCCTTGGCAAGGTATGAACACCCTTTTATCCAGGATTATAGGTTAGCCCCACAGTTAGCTCAGCTTGGGGTATGTCAGTTAATAGTAGCTGCCACAGTCAGACTCATATTGCATTAACCTTGTATTCAGTATCTATTTCAGTTATTCAGTTCAGTTCATCATGTTATAGTATTCATGTTAGCTCCTTGGTCACTGCATTCATCTTATCCTTCAGTTCATGCTTCACTGTGTATTTCCATGTTCAGTATTTATGTTGTACAACTTTGCATATATCCCGCATGCTCAGTATATTTGGAGTACTGACGCATATTTTTGTGCTACATCTTGTCATGATATAGGTTCATGCATTCAGAATCCAGATCACGCTTAGTGCGACTTTCCAGTCCTCGCTCAGTAGCTTAGTGGTGAGTCCTCATCATTCGAGGATGATAGTTATGCTTACTTCATTCAGTTTTATATTTTAGTTCAGACTATTAGAGTTAGCTGGGGGCTTTTCCCAGCGACTCACATCAGTTAGAGGCTTTCAGACATAGAACTAGATTCAGCTATTGGGTTGTTAGTTTTATTTCCAGACTTACTATATTCTCATTTTAATTGTATATTCAGACATGTTTGGATTTCTTTTTCTAACTTATATATTAAGATCAGTTCAGTTTTCTACACAATTCATATATTATCAGAATTTGTCTAGATATGCCAGACCATGGGTTAGCTTAGGGTCACTTGTGACACCAAGCACCATGTTACGTCAAGATGGTAGCCTCGGGGAGTGAAAACTTGGTATCAAAGCATCGGGTTCAAGTGTCCTAGGGTGTCAGAAAGCCACATCGAGTAGAGTCTTCTTCATGAGGGTGAAGCGCGCCACACTTATGAGGAAGAAGCTATGAGACGTCATTAGGAAAAAATTCATTTCTTATTTTCCATCTCATGCCATAGGGTATGAACTCTATTTAATCTCCTTCTAACTCATGATCTATATGTTTCCGAAAAGGCCTCCTAGAAGAGCCAACGCAAGAAACCAGCAGCTCCAGCAGACCCTCTGAATGAGCAAGTCACTCATGCTAAATTCAAGGCTTCTTTTCAGGTGCTTGCTCAGGACATGACCGCTTAGGTCAACCAACAGGCTATGGCACCAGCTCCACCTCAGAATAACTCTGCCACAACTAGAATCCGAGACTTCACTCGGATGAATCCTCCAGAGTTTCATGGGTCCAAGTCCAAAGAGGATCCATTGGAATTTCTTGATGATATCCAGAAGGTGACAGAGATTATGGGTTTCACTCCGATCAAGAGTGCAGACTTAACCGCTTACCAGCTAAAAGGAGTGGCTTATACTTAGTACCAATAATGGAAGGAGTCTCGTTGTGCTAATGCAGGTCCAGTGGATTGGAACCACTTTAAGACCGCATTTTTGGATAGGTTTTTCCCACTTGAGATCAGGGAAGCCAAGGTCCAAGAGTTCATCAACTTGAAGCAGAATGATATGAGTGTGAAAGAGTACGCACTCAAGTTTACTCAGTTGTCTAAGTATGCTCCGACAATGGTAGCTGACTCCTGGGCCCGTATGAGTAAGTTCATATCTGGTATGTCCTATGATGTGGTCAAGAAGTGCAAGATTGCAATCCTGGTTAAGGAGATGGATATTTCCAGGTTGGTGACTTATGCCTAACATATCAAAGAAGAGAAGATCAAGGAAAGGGGAGGAGACAACAAAAGAGCTAGAACAGGTGAATTTAACTACTCTCAGCAGAAGTCAGATGGTGGTTACTGCTCTCAATACCATCAGAAATCTTCAGCTCCAGCCCCATCCTCTGCTAGTGCTCCAGTGCCTAATTCCAGGCAGGATAGGAGGGATAGGGCACTAGGCTCTAAGTCCCAAAGTACAGTCACTAGCGGGTGAACTCATCCAGTTTGCAAGAAGTATGGTAGGAACCACCAAGGTGAGTGTATGGTAGGCAGTGGTAATTGTTTTGGGTGTGGTAAGACAAGCTACAAAAAGAAAGAGTGCCCAATAACTTCTCAGAAGGGCAGGGATACTCGCCCGTAGAATCAGGCTAACTCCACGATAGCTCCAGCAGGTCGCCTGACTCAAGAGGGTGTCTCATCTAGTGCAAGTGGCGGTCAACGCCAAAATAGATTGTATGCCCTTCAAACTCGATAGGATTAGGAGGATTCTCCCGATATGGTCACAGGTACATTACAAGTCTTTCACTTGGATGTTTATGCATTGTTAGACCTAGGGGATACCCTTTATTTTGTAACTCTTTATATAGTAGTGAATTTTTGTGTCAATCCAAAAATCCTCCCAGAAGCTTTCTCAGTCTCTACTACAATTGGACAGTTTCCCAGAAAGTTACCTCAGCCGATCTTGTAGAGTTAGAAATGACTGACTTTAATATTATTCTAGGAATAGATTGGTTACATTCTTGTTATGCCTCAATTAATTGTAGAACTAGGATCATTCGATTTCAGTTTCCAAATGAGCCAATCTTAGAGTGGAAGGGTAACACCTCAGTGTCTGTAGGTCAACTCATCTCTTACCTTAAGTCTAGAAAAATGATTTCCAAAGAGTATATTTATCATCTTGTTTGGGTTAAGGATTCAAACTCCAAGACCCTAACTCTTGAGTCAGTCTTAGTGGTGAATAAATTCCCAGAAGTGTTTCTAGAAGATCTTCCCAGAGTTTCTCCCAAAAGGGAAATTGACTTCGAAATAGATCTCCTTCCAGATACCCAGCCTATTTTGATTTCTCCTTACAGAATGGCTCCAGGTGAGCTTAAGGAATTGAAGGAATAATTTAAAAACCTTTTAGATAAGGGCTTCATCAGACCCAACATCTCTCCATGGGGTGCTCCAGTGCTTTTCGTGCGTAAGAAAGACGATTCCCTCAGGATGTGCATCGACTACTATCAGTTGAACAAAGTCACAATCAAGAATAAGTATCCCTTCCCCAGGATTGATGACTTGTTCGACCATCTTTAGGGTGCTAGTTGCTTTTCTAAGATAGACCTCAGATCCATCTATCATCAGCTTAGAGTCAAAAATAATGACATTCTGAAGACAACCTTCAGAACTCGGTATGGTCACTATGAATTTGTAGTTATGTATATTGGAATGAATGCTCCTGTAGCTTTCATGGATTTTTTGAGTAGAGTGTTCAAGCAGTATACAGACTTGTTTGTCATTATCTTCATTGATAATATAATTGTATATTCTCGAAGCGAAGAGGAGCATGTGAATCATTTGAGAGTTATGCTTCAAACTCTCAGGGATCGTTAGTTATTTGCAAAATTCAGCAAGTGTGAGTTTTGATTAAAGTCAGTTGCCTTCCTTGGTCATGTGGTGTCTAGTGAGGGCATCCGAGTTGATTCTCAGAAGACTGAGGTAGTGAAGAACTGGCCCAGACCCACCTCTCTGATAGACATTAGAAGCTTCTTAGATTTGGACGATTACTAAAGGAGGATTATTGAAGGATTTTCATCCATAGCTGCACCATTGACCAAGTTGACTCAGAAGAAGGTCAAGTTTCACTGATCAGATGAGTGCAAGAAGAGTTTTTCTAGAGTTGAAAACTAGGTTTACTACAGCTCCCGTGTTAACTCTACCAGAGGGTACAAATGGCTTCATGGTTTATTGTGATGCATCCAGGGTTGGCTTGGGCTGCGTCTTGATGCAACATGTTATGGTCATAGCTTATGCATCCAGGCAGCTTAAGATTCATAAGAAAAACTACCCGACGTATGACCTTGAGCTTGCAGTAGTTGTGTTTGCCCTAAAGATTTGGAGACATTACTTGTATGGTGTCCATGTAGACGTGTTCATAGATCATAAGAGCCTCCAGTATGTTTTCACCCAGAAAGAGCTGAATCTTCATCAGAGAAGATGGCTCAAGTTCCTCAAAGACTATGTTATGAATGTGCTCTACCATCTGAGTAAGGCCAATGTAGAGGCTGATGTCCTCAGCAAACTGTCCATGGATAGTGTGTCACATGTTGAGAAAGAGATGAAAGAATTAGCCAGGGATATTCATAGGCTTGCTTGCTTAGGAGTTTGCCTCATGGACACGACAGATGGTGGTGTGATAGTCCAGAATGGGTAAAAATCTTCATTAGTAGCGGAGGTGAAAGAGAAACAAGATAGTGATCCCATATTACTCCAGTTAAAAGGTGCAGTTCATCATCAGTTAAAATGCATATCAAATTTCATAATATCGAAACTCTGGTATTAAAATTTTTAATTTTGATATTGTAATTCGATATCTACCTACCATTCTCACCCTATCTAAAAGTAGTTTATATTGACAGTCTTCACCTTTGCCAATTTTTTCAATTTTTTCAATAACACCCACTTAATTTAATCTCACTTTTTCATATTTGAAATTCAAGACCCATATTATCAAACTTATAACAATTGCGATTTTAAAAGGGTGTTTTAAGAAATCATGTATATAGGAACTATTGTAATTATTTCTTTTGGAGTTACCCTTTAATTCAAGCATTATACTTCAATTATGTATAATTGAAGAAAGTTGGTGCCCACTATTTAATTTAGGGACCAGGTCCTTAGAACAGTTCCTCTTAAAGTAATAAGTAAATTCACACACAATGTACGTGGAAAACCTCCTCACTCAAGGAGTAAAAACCACGATCTCTATTTTACTAATTACTTCAAGTTTTATGATTACAACTCAATAATCAAAAGAACTACATCTAGTACCCAGCCTCAACAATAACTACAACTGTTTCTTCACAACAACTCTCTCAAGAAGCCAAACTTGCTTCTTGTTACAAGTCTCTCAAACTCTCCAATCAATAACTAAACTATGCTTCTTTCGAACACAGACGAACACAAAAACTTTATTGCGAATGACTTCTTCTGAATCTCCTTGAGCCTGCTTGTTGAGATCTCCTACTGTTTGAGAATAATTCTTTCTCTGTGTATGCAATAGGTGAGTTCTCGACTGTTCTCTTCTCTTGATTTTGTAGATGTATCAAGTTGTCCTCTCTTTAATAGGAAAGCTAAAAACCTTTCCTTGTTATACAATGACACATCTCTTAATTCGTGATGTTCTCCTTATTTGACATGGATACTACCTTTTATACTTTATTACCATAAATATACTTTTACCAAAAATAGGTTTTGCCTCATTATCAAAATTGTTCGACAAGGTTTCTTTAATTTCCCCCTTTTTGATGATGGCAAACTTATTCATTTTTTGTAAAAATCCATATGTGGAACAGTGTCACCCATAGTGCATCAGTGGTCTGATATCATCCTGGAACCTGGTCCTCACAGCTTTATCAACAAAATACATGAATAACACTACTACTCAAACATAACTAGTTCTGACTTTCTTCCCCTTTTTGACATTAGTAAAAACCAAAGAAAGATAAAGAAAGCTAACTAATGAATAAAACATGTAATGAACTCATGGCCACTGGGGCAACAGAGCCACAATCAAGAAAGAAACTAGCAAGAATTCAAGGTCAGTATCCACTCAAGCATAAGAAAGTACCATAAAGCAAGGAATGATAAGCAAGCATAGATGAGCACAAATTAAGCCAACCATTGGTCCAAAACAAAATATATCAAAAATTAATTACAAAAAAACCAATATTTTCCTGTCAAGAAGAACTAAAAAGGAATATTTTTAATAGAGGGGAGGGGGTCTGGGATCAAAGGAGGCTGAGAAGGATCAGAAGAAAGGTTTGGACTTGGGAAGGAGATCCATAAGAGACTGGATATTGTCAAAGTGCTTGTTTTGCTGGACCATTATCTCAGTCTTTAGAGTGTCCACATGAGCTTGGAAGGCAGCCATACACTCCTTTAAACCAGCATTCTCTTCCTTTAACTGGGCAATCTCCTTATAAGCACCTTCTAAATCCAGCAAAGATTAAGTCATGGGGCTGGAACTCTTCCTCTTGGGAGCTTGTAAAGGCATACAATCACACTCCTCCAGAGTGTAAAAAGTTATTCTATTATTCTTAGTGGCTCCAACTCCCTCTCCTAGAGGTACATCAAAGCTCCTAAACACCTTTGTAAGCAGAAACCCATAAGCTAGCCCATGAGGACCACTCTTAGGAGAGGTTACTCTTCCCATATGTTTGATCATTAATGTAGGAAAGTTCACTCTCTCATCCATACCCAAGGCATTCATAATCCCCATGTCCCTGAAGCTAGACTCATGCCTTCTTCCCCCTCTAGGAAATATTTCCTTATTCACTATCTCAAACAGGAGTTGTGATCAGGAGACATTTCCCCCTTAAATACTTTTCTAGCCACCTTCTTCTTCTTCCCTTGGGAGAACTTTCTAGTCAGTAGACAGTCTTCATCTATCTTCTAAACATACTCCTCTAACCCTCAAAAGGCTCTATCAGTATCTCTCCCAACTTAAGAGGATCAAAAACAATTTTGACCCTCTTAACACTAGAGCTAACCCCCCACCCATCCAATATTTTTAAGTTGGCATAGAACTCCACCACTTACTCTTTATGTAGCATGGGTTTAGCAGTCTTAAACAGATGATCCCACCCTTAGAACCTAAGCCTAGCAAGTACCCTATGAATGTAAGGATTAAGCATTACCTCTTCATTAAGAACTCTCCCTTTCAGGAGGTGTTGTGTAGCATCGTAGCTAAGGGGTCCCAGCTTTAAGAACTTCTCATAGTTCTTATTTTTTCCAGCTTGAGGGGGGAAGCTTCTTCTTCCTCTGCAATCTCTTTCTCCTATATGTTAATGGGTTCATCATCATTCCCAATCTTCTTCTTTCCTCTAGCCACCCTAGATCTCTTTCTCTCCACCTCTTTATGTGCATCAACAACCCTTTTTCTTGTGAAATGAGTTCTTAGTGGAAGGGAGAAGGAGGGTGTTAGAATACTAGAGGGTTTTCTCAGGGGTTTGCTTTTGAGTCTATAGGAAGCCATTTTCTTGTACCCTAGAATGGGAGTCATGATAAGTGTTGAAGGGATACGAACATCCCTATCACTGTCAATATATTTATCCTCAGAGAAGGGTGATTGAAGATCTTCAGAAGAGGGAGCAGTGGGATTTGTTCCATCTGAACTCCATGAGAAGTTCAAAGAGTCAGATTTTTGGGGTTATAGGGATGGAGGTTTTGATGAAGGAGTGGAGTTGGTGATCTAGGCGGTACGAATGGAAGGGTAGAAAATGGAGATCTTGATCATTGTTCCTCCTGAGTGGGAGTAGCATTAGATGAGGAGAAGTCCTTATCATCAGAGTAATCGACAAAAAAGTAGAACAGGGAAGCAGTAGGTTTTGAAGAGGAAGAAGCCATTGTAAGAATATTTTGGAGATTTAGAGAATAACAGTTTGGTGAATCTGTGACAGAGGGTTTTGTGGAGATGAATGGTTTCTTGAAATAGAGTGTTTGAAGTGTGGGAGAGGTTTGAAATGATGGTTGTCAGTTTTGAAAGAGGGAATTAATCATTAAAGGCTCAATATTTGATTTTCTTGCTTAGGGATTTGCATTATTTAAACAAGCGCAGGGATTCTGAGGATCAGGTTCTCATGAAAAAGACAACATTAATTTATGCACTTAACTTTTGACAGTCTTATAGAGAATGTGTGTACCTTGAGGATCAAATACTTGAGTGTTGTCCAGGCTTTTTCCTGGGATTACTTCTTTGCAAGAGTAAGATGAATTCCTTAGATCCTGAGAGTGTACTCTCCATTTGTGGTTGTGATCCTGAGAGGAACAAAGTCTGAGTTAATTACATTATTCACTAATTTGCAAACATTATCTTACACTTTTGTCTTCTACTCAATCATTGAGGGAAGATTTCTCTCTTCCTCCTGCAATAGAGGGTTGATCAGCCAAAGGGCCAACCTATTCTTCTCAAAAGCTTCTCTCCCCAGAGCTTTAGTGAAAATGTCTGCAATTTGTTCATCAGATCTACAAGACACCATTACAATTAATCCCTTTTCAACACAATCTCTGAGAAAATGATGCCTCACATCTATGTGCTTGGTTCTTTTATGTTGGACTGGATTATTTGCCATATTGACATCACTTGTATTATCACATAGGATGGGAATGCAGCCTATATCAACATCATCATCACTGAGTTGTTGTTTGATCCATAGTACTTGAGAGCAACAAGAAGTAGCTGCTACATATTCAGCTTCTGCAGTTGAGAGTGCTACAGAGTTTTGTTTCGTAGTAGCCCAAGACACAAGATAGGGTCCAAGAAAGTATGCCATCCCATAAGTACTTTTCCTATCTACCAGATATCCAGCATAATCAGCATCAACATACCCAATAAGATCAAAAAAATCTCCAGCAGAGTACCAAAGGACCAATACTTGAGTGCCTTTCAGGTATCTTAAAATTCTTTTCACAGCTTTCATGTGAGATTCTTTGGGGGGATTGGAACCTAGCACACATCCCTACACTGTGTACAATATTAGGTCTGCTTGTAGTAAGATACAATAGAAATCTTATCATTCCTCTGAACTTGGTTTCATGAACAACTATACCTGTCTTATGTCTATCCTACTTTGTAGTAGTAGAAATAGGAGTATTGTTTGTTTTGGCCCCATCTATCTCAAACTTTTTTAGTAACTCCTTGACATACTTCAACTAATTTATTGATGTTCCTTCCTTGATTGATTTATCTACATCCCTAGGAAGAAGGTTAACTCTTCCATCATACTCATCTCAAATTCATTGCTCAACACTTCATCAGTAGCTCCAAAGATTATGTCATCCACATATATTTGTATAATAAGGATATTTCCTTTTTATGAACAGTGTGTTGTCTATTTTTCCTCTTGTATACCCATGTTCTAGGAGAAAGGAGGACAACTTGTCATACCAAGCCCTAGGAGCTTGTTTTAGTCCATAAAGGGCTTTGTCAAGCTTGTAGACATGATTAGGAAACTCAAAACTCTCAAAGCCAGGGGGTTGCTTTACATACACCTCTTGCATAAGATATCCATTCAAGAAGGCACTTTTTATATCCATCTAAAATAGTTTGAATTCCATGTAAGAAGCAATGATAATCAACATCCTTATTGCTTCCATTCTAGCTATAGGTGCAAAGGTTTCAACATAGTCAATTCTTTATTCTTGATTGTAGCCTTGTACCACCAGTCTGGCCTTATTCCTAGTCACCACAACTCGATCATCCAACTTGTTTCAAAATACCTACATAATCCCAATGATAGTTCTGTCTATAGGTTTAGGGACCAAATGCCACACTTTTCTCCTTTCAAAACTGATTTAACTCTTCTTGAATTGCTACAATCCAATCACCATCTTGTAGGGCTTTCTTGATATTCTTGGGTTCTATGAGTGACAAGTAGGTTGAGTAAGCACATGTGTTCCTTACTTTATTTCTGTTCTACATACCTGAGTCCATAGGGGAGATGATGTTTTTATTGGGGTGTGAACTCTTGTGTTTCCAGTTTTTCCCAATCACTGGTTGAGAGGGCCCAGGTTCACTTAAGTGATAGGATGAGTCTTCTTCATGAGTGGTTCCCCCTGAAGACTGCAACCCTTCCTAACCTTTAGCTGATGTGTGATCTTTGTGAGCTCCCTCATCTTGTTTATCTTCTGAGTCATGTACTAGAACAATCCTCCTGTCCTCATCACTGTGATTGCTTTCATAGTTCTCTTCATAAAATATGATATGAATACTCTCTTCTACATAGCTTGTTCTTTTGTTGAATACCTTGTAAGCCTTTCTCAGTGAAGAGTAGCCTAAGAATATGCCTTCTTTGCTTTTGGCATTAAATTTTTCCAGCGCATCCTTTCCATTATTTTGAACAAAGAATTTGCACCTAAAAGGTCTGAGGTGAGTTAGGTTTGGCTTTCTCCCTTTGAGAAATTTATAGGAAGTTTTATCTAGTAATGTCCTGATCATACATCTGTTCATCAAATAGCAAGTTGTGTTTCCTGCTTCAGCCCAAAAGATTTTGGGAAGCCCACTTGCTATCAACATAGTTCTAGCCATATCCTCCAGAGATATGTTCTTCCTTTCCACCACACCATTTTGCTGAGGATTCCTGGGTGCAGAGAAGTTATGCTCCATACCATGCTCAGCACAAAATTTTAGGAATTTTGAGTTTTCAAACTCAGTACCATGGTCAGACCTTATTCCTACCACTTCAGCATTCAGCTTTTCCCCCTAGTTTGACAAAGATATGAAACACATCAAAGGTTTAATCCTTGGAGCTCAAAAGGATTGTCTAAGTAAACCTTGAGTAATCATCAACAATCACAAACACTTATCTCTTCCCACCTCTACTAAGAACTCTCATAGGTCCACACAGATCCATATGTAGTAGTTGGAGTGGTTTTATTGTACTCACCATTCGTTTGGGCTTGAATAAGGATCTCACATATTTTCCCTTTGCACAGGTATCACACACATCAATTTCATCTAGCTTGTTCTTTGGCATTCCCAACACCAGTTCTTTTAGCACTAGTTTGTTGATTGTTGAGAAGCTTGCATGTCCCAATCGCTTATGCCATAGTAGTGAACTGTTGGTTATGGCACTGAGGCATGTCAACTCAAACTCAAAGGGGTCCATGATATCAGCTTTGTACACATTTTTGTGCCTTATTGTCTTTAGCATTAAGGTTCCACTGGTCACACTTGTCACAGTACAGTCAGCAGTGAATAACACATTATTACCCTTGTCACATATTTGAGAGATGCTCAGCAGATAGTATTTTAGTCTATGCACATAGTAGAAATTTTCTATGGCATGAGAGTCAGATCTTCCCACCTTTCCTATACCAACAATTTCACTAGTTTATCCATTTCGAAAGGCTACACTTCCATCCTGAAAGTTTGTGAGAGAGAGGAAATTATATTTACTTCCAATTATGTGTCTAGAGCAAGTTCTGTCAAGATACCAGGGTTTTCTCCTTCCTCTGTTTCTTTCCTACACAAGAATCAATGGTTAGATTTATATACTCAAATCATCTTGGGTCCCTTTTTGTGAGTGAAAGGATGCATCTCTTTTTTCCCAGTAAGGAAGCTCTTTTTTGATAGAGAGAATTTTCTTTAATTATTTTGTCTTGAGTCTATTGACAAAGTTCATGTTTCTTTACTCAGCTTTTAGAAGTTCAGGACATTGATTTATGAGATGTCCTTTCTTGCCATAGGCACTACACACCATATTCATGGAGTAGGTTGCCTTGCAAGACTCGGGTTTAAATCCTAGCCCATGATTAGAGTTTGATTGACTGTTCTAAATGTGAGTGAGAAGAGTTGAGGATTTAGTCCATTTTTTATTATGTTCTAACTCAAGCTTGGGTTTGGTTAGATCTCTTATTAGAGAGGAGTTTTTATCAGATGCTTTTGAGAGATCTTCTTCTAATAATTGTTGAAGGGAAGTAGCCTGGTTTTTTCCTTGGTTTGAAAACTCTTTGAGGGAGTTTTTTAGAGAGACATTATTTTCCTCAAGACTTTCACATTCCATTCTTAGAGATGCATAGTCATTTATTAGACTTTTATTTTCTGAACATACAGAATAATATGCATCTATGAGAACAACTGAGAGAGATTCAAGCTTACTTTTAGAGTAAGTGTGAAGTTTGGATCTGATATCAGAAAAACATACCTGGTTTCCTTTTGTTCAGTGTCACTCTCAGACTCTGAGTGAGCCACAAGGGCAAGAGTTATTTTTGCTGAGTCTTCTTCTTCAGAGTTATCTTCAGTTTCACTAGGAGAACCAGAGTATCTCTGTCTTTTGCTTCAAACATGGCCAACATTGATTCTTCTTCATTAGACTCATCAATGAGATCTCCCATAGCAGCTAGGGCTTTTTGAATAGTTATGTCAGCTTCCTAAGAGGTTATATTTCTATGTGATGGAAGCATGAGCTCCTTACTTTGATATCTAGGCTTCTTAGTGGCAGGTTTCTTGTGTTTCATAGCCCACAAGGGACAAAGTTTGATGAAATGATCTAGACTGCCACACTTATGACACAACTGAGTATCCTTTTCTTGAGTTTTGGATAATTTTCTCTAAAAGTTTTGATCTTTTTTGAACATTCTTTGAAACTTCCTAATGACCAGTGCAAGATTTTCTTCTTCATAATCAGTAACCTCAGTGGTTTTGAGAGAGATGGTCCTGTCCTTTCTTTTTGTTCCAATGTCCTTCTCTTGATTCTTCTTTATTTCATAGGTTGTAAAATTTATAGTAAGTTCATCCATAGCTAATGTGTCTAGATCATAGCTTCATTGATTGCTTATACTTTGGTTTCTCAGGATTCAGGCAATACACTTAAGAGCTTTCTAACATCCTTTCCAGTGGGAATGTGTTCTCCCAGGGAGTAGATTTCATTTAGTATAACAGTGAACCTTGTGTGTATATCATGAATAGTTTCTCTTTCCTTCATTCTGAAAAGATCATATTGCCTGTTTAGGTTATCTATTTTGGCCTTCTTCACAGAAGTAGTACCTTCATGAGCAGCAGTTTGAAGAGTGTCCTATATCTGTTTAGCATCTTGACATGAAGAGATCCTATTATATTACTCGGGTCTAATACCACAGATCAGAATTTTCCTGGATTTAGCATTGTTTTGAATGGCTATCTTGTCAGTAACATCCCATTCTTTTCTATCCTAGAGGACTTGTTCCTTTCCATCAGCACCTGTCTTTATGGGAATAGTAGAACCATCTATAATGACATTCCACAAGTCAGCACTTTCTCCCATGAGGTGATCCATCATCTTGTTCTTCCACCAGCCATAGTACTTCCCATTAAATAAGGGTGGTCTTGTTTCAGAGGATCCTCCAGAGCAGTTGGAGGGGAAGCCATTGGATTCTTTAGAAGTGTTAACCTTTAGTGAAAAGACCCGCTCTGATACTAACTAAAGAAAGTTGGTGCTCACTATTTAACTCAGGGACCAAGTCCTTAGAACAGTTCCCCTTAAAGCAATAAGTAAATTCACACACGATGTACGTGGAAAACCTCCTCACTCAAGGAGTAAAAACCATGATTTTTATTTCACTAATTACTTTAAGTTTTATAATTACAACTCAATAATTAAAGGAACAATCTCTATAACCTAGCCTCAACAATATCTATAATTGTTTCTTCCCAAAAACTCTCTCAAGAAGCCAGACCTTCTTCGTGTTACAAGTCTCTCAAACTCACCAATCAATAACTCACTTATGCTTCTTTTGAACATAGACGAACAAAAGAACTTTATTGTGAATGACTTTTTCTGAATCTCCTTGAGACTGCTTGTTGTGATCTCCTATTGCTTGAGAATAATTCTCTTTGTGTATGCTGCATAGGTGAGTTCTTGACTGTCCTCTTCTCTTGCTTTCATAGATGTATCAAGTTGTCCTCTCTTTGATAGGAAATCTACGAACTTTTCCTTGTTATACAATGACATGCCTCTTAATTTGAGATCTTCTCCTTGTTTGATATGGATACTACCTTTTATACTTTATTACCATAAATATACTTTTACCAAAAATAGGTTTTGCCTCATTATCAAAACTTGTTCAACAAGGTTTCTTCAATTTTCCCCTTTTTGATGATGGAAAACTTATCCAATTTTTGTAAAAGTCCATATGAGGCACAATGTCACCCAAAGTGCATCAGTGGTCTGATATCATCCTGGAACCTGGTCCTCACAGCTTTATCAACATACATGACTGACACTACTACTTAAACATAACTACTTCTGATTGTCTTCCCTTTTTTGACATCATTAAAAACCAAAGCAAGATAAAGAAAGCTAACTAATGAATCAAACATGTAATGAACTCATGACCTCTAGGACAACAGAGCCACAATCAAAAAAGACACTAGAAGGAACTCAAGGTCAGTATCCACTCAAGCATAAGAAAGTACCATAAAGCAAGGAATGATAAGCATGCATAGATAACCACAAATTAAGCCAACTATTGGCCCAAAATAAAATATATCAAAAATTAATTACAAAAAAACCAATATTTTTCTGTCAAGGAGAACCAAAAAGTAATATTTTTAATATAGGGGAGGGGGTCTGGGACTAAAGGAAGCTAAGAAGGATCAGAAGGAAGGCTTGGACTTGGGAAGGAGATCAATCAGAGAATTGATGTTGTCAAAGTGCTTGTTATGCTGGACCATCATCTCAGTCTTTAGAGTGTCCACTTGAGCTTGGGAGGCAGCCAACCACTCCTTTAAACCAGCATTCTCTTCCTTTAGCTGGGCAATCTCCTTATGATCAACTTCTAAGTCAAGAAAAGATTGAGTCATGGGGCAGGAACTCTTCCTCTTGAGAGCTTGTTCAGGATACAATCACATTCTTCTATAGTGGAAAGAGTGATTCTATCATTCTTAGTGGCTCCAACTCCCTCTCCTAGAGGCACATCAAAGCTCCTAAAGACCTCTGTCACCAGGAACCGATAAGCTAGCCCATGAGGACCATTCTTAGGAGAGGTTACTCTTTCCATATGCTTGATCATTAATGCAGAAAGGTTCACTCTCTCATCCATGCCCAGGTATTCATAATCCCCATGTCCCTAAAGCTAGACTCATGCCTTTTCCCCCCTCTAGGCAATATTTCCTTATTCACAATCACAAACAGGAGTTTGTGATCAGGAAACATTTCACCCTTAAATACTTTTCTAGCCACCTTCTTCTCCTTCCCTTGAGAGAACTTCCTAGTTAGTAGACAATCTTCATCTGTCTTCCAAACATACTCCTCTAACCCTTCAGAAGGCACTATCAGTATCTCTTCTAACTTAACAGGATCAAAAATATTTTTGACCCCCATAACACTAGAGCTAACCCCCCACCCATCCAATAATTTTAAGTTGGCATAAAACTCCACGACTTCCTCTTTATGCAACATGGGTTTAGCAGTCTTAAACAGATGATCCCACCCTTGGAACCTAAGCCTATCAAGTAACCTCTGAATGTAGGGATTACGCATTACCTCTTTATCAAGAACTTTCCCTTTAAGGAGGTGTTATGTAGCATAGTAGCCAATGGGTCCATGCTTTAAGAACTTCTCATAGTTCTTATTTTTCAAGCTTGAAGGGGGGGCAACTTTTTCTTCTTCCTCTGTAATCTCTTCCTTCTCCGCATTAATGGGTTCGTCATCATCACTAATTTTCTTGTTTCCTCTAGCAACCCTGGATCTCTTTCTCTCCACCTCTGTCTGTGTATCAATAATCCTTTTTCTTGTGAAAGGAATTCATAGTGGAAGGGAGGGGGGTGTTGGAATAGTAGAGGGTTTTCTCAGGAGTTTGCTTTTGGGTCTGTGGGAAGCTATTTTTTTGTACCCTAGAATGGGAGTCGTGATACGTCTAGAAGGGATACGAACATCCCCATCACTGTCAATATCTTCATCCTCAGAGGAGGGTGATTTGGGAGCTTCAGAAGAGGGTGCAATGGTATTTGTTCCATCTGAATTTGTCACGACCCAACTACCGGGCCGTGCGGATGCCTACTCTAAGCACCTAGATAGACGAATCCTTACCACCCGATCCAACAGATAAATTGCGGAAGACAAAGTATAACAATAATTAACCTCATTTTTATACATAAAAACAATTCTAAACCTTTTTAATTCTGGAAAACTCTTTACAAAAGAAATACAATATACCATTTTCTAACTGGAAAATAGCCCTCCCTAGGATCTAGTCTAAACAGGTACAAGAGCTACTATAGGAGTGAAACAGAAATGTAAGAGGACACAACTCCCACCATGGAAATAAGAGTAGAAGCTGCTGAAGATCACCATCATCCTGTACTTATGAAATATCACCGACCTTGCAACCAGACTATACCCAAAAAGGTATAGCAAGAGTAGAATCAGTACAAACACATGTACTGGTAGGCATCATCAATTAATCCAAATCCATTCCATATCATCGTATAAGAAATTAAGGGAAATGCACCATTAATTACAATACTCGACCCTTCAACATTCACCTTACCAAAACCCAACATCAACCCCAACCTGCTTATTCCTTCCGCTGCCAACTCCACTACCATGAGACTCTGCACCCTGACTCCTAGGAATTCCCAAGTCACACTAACACTTAGACTTCCTAAGTCACCTTAACCTAGATCAACCCTTAAGTCCAAACCCGGACTACCCCTCCGTGACTCAAGTCAACCCTTATGACTAAATACCCAGGAATAAACCAAATACCGCCTAACCAGATTAACTACATTTACGGTGCTACTTACAAGTGTCCGGACCTCTCAAGGATCCTTAGGATTATTTACCAACACAATAATAATAGCCAGCAATATCGCTCTGGACTCTCAGTCTTCCTTCTAACTTATCAATATTATGGGACATGTTCAACTGTTAATTAATAATGAATGATAATTATGACACTTATTCCCTTCCACATTTCCTGGACTAACCACGGATCCCTAGGACACCACCTACGTGTTCAACATATAGTCCCAGTCTACACTAAGACCAACCTCATATTTAAATATAATCACCCAGCCTCTCATAGACCATATGCAATTATCACAATTCAAGAATACAACCCGGTCCACTCATGGGACCATCGAAAGAATACAATCAATATAAGTAAATCAAACCCATACCAGGTGTGGTACCTGAGTCAACCATTATGAATATCATACCAGGCATGGTACTCGAGCCAACCAATAAGTATCTTGTACCAGGCGTAGTACCCGAGCCAACCAATAAGTATCCTATACAATGTGTGGTACCCGAGCCAACTGAATGTCACAAAAAATCTAATCAATCAACAAACAATGAACATAAGCATACTTGTAAACCAACAAGCAATAAAACAAGTTCATTTCACAAGACTTATAACCGGATAAGTAGACATTTCTAATACCATTCCCTAAGCATGGAAACTCACACAATACTAAGCGATAGTACATGAACACATATTGCATATTGGGAAACAATAACCATCACCTACCCCAACCTCGGGTACGTAGACTTAACCCTGAAAGCCTGTCCAAAGACTAAATGCCTATTTCACCCCTTAAACACCTACTAGCAATTACATCAAGTCCGGCATCCCCCTTTTTTACAACATAATATAGGGAAGACAACATCTGACATTGGTACTTCAACCATCATTGATCACTCTACCTTTTTATAGCCATTCATTTTCCAAAACTCCCTCTAACTAGACATCTCATTACCGAAGGCATTCCTGATTTCCCAAACTTTTCTGACACTCTAGACCATGTATTCTATCATCGTACAATACATGATAATCATAAACGACCTGAAATATGACAAACCTTATCCCAACTCTACCAATTTCTAATTCAAATAGTCAAACCCCAATAATCCTCTAGAATCCATGCCCGAAGGCCTAATCATGAGCTCTCCTTTCCGTCATAATAATATGGAAATGAAAACAGGTCAATCTACTCAAGAAAAAGAAACTAGCCTACCTGGATGCCAAGAAGCTGCACAATGTATATTTTGGCTCTATAAAGGCATTCCCTGACGATTGACAAGCCCGAATCTGTGGTTTTGCATCCTTTTAGCTAGAATCCCTCTTACCCATGGCTCCCAAGCCTTCGAGCAGCCTAGGAGGGTTTTTGGAGTAATCCTCATACCCTTTTCCAACTAAGGAGGAGAATTTCTTTTATTAAATTGCGTTACTGAGCTACTGTTTCCCGCCATACCGCTATAGTGGATGGTTGTCCACTACAGCAGCAACGCTATAGTAGAGAAATGTCCACTATAGCAGAGTGACATCAGCCCAGATCAATTTCAAAAATCTAATTTTTTTTTTCATGTCACCCCATTTTAAATTAAAGCGTACTCTAATCATTCCTAGATTTTATGACATCTTGATTTATAAAATAATGACAGATCTGGTCATTACAATATATACCAATTTACCCATCGTTCATCCCAGAACAATCCCGTAGGAAAGAGAAAGAAAACTATCGTGGGACTCTCACAGCCCCATGCGACCGCGTAATTACAATCCTATATGACAATCGAAATTCCCTCGATTTAGTCGTACTTGACCCAATTAGGAAAAACTATGATCTCGCTTTGACGAGAAATTTTCCTCCCCCAAGCTATTCAAAATTTATAAAGTATCTTCCCCGATTACCCAAGAAATCTGAGGCCTCGTAGAATGTCAAAGCAAAAGAATTTGAAAATACCTAAGAGAAACCTTTCCTTTCCCAAAACTGACTGTCATCCGCTATTGCAGACATTACTCCACCGTAGCAGTACCGCTATAGTGAGGTGTCTTCCCCTATAGCGGTTGGCAACAAATGAAATAGGGGAGAAATGGGTTTTCACCTTATTCTTCTCTATTTTTCTTCCGAAAACTCTCTCTTTTCTCTCGATCACCCCGCTCCCGATATTAGAATTTCCAGGTAACAATTATTCCTACTTACTCTTTTACTTCCCCGTATGAATTTAGATAGGATTGCGGTAGAAAATAATTATTTGGGGTACACATTGTGGTTGGTTTTTGAACTTGAACTTAGGTTGGATTTTTATCGAATTTCTGAAGTATGGATGCTTCTCTTACATTTACAATGACTCCACAACATTCTGGGAATAAAGATTATGCGACTTTTGGCTAAAAAAGGGCCAAAAATGGTGGGGGAGGTGAATAATTATTTTGGATAAAACTTGTGATTTAGACAAAATTTAGGAGTTATAATGCCCAATTTTTTTGTAGAAAACAATAATAGGACACTTAAAAAGCACATGATCTAAACTTGGATTGTTAAAAATAGAGTTTTAGGTCAAGGGGTGTCATTGAAGCACCCTTTGAAATTCTGGGATGATGAAGATCACTATAGCGGTCGGGTTGCGCTATAGCGGTCCTGCTATAGTGGAGAAATTCCTATTATAGCGGTTTTGCTATGGCAGACGATCGTCCTCTATAGAGAAAGACCGTAAAATAGTAGCCTTACTAGGCTAACACTTAGAAAAAAAATTTCTTTTAAACTCATTCCTTTATGCTTTATCGAGTTTTAACCCCACCCTCTTACCATATTGCAAGTTAACACACTCCAATGGCTGAAGAACAATTCCCCGAGTATCTCTATATGAGGTTCCCTGATGATGCTAGTCAGGAGAGGTTCTGGGACTATCGCTGGCTAGGCTTTTTCTATGAGAGGGGTTGCAAAATGGTAGGGATAGATGGGAAAGCAGCTGCCTTCTATTGCAGGCTTCAAGAGTTCAACTGGGGTCCGTTGATGATGGCTCTCCCTCCCGCGCATACAGTTTGGGTTTGAGAGTTCTACGCTATACTTCCCAGTATTTGTTAAGATAAACCCCACCCCACTATTCAAATCTGAGGGGTAGATGTCCCTGTGGACTCTCAGACTATCAATGAGGTACTAGGAGTGCCTCATATTTCAAATGCAGTATATGAGGCCAAGGATCGAGTTTAGGATATGACTCGGTTGAAAGAAACCTTGGTGGATGAGAAGTTTAGGAGTCAGGTCTACTGGCCTAGTCCCGAAGGAATCACCAGTGCCTTCTTTTCTGCAGATGCTAGGAGGTGGTTAAATTTGGTATCTTGGAGAATTCATCCATCGGGCAATACCACCGATGTGACTTATGCTCGGGCCCTGGTGATTGCTTGTGCTATACAAGAGATCATTATGAATATGAGAGACTAGATTATTTCGAAGTGGAAGGATCATACTGACCACGAGGTAGCTATGGATGATGCCTTCGAACCTCTCTGGGTAAAAGTGGTCACCTCTAAGAAAAAGAGGAAAGTAGATGAAACAGGGAGCAGCCAGCCTGATGAGGATGCTGAGAATGATGATGATGATGACACTCCCGCCCCTTCCCAGCCTCAGCCCCCGATTACTAGCAGCCAACTTGAGGAGAATCTAGCCACTGTCAGGAGGCTCATGGAGGACACTGCTGCTACTAGAGGTACAACCCTGCCCCCCTCTTCTCAGGACTTTACAACACTCCGCAGGGAGTTAGAGGAAGAGAAGAAGAAGAGGCGCTCCCGAGACTGTATGTTTGCTCGGATGTGGAAGACCATCAAGGTTATGTTCGCATATGCCACCCTGGGTCAGGAGCCTTCCACACTTGAGCCTGAAGACAGGCAGGAGTTCCCCTTCCTGAGTGATGAAGAGGCCTAGGACTCCCCATCCCCTCTTTATTAGAATTATTTATTGCTTTTTGGGTTTTTCCCTCGTTTGGGGCACGTACTATACAATGTTCCCTTTCCATTTTCCCCTTCATTTATAAGCACATGGATGCTAGTTTTCAAACAATTTCCTTTCTATGCATACTATGTTAGTTTTATAGATGATTTCCTTGTTTTACATAGCAGTTCATAGCTTAAATATTGCTTTTAGACTCCCCGAAAATGGAAGAAAAATAGGGGAAAATAGGGCAAGCATTTTTCCCCGCACCCTTCCGCTATAGCGGTTTCCGTTCCACTATTGTTGTACCGCTGTAGCAATGAAATTTCCACTACAGCGGGATCACCGTAGCGGAAAATTTCTGCTAGGGCAGTCCTGACTGTAGCAGCCCAGAAAATTAAATTTTTTCAGTAGAACAGTTTATCCCCATTCCTGGTTATCATTATTAATCCTATAAATCCTGCCATGGCCTTAAACAACATCCCAAGACCATTCCTGGCAGTGCATAGATCAAAACTTAACATCCAAATATCACCTAATCAAAATCAAATTACATGAGAAAATTGTTCACAACAATACATTCCCGCTATCATGCAAGAATAACTCCCTTGTTGCCATGGTTCCCAACTAAGTCCCGACTGTCCTGAAACCGAAGCTTCCTTATAGTCATAGGTCCTGTCCCCTCACCATCTTAACCAATGATTAATCCCTTCTCAAAAAGTGATACAAAATTTTCAGATTAAGACACAACAGTTTATCACAAACCAAAAGTACACCAATTTCAACTTATGATTCTTTTCAGAACCAACACTCATAGTAAGAAAATCAATCACATACCAACAATTTCAGTCATACAAGCATTGTAACACACAAATTTCAGGCTTCAAGCTACAACAAAATCAAGTCATATACACTACTCTTTATTCGTCCCATGAGTGACTGTCAGTCGGTCACCCATATTTTACTACAGCCTCTCAAGCCAAATACCAATTGAAACCTTCCCGGTTCCAACTTCCCTTGCTTCTTTCATCACAACTGGAGTCCAATGACATCTTTACTTCATTGAGATATCAATTGGAATCAAGAGATACCAATTGGACTCAACCCATACAAACAATTAAACGAACTGCACGAAACGAAATGAAGAAAAATGAGGTGTTTCCTAGAATGCTTCATAGCTTCCCAAAGATTAGATGTGGACGTCAACACACCAATCCGCAGGACTCTATTCAACATTTTTATCTTCTACTGGGAGACTGGTAAACTTGGTTCTAATACAATTTGTCATGACCCAATTACCAGGCTGTGCGAGCGCCTACTCTGAGCACCTAGATAGATGAACCCTTACCACCCAATCCAACAGGTAAATTGCAGAAGACAAAGTATAACAATAAATAACCTTATTTTTATACATGAAAAAAATTATAAACCTTTTTAATTCTGGAAAACTCTTTACAAAAAAATACAATATACCGTTTTCTAACCGAAAAACAACTCTCCCTAAGATCTACTCTAAAAAAGTATAAGAGCTACTACAGGAATGAAACATAAATAAAAGAGGACACAACTCCCACCATGGAAATATGAGTAGAAGCTGCTAAAGATTACCGTCATCCTGTACTTATGAAACATCAGCGACCCTGCAACCAGACTATACCCAAAAAGGTATAGCAAGAGTAGAATCAGTACAAACACACGTACTGGAAGGCATCATCGATCGACCCGAATCCATTCTATACCATATATAAGAAATCAAGGGAAATGCACCATTAATTACAATACTCAACCCTTCAATATCCACCTTACCAAAACCCAATATCAACCCCAACCTGCCTATTCCTTTCACTGCCAAATCCACCACCAGGAGACTCTGCACCCTGACTCCTAGGACTTCCCAAGTCACACTAATCCTTAGACTTCCTAAGTTACCTTAACCTAGATCAACCCTTAAGTCCAGACCCGGACTACCCTTCTGTGACTCAAGTCAACCCTTATGACTAAATACCCAGGAATAAACCAACTACCACCCAACCAGACCAATTACATTTACGGTGCTACTTACAAGTGTTCGGACCTCTCAAGGATCCTTAGGACAATTTCCCAACATGATAATAATAGCCAGCAATACCGCTCCAGACTCTCAGTCTTCCTCTTAACTTATCAATAGTATGGGACATGTTCAACCGTCAATTAACAATGAATGATAATTATGATAATTAGTCCCTTTCACATTTCCTGGACTAACCATGGATCCCTAGGATACCACCCACGTGTTCAACATACCATCCTGGTCTACACTAAGACCAATCTCATATTTTAATATAATCACCTGACCTCTCATGGACCATATGCAATGATCACAATTCAAGAATATAACTCGGTCTACTCATGGGACCATCGAAAGAATACAATCAATGCAAGTAAATCAAACTCGTACCAGGCATGATACCTGAGCCAACCATTATGAATCCCATACCAGGTGCGATACCCGAGCCAACCAATAAATATCCTGTATCAGGTGTGGTACCCGAGCCAACTATTAAGTATCCTGTACCAGGCATGGTACCCGAGACAACCAAATGTCACACAAAATCCAATCAATTAACAAACAATGAACAAAAGCATACTTGTAAACCAACAAGCAACAAAATAAGTTCATTTCACAAGACTGATAACCGGATAAGTAGACATTCATAATCACATTCCCTAAGCCTATGCAAACTTACATAATACTAAGTGATAGTACATGAACACATATTGCATATTGGGAAATAATAACCATCACCTACCCTAACCCCGGGTATGTAGACTCAACCCTGAAATCTTGTCTGAAGACTAAATGCCCATTTCACCCCTTAAACACCTACTAGTAATTACATCAAGTTCGACATACCCTTTTTTGATAACACAATACAGGGAAGACAACCACTGACATTGGTACTTCAACCATCATTGATCACTCTACCCTTTTATAGCCATTCATTTCCGAAAAATCCCTCTAACAAGACATCTCATTACCCAAGGCATTCATGGTTTCCCGAACCTTTTTGACACTCTATCCCATGTATTTTATCATTATATAATACATGATAATAATAAACGATGACCCAAAACATGAAAAATCTTATCCCAACTCAACTAATTTCTAATTCAAACAGTCTAACTCCAACAATCCTCCAGACTCCATGCCCGAATGCCTAATCATAAGCTCTCCTTTCCGTCTACACAATAATATGGAAATGAAAACATGTCAATCTACTCAAGGGAAATAACCTAGCCTACATGGATGCCAAGCAGCTGCACGATATATTTTTTGGCTCCGTGAAGGCATTCCCTGACAATTAACAAGCTCGAATCCGTGGTTTCGCATCCTTTTAGCTGGAATCCCTCCTCCCATGGCTTCCAGGCCTTGGAGCAGCCTCGAAAGGTTTTTGGAGTAACCCTTGTACCCTTTTCCAACTGAGGATGAGAAAATCTTTTATTAAATTGCGTGACTGAGCTACTATTTCCTGTCATACCGCTATAGCGGATAGCTACCCGCTATAGCAGCAACGCTATAGCAGAGAAATATCTGCTATAACAGAGTGACATCAGCCTGAATCAATTTCAAAAATCAGAAATTTTTCGTCATGTCACCCCATTTTAAATCAAAGCATACTCTAATCGTTATCAAATTTTGTGACATCATAATTTCTAAAATAATGACAGATCCAATCATTACAGAATTCCATGATAAGTTCAAAGAGTTAGATTTTTAGGGTTATAGGGATGGTGGTTTTGATGAAGGAGTGGGAGTTGGTGATCTAGGCAATACAAATAGAAGGGTAGGAGATAGATATCTTGATCGTTGTTCCCCCTGAATTGGAGCAGCAGTAGACGAAGAGAACTCCTCATCATCAGAGTAATCGATAAGAAAGTGGAATAGGGAAGCAATAGGTTTTGAAGAGGAGGAATCCATTATAAGAATTTTTTGGAATTTTTGAGAAGAACGGTTTGGTTAATCTGTGAGAGAGGGTTTTGTGGAGATGAACGGTTTCTTGAGAGAGTTTTTAAAGTGTGGGAGAGGTCTGAAATGATGGTTGTCAGTTTTGAAAGAGGGAGTTAATCATTAAAGGCTCACTATTTGATTTTTCAGCTTAGGAGTTTGTGTTATTTAAATAAGCGAAGGGATTCTGAGGATCAGGTTCTTGTGACAAAGACAACATTAATTTATGCACTTAAATTTTGACTATTTTGTAGAGAATGTGCGTACCTTGAGGATCAGATCCTTGAGTGCTTTCCAGGATTTTTCTTAGGATTACTTCTTTGTAAGAGTAATATGAATTCCTTAGATCCTGAGAGTGTACTCTCCATTTGTGGTTGTGATCCTAAGAGGAACAAAGTCTGAGTCAATTATATTATTCACAAATTTGCAAACATTATCTTACACTTTGGTCTTCTAGTCAATCATTGAGGGGAAATTTCTCTCTTCCTCCTGCTATAGCTGGTTGATCAGCCCAAGGGCCAACCTATTCTTCTCAAAAACTTTTCTCCCCAAAGCTTTAGTGAAAATGTTTGCAATTTGTTCATCAGTTCCACAAAACACTATTTCAATCAACCTCTTATCAATACAATCTCTAAGAAAATGATGCCTCACATCTATGTGCTTAGTTCTCTTATGCTGGACTGGATTCTTTACCATGTTAACAACACTTGTATTATCACATAGGATTGGAATACAGCCTATATCAACACCATCATCACTGAGTTTATGTTTGATCCATAGTACTTGAGAGCAACAAAAAGTAGTTGCTACATATTCTGCTTCTGCAGTTGGGAGTGCTACAGAGTTTTGTTTCTTAGTAGCCCAAGACACAAGACAGGGTCCCAGAAAGTACGCCATCCCAGAAGTACTTTTCCTATCTACCAGATATCCAGCATAATCAGCATCAGCATACCCAATAAGATCAAAAAAATCTCTAGCGGGGTACCAAAAGGACCAATCCTTGAGTGCCTTTCAGATATCTTAAAATTCTTTTCACAACTTTCAGGTGATATTCTTTGGGGGGAATTGGAACCTAGAACACATCCCTACACTGTATACAATATCAGGTTTGCTTGCAGTAAGATATAGTAGAGAGCCTATCATTCCTCTGTACTTGGTTTCAGCAACAACTATACATGTCTCATCTCTATCCAACTTTGTAGTAATAGCAATGGGAGTATTGTTTGTTTTGGACCTATCCATCTCAAACTTATTTATAAATTCCTTGACATACTTCTACTGTTGTATTGATGTTCTTTCCTTGGATTGATTTATCTGCAGCCTTGGGAAGAAGGTTAACTCTCCCATCATACTCACCTCAAATTCACTGCTCATGAGGGAGGCAAATTGATTGCTCAGCACTTCATCAGTAGCTCCAAATATTATGTCATCCATATAGATTTGTACAATAAGGAGCTTCCCTTCTTCCCTTCTTATGAACAGTCTGTTGTCTATTTTTCCTCTTGTCTACCTATGTTCTAGGAGAAAGGAGGACAACCTATTATACCAAGCCATATGAGCTTGTTTTAGTCCATAAAGGGCTTTGTCAAGCTTGTAGACATGACTAGGAAACTTAAAACTCTCAAAGCCAGAGGGTTGCTTTACATACACCTCTTCCATAAGATATCCATTCAATAAGGCATTTTTCACATCCATCTGAAATAGTTTGAATGTCATGTGGGAAGCAAAGGCAATCAGCATCCTTGTTGCTTCTATTCTAGCTACAGGTGCAAAGGTTTCATCATAGTCAATTCCTTCTTCTTGATTATAGCCTTGTACCACCATTCTGGCCTTATTCCTAGTCACTGATTCTTGATCATCTAACTTGTTTCTAAATACCCACCTTGTCCCAATGATAGTTTTGTCTACGAGTTTAGGGATCAGATGCCACACTTTGCTCCTTTCAAACTGACTTAACTGTTCTTGCATTGCTACAATCCAATCAGCATCTTGTAGGGCTTCCTTGATATTCTTGGGTTCTATAAATGATAAGTAGGTTGAGTAAGCATACATGTTCCTTACTTTATTTCTGGTCTATATGCCTGAGTCCATAGAGGAGATGATATTTTCAATAGGGTGTGAACTCTTGTGTTTCCAGTTTCTCCCAGTCACAGGTTGAGAGGGTCAAGATTCACTTAAGTGATAGGATAAGTCTTCTTCATGAGTAGTTCCCGTTGAAGCCTGCAACTCCTCCCGACCTTTAGCTGAGGTGTGACCTTTGTGAGTTCCCTCATCTTGTTCATCTTCTGAGTCATGTACTATACCAATCCTCCTGTCTTCATCACTGTGATTGCTTTCATAGTTCTCTTTATCAAATATGACATGAATACTCTCTTCTACACAACTTTTTCTTTTGTTGAATACCTTGTAAGCCTTGCTTAGTGAAGAGTAGCCTAAGAATATGCCTTCATCATATTTGGCATCAAGTTTTCCCAGTGCATCCTTTCCATTATTGTGGACAAAGCATTTTCACCCAAAAGGTATGAGATGAGTTAGGTTTGGTTTTCTACCTTTGAGCAATTCATAGGGAGTTTTATCTAGTAATGGCCTGATCATACATTTGTTCATCAAATATCAAGTTGTGTTTACTGCTTTAGCCCAAAAGCTTTTGGGAAGCCCACTTACTATTAGCATATGTCTAACCATATCCTCTAGAGATCAGTTCTTCCTTTCCACCACACTATTTTGCTGAGGAGTCCTGGGTGCAGAGGAGTTATGCTCCACACCATGCTCAACATAAAAGTTTAAGAATTTTGAGTTTTCAAACTCAGTACCATGGTCAGACCTTATTCCTACCACTTCAGCATTCGGTTTCTTTTCCACTAGTTTAACAAAGATATGAAACACATAAAAAGGTTTCATCCTTAGAGATCAAAAAGAGAGTCCAAGTAAAGCTTGAGTAATCATCAACAATCACAAACACATATCTCTTCCCACCTCTACTAAGAACTCTCATAGGTCCACACAGATCCATATGCAATAGTTGGAGTAGTTTTGTTGTAATCACCATTTGTTTCGGCTTGAATAAGGATCTCACATGTTTTCCCTTTTCACAGTCATCACATACATCGATTTCATCTAGCTTGTTCTTTGGCAGTCCCAGCACCAGTTCTTTTAGCAATAATTGATTGATGGTTGAGAAGCTTGCATGTCCCACTTGTTTATGCCATGGTAGTGAATTGTTGGTTATGGCACTGAGTCATGTCAACTCAGACTCAAAGGGGTCCGTGATATTAGCTTTGTACATATTCTTATTCCTTATTCTCTTTAGCATTAAGCTTTCACTGGTCACACTTGTCACAGTATAGTCAGCAACAGTGAATAACATATTATTCCCCTTGTCACACATTTGAGAGATGCTCAGCAGATTGTATTTTAGTCCATGCATATAGTAGATATTTTCTATGGCATGAGAGTCAGATCTTCCCACCTTTCCTATACCAATAATTTCACTAGTTTTCCCATTTCCAAAGGCCGCACTTCCACCCTGAAAGTTTGTGAGAGAGAGGAAATTATATTTTCTTCTAGTCATGTGTCTAGAGAAAGCACTGTCAAGATACCAGGGTTTGCTCCTTCCTCTTTTTATTTCCTGCACAAGAATCAATGGTTAGATTTGGGTACCCAGATCAGCTTGGGTCCTTTTTTGTGAGTGAAAGGGTGAACTAAATCTCTTTTTGCCCAGTGAGGAAGCTCTCTTTTAATAGAGATAATTTTCTTTAATTGTTTCATCTTGAGTTTATTGACAAAGTTCATGTTTCTTTGATCAGCATTTAGATGTTCAAGACATTGATTTCTGAGATGTCCTTCCTTTTCACAGGCACTGCACACTATATTCATGGAGTAGTTGGCCTTGCAAGACTCAAGTTTAAATCCTAGCCCATGTTTAGAGGTAGATTGACTGCTCTGAATGTGAGTGAGAAGAGTTGAGGATTTAGTCTATTTTTTATTGTGTTCTAACTCAAGCTTGGCTTTTCTCAGATCTTTTATTAGAGAGGAGTTTTTATCAGATACTTCTGAGAGCTTTGCATTGAGTTTTTTAATGTCTTCTTCTAATGATTATTGAAGGGAAGTAGCCTGATTTTTTCCTTTGTCTGAAAACTCTTTGAGAGAGTTTTTTAGAGAGACATTATTTTTCTCAAGACTTTCACATTCCATTCTTAGAGATGCATAGTCATTCATTAGACTTTCCTTTTCAGAACACACAGAATAATATGCATCTATGAGAACAGATGAGAGAGATTCAAGCTTCCTTTTAGAGTAAGTGTGAAGTTTGGATCTGAGATCAAAAAAACATACCTGGGTTTCCTTTTGTTCAGTGTCACTTTCAGACTCTGAGCCAGCCATGAAGGCAAGAGTTGTTTCTGTTGAGTTTTCTTCTTCAGTGTCACTCATTGCTAGGAGATCCAGAGTATCTCCTTCTTTTGCTTCAACCATGGCTAGCAGTGATTGATGGTTGTGATCTTCTTCATCAGACTCATCAGTGAGATCTCCCATAGTAGTTAGGGCCTTTTGAACAACTATGTGAGCTTCCTGAGAGGTTATCTTTCTATGTGATGGAAGGGTGAGTTCCTTACTTTGATATCCAGGATACTCTGTGGCAGCTTTCTTGTGTTCCATAGCCTACAAGGAAAACATTTGATGAAGTGATATGGACTGCCACACTTATGACCTAGATGAGCATCCCTTTCTTGAGTTTTGGATGATTTTCTTTGAAATTTTTGACCACTTTTGAACATTCTTTGAAACTTCCTAGTGACCAGTGTAAGATTTTATTCTTCGTAATCAGTAACCTCAGCGGTTTTGAGAGAGATGGTCTTATCCTTTCTTTTTGTTCCAATGTCCTTCTCTTGATTCTTCTTTAGTTCATAGATTGTCAAATTTCTAATGAGTTCATTCATAGCTAATGTGTCTAGATCCCTAGCTTCAGTGATTGCTTCTACTTTGCTTTCTCAAGATTCAGGCAATACACTTAGAAGCTTTTTAACAGCCTTACCAGTGGAAATGTGTTCTCCCAGGGAGTAGATTTCATTGAGTATAGCAGTAAACCTTGTGTGCATATCCTGGATAGTTTCTCCTTCCTTCATTCTGAAAAGCTCATATTGCTTGTTTAAGTTGTCTATTTTGGCCTTCTTCACAGTAGTAGTACCTTCATGAGCAGTTTGAAGAGTGTCCCATATCTGTTTAGCATATTGATAGGAAGAGATCCTATTATATTCATCAGGTCCAATACCACAGATCAGAATTTTCCTGGCTTTGGCATTATTTTGAATGACTATCTTGTCAGCAACATCCCATTCTTTTCCATCCTTGGAGACTTGTTTCTTTCAATCAGCACATGTCTTCATTGGACTAGTAGAGCCATCTATAATGGCATTCCACAAATCAGCACTTTCTTCCATGAGGTGATCCATCATCCTGTTCTTCCACCAACCATAGTACTTCTCATTGAAAAAGGGTGGTCATGTTTGAGAGGATCCTTCCTTAGCCGTTGGAGGGGCAGCCATTGGATTCTTTTCAGGTGTTAACCTTTAATGAAAAGACCCGCTCTGATAACAACTGAAGAAAGTTAGTGCTCACTATTTAACTCAGGGACCAGGTCCTTAGAATAGTTCCTCTTAAAGCAATAAGTAAATTCACACACGATGTACGTGGAAAACCCCCTCACTCAAGGAGTAAAAACCACGATCTCTATTTCACCAATTACTTCAAATTTTATGATTACAACTCAATAATCAAACGAACTACCTCTAGTACCTAGCCTCAATAATAACTACAACTGTTTCTTCACAACAACTATCTCAAGAAGCCAAACCTGCTTCTTGTTACAAGTCTCTCAAACTCACGAATCAATAACTAAACTATGCTTCTTTTGAACACAGACGAACACAAGAACTTTATTGTGAATGACTTCTTCTGAATCTCCTTGAGCCTGCTTGTTGTGATCTCCTACTGCTTGAGAATAATTCTTTCTCTGTGTATGCAATAGGTGAGTTCTCGACTTCCCTCTTCTCTTGCTTTTATAGATGTATCAAGTTGTCCTCTCTTTGATAGGAAAGCTACAAACCTTTCCTTGTTATATAATGACATGCCTCTTAATTCGAGATCTTCTCCTTGTTTGATATGGATACTACCTTTTATACTTTATTACCATAAATATACTTTTACCAAAAATAGGTTTTGCCTCATTATCAAAACTTGTTCGACAAGATTTCTTCAATAACTGATTTGAACACACTATTGCACACCAACTAAGAAGAGGAGCACATCACTTTTATATGAAGTTTATTACTCCTTTTGTTTTAATTTGTTTGTTTGTTTTTGACTTGACATGAAGTTTAAAAAAATAAAGAAGACTTTTGAATCTTGTGATCTTAAACTAAAGATATACAGGATATACCAAAATATCATTTAATCTTGTGATCTTAAACATGTCATGAGAAAAAGGGTAGAATTAAAGAATTGTCAAAAAAGGAAAGAGACATTTTTTAAACGGAATAAAAGAAAAGCAAGACAAGCAAATTGAAACTGATGGAGTAACATTGACTATTAATTAGATAATCTTACAAAATTAAATAGTATTTATATCTTAAATAGCAGGTAGAATAATTAACTAGAGGGTGTAATTCCTATGATTGTCTTTCACTCTCTTAAATTTCAAACTTGAAAGAAGTTAAATATGAACCACTTATACTATTACTTAAGAATCAGTGGTGGGCTCATTTATCCAAGTCCATTTGTATCATAAATGATTGATAACTGTTGGTTTGAACGAATAGGTCACCTTCACATATCACATGGCTACCCCAAAAAACAGTCCAAAAAGGCTCATTAATTTGGCTGCAGTTCTGCTGGCCCAATTTATCCTTAGTATGCAGTAGTAAGTCATGGGTCCATCCATTTACTCAAATATAGGGAGAACAAATAAAATAAACATTAAAAACGATTGAAAAAGAAAATAACCTGCAATATGGTGAGACGTAGAACCAATATATGTTGAATTAGAAGATAATATTCCTTTGGTTTCGTTTCTGTATTTCTTTCAAAAATAAAAGAAAAGAATGTACAATGTACAAAGCTCACGTTCAGGGGCGTAGCTACATATAGCCGGGAGGGTTCATCCGAACCCCCTTCGCCGAAAAATTACACTGTTTATATATAGTTAAAATTATTATTTTTATATATATAATAGGTGTTGAACCCCCTTCGACTTCTTTGTGTGTTTACTTATTCATATTTCGAACCCCCTCAATGAATATCCTGGCTCCGCCACTGCTCACGTTATGCGCAAATATTGAAGAAAGGTTGAATCACATGAGATTTACATGACATGCTTAAGAGCATAAAATTAATTTTAATCACCTTTATCTCTCTTTCCTTTTTTACAAGATCAATTCTAAATTAATCTTGGAAAGCTTGGACACTTGTTTGGGTATTGAAATCGCAAGATCAAAGACGGGAATATCACTTTATCAAAGGAAGTATGTTACAGACTTTTTAAAGCAGACTGGATTGTGGGAGCAATGTGGATACGATACTCCTGTGGATTCAACTTTGAAATTCAGCAAGGATGATGGCCTGTAATACAAAATATTACAGCCAAATCTTTTTATAACGTCGCCTTGTTATAATGACATTTTATTATAACAGTCTGATTTTCTGCGGAATCGATTTTTCATGTTATATTTTACTTCTCTATAACAATATTCTACCTATAATAACTATGACATTAATTATAGCAGTACACTCTTTGTAAAATTACCCCTCTATAACAGTCAAACTCAAATATTGTGTAATAATATTTTATAAGAAATTATGTAAAAGATGAATACAAAAGTGTTGATGAAGAGCCTCAACCTACCGAGTCTGGTACTTGGGATGAGATAAAAGAGTCAATCGTTAAGCTCTTAAACATCTTTTAAGGGAAAACTATTGAATATCATTTTGCTAAAATTTTGGACAAAAATCTTTGTCAATTCAAGCATATATTGTCATAACAACCTACAATTATAAAATTCTTATGTCAAACTTGATATATTTAATTTTTTAATTAACTTTAAATACATATGTTCCTTAAGTTTTAATTCGAATCAATCCCACTTTACCCCCTTACATTTAAGGGTTGGGAAACAATGCCCCTCCACATATTGAATGGGAACGATAATCCTTTTATGTAATATTTTTCGATGAAAATTAATTTTTTTTTGAATATTTTTTCTTTTTCTTTTTAGAATTAAAATATGAAAATATATAACTCTTATTATATATTACCAAATAAAAAGTAGACGGGAGTAAATTTTTACCCCCTTTGTCCCACTTTATATGAATCATTTTCCTTTTTAGTCAGTCCCAAAAAGAATAACACATTTCTATATTTAGTAACAATTTAACTTTAAAATGCCCATTTTACCCTTAATGAAATGATTTACAACCACACAAACATCTAAGACTCATTTTAGACCACAAGTTTCAAAAGTCTTCTTTTCTTTCTTAAAGTCCATGCCAAGTCAAAGTAACTCATATAAAATGGAACGGAGGGAGTATCTTTTTTACCAAATTACAACCAACTGTCTATTACTCCCTTCGTTTCAATTTTTTGGCCTATTTTGACTTGGCACGAAGTTTAAGAAAGTAAAAAAGACTTTTGAATCTTGTGGTCTTAAATTAAAGATATGTCAAATGTACCAAAATGCCTTTTAATCTTGTATTCTTAAATATGTCACGTGGAAAGTTAGAATTAAAAGTTACTACTAAAAAGGAAAGAGACATTTTTTTTAAGCGGATTAAAAATAAAAGTAGGCCAAATAAATTGAAACGGAAAAAGTATTATATATTGCATGTTATCTAAACATATAACTGCTTAATTATTTATAAAATCAATTACTAACATTTAAAAATATATTTAGCACTTGATTTTTATCAATATAATTACTTTTAATCATGTAAACCAAACTCACGCTGTGATACATCGTAATGTCAGTTTTTGTATTACCAAACAATGAGTTTGATTAATAAAAATAATTTAATTAGTAGAAAATGACTAAACCATCATGATTTACATTATCAAGGCTGGAAGTTGACCAAAACATGTGATTAAGATAATTAATTAGCTTACCACGTAATGATTGTTTTTATCTGTAAGGCCTGTTTGGAAAGCCACCCTGATAATTAGATTGGGTGTAATTACATAGTCTGGCATGTTTGGTTGACCAGGTAATTACTTGGTCAGCATGTAATTGGGTGTAATTGGCAGGGGGTAATTACACTCTCCAATTCACAAGGCGGAGCTGTGAATTGCTGGTAATTACATGGTGTAATTACAAGCTGATTACTTTCTAATTTCGTCCTTTTATTTCTATTTTTATTTTTTCATTTTAATTTATTTTTTTATTTCTATTATTTTAAATTCTTTTTTATTTTTATTATTCTAATAATTTTAAAAAATATATTTTTTATTTTATATTATTTACAATTCATTTCCTTCTCATTTCCAAATATTTATTTCTTGTGATTCCATATAATTGTTCGTATTATCTATTTTATATTTATTTTATGTTTATTTTTTCATTTAGCATAATTTAGTTAGTATTCTAATTTTTAAATTAAAGTAGAATTCATTGTTGAATAAGGTTATATACTTAAGTTTTTCTTTTCTTTTCAATCATATTTAGGTACGTCATATTGAAATTTGACATAAGAATATTATGTTAACTTTTTTGTTTTGAATTTTGAACTTATGTTATATTTTCAGTTTCAATTTATTTGTTTTACTAGTATTGACTTGATATTTCACATTGCAAGTCATTCATTTTTTAGTTAAAATTGATAGATTATCTTTTTGTCAAATATTTTAATAATTTTATGACATTATATTTATAATATTAATCTTTTTTGTTAAACATGCCTTTCATGATGTTCTTAAAAATCATGTAATTTTAAGTTTTTATGATTAATTTAATTAAAATATACTAATTTTAAAAATATAAATTAATTTTTTTTTATAATATTAGTTAAGAATATATATTTATTAATTAATATTTTATATATATATATATATATATATATACTAAATAATAAGGGTCTTTATAAATGATATTAAATTAAATATTATATATATATATATATATATATATATATATATAATATTTAATTTAATATCATTTATAAAGACCCTTATTTATTTAGTATAAATTTTTAGTTTTTGATAATTATCTTTTATTTTAAAATTTTAATATAACCATGTGATTACACTTGTGCAACCAAAGAGTACACTTATAATTACACTGTAATTACATTGTGACAACCAAACATGTCATTGTAATTACTAAACTGTGTAATTATTACCCTACTAATTACACCAATTCCAATTACCAGGTGACTTTCCAAACAGACCCTAAATGTTAGATTTTGTATAATAACCAAACGACAACTTCATTTAATAAAAACAACTCAGTTAAAAAAGTGTAAACCTGTTAAAGATTCAAATCAAACAAATCAGAAATAATTGAATCGAGGTAAACTTGGCAATATATAATAAGAGTTATAGATTTTTCATATTTTAATTCTAGAAAGAAAAAGAAGAAGAAATCTTTATTCAAAAAAAAAAATCTCATTGAGAAATATAGCACAAGGGTAAAACACTCATAGTTGAGTGACTTTGTGAGTGAAACACTTATAATTGAGTGACTTTTGGGTTAAAAACCAAAGTTGAGTGACTTTCTGAGAGAAGAGCCTATAGTTGAGTGACTTTTGGGTTAAAAATAAAAGTTGAGTGACTTTCTAAGAGAAGAACTCTTAGTTGAGTAACTATTTGAGATATTATCTCCCGTTATAGTTAAATGTCATTGTGACGAGGGGTCTTTATTGAGAGGTGTGATTGTATTTTTGAAAAAATAAATTTGGATGAAATTTAAATTGTAGTTTCAAAATGTGTTTCGACCATTACATGATCATCATAATATATTGATTTTTTTCAAAACGGACAAATGCAACAATAGCGTCAAATAGCTTGCAGCAAGTAACTCATTAACATATAGCCTGTTTAAAAGATCAATGATTGAACACAATAAAGAACAGAGACAACATATATATAAAATAATAAAAATAAACCATATCCTATCTGGTCAATCAGTTCTTAAATAGAAGTTAAAGTTGAGATTTTACCAATTTTCCTGTTTGTCTGTTTCCATAATTAAAAATCACATGAGAGTCCCCAAAAGTTTTGGCTCTTGCAATAATGAGTGAATAAAGAGAAAAATTTGACAAAGTTTTAGCGTTTGTTTGCATGCAATTTACTGATAGTTTGGAAGAAGGATAAAAATAAGGTCCACCGTTTCATTTCACCTAGTCAATTAATGTATTATTATTACTATATCTGTTTCTGCATATAGCTAGGGTCGTTGTTACTGTCAAGCAAGCACATGGAGCTTGGTTATTTTGTCTCCACTGCTGCAGCAGTTTATAATCATGAAATGGGAAGTGAGTTATAGGCCTACTAGCTATATGCATATTCTCAGCGTAAAACTTGCATCTTGTTTGTGTACTGTAATCAGCTTTTCCATCAATGTGGTACGTATTTTCATTCATCTTTGGCTGAAAAATATTTTAATGTTTCACTATTCTTATCTTACTTTGGTTTTTGACCTCTTGTTGGTACTTAGCTATCTGTGTACTCCATCCGATCATGCAATTTGACCTGGTATGGACCTGCACTTTGTCGATTTTTGGGCCTGCAGTCATATTCAATAACCCTCTTTATGGTTTTCTTTGAAAGGACTGGTATCTGTCAGACGCAAAATAAAAATTATAGATTTAGAAATCATAGAAATTGTCAATAACAACTTCAGTGTAATCCAATGAATGGGTTTGGAGAGGGTAGTGTATACGTAGACCTTACCCCTACCTTGTGAAGGTAGAAAGACTGTTTTCGATACTCTCAGCTCAAATAAAGAAACCAAAAAGATTTACCGGAAAAGAAAATAAAATAAAGGGAGGGAAAACATTCCAAAGGAGTTTTGGACCCATAAAATACGAAAATAAAGAAATCATGGTAAATAGTAAGAAAAGCATTACATAGCATTATGAACAAGAATATGATAACATAAGTACAATAACCACAACTAAAGAATATGATAACATAGGTACGAGAAACAATAAATAATAACAGAAATCGAAGAACGAGAAACAATAAATAATAACAGAAATCGAAGAACGAGAAATTACAAGAATAATACTAATACTACTGAGAAGAAAGGAGACACAGATATGGTACTTCAAACTACCACCAAGCCTATCCCATCAAAAATCGAGGCAACGCTCAACTATCAACTAACCGTTTACCCTGATTCTGTGACCTCTATATCCCCTTATCTGAAGTCATGTCCTCGGTAAGTCGAAGATGCGTCATGTCCTGCCTAATCACCTCTCCTCAATATTTCTTCGGTCTCTCTCTACCTCTCCTTACACCCACAATTGTCAACCTATCATACCTCCTCATTTAGCATCTGTATATGTCTCCTCTTCACATGCCCCAACTACCTCAACCTCGTTTTCCTCATCTTGTCCACCACGAGGATTACTCCAACCTTTTTCTAGTCAACTTCATTTCTAATCTCATCTCTTTTATAGTATGTTCACACATTCATCTCAACATCTTCACTTTCGCTACTTACATCTTTTAAATATGAAAAGGTTTTGATTGGTCAATACTTTACTCCATACAACATAGTCGATTTAATTATTACTTTATAAAATAGATCTTGATGACATATTTTTATCACACAAGACTTCAAATGTGAATCTTCATTTCATCCACCTCATACCAATACCATGTGACATCATTGCCAATCTCCTAAGAATTACCGTGTACAATAAATGAGATACATTGGCACATGTTATAACATTTACAATGGGTCCATACTTTTGACTATGTGCAGCCAGGTTCATATTTCCCACCTCAGAATTACTTATACATTTAACGAGAGTTTGATAGACGGTTAGAATTATGTAGGTATTAGTAATGTGTGAATTAGTCATAAAGAAATTTATGTATTCGATTCATTTTAATTTGTTTGACTTACTTTCTTTTTTAATTCGTTTCAAAAAGAATGATCTTTTCTCATTTTAGCTATTCTTTAATTCCAAACTTTTCATATGACATTGTAAGACCATAAGATTAAAGGAAATTTTGGTATATTTGACATATCTTTAATCTAAGACCACAAGATTCAAAAGTCTTCTTTATTTTCTTAAATTTCATGTCATGTCAAAATAGGCCAAACAAATTGAAATGGAGGGAGTATTATCTTATGCAGGTATTAGTTATATAGGATTTAATTATTTATGTGTATTAGTTATTTATGTGTTATTAGTTATTCTATCTTCTATCCTGCATAAATAATACATAAATTCTCTCATAACTTATATATGTATTAGTCATGTGGATTTTTAAATTGCAAATCCAACACTGTATTAATATATTTTATATATGAATAACTTACATCTTAACCAACTATCATATATGATACTCCATTACTTATACATAATTTAATGTATGCATAACTCACCTCCAAATCAACTACCAATAGAGATAGCAATGGAGCAGAGCGGGGCATATTTTACCTTATGTGAGGCGGGGCGGGTCTAATTTTATGTGGGTGTGGGGCAGCGCGAGATGGGTTGAAACAATATTCTTGAGAACTTAATGCGGGAAGGGGCGGGTTGCAGGTTGAATAAATCAAAGTTTAATTAAGTCGGACCCAATTCTTTTGAACTAAACGAAAATCATTTTTTCTTGTTAATTCTTAAATTCCTTGGCTAGTTTTTTGTTAGCAATTTTCGTTTTTCTCTTCTAAACTTCAGCTTTTAATTATTTTATTATTTTCTCTACGATAATTTATTTTGAGGAAGCAAAATTAGAATTACAAAAAAAATGGGTTTTGTAGTGATTAATGTTTATTGTTGATTTGGGACAGCTAGATTTGTTTGTGGATCAAGAGCACGCGTTATAATTTTAGCTTTGTTGTTAGAGACGTGAATTTGTTAAAGACAATAAACGCAATGAAAACACAAAACAAATCAGCGAGATAACGATAAAAGACAAATCTGAAACACCAGCGAGGCGTTCGATCCTTCTAGCTATGAACGAAGTGTGATCGTGAACAGTAAGTAAGCAAGACACAATAACAATGTAACAACAAGAAAACTAAGAGAAAGCTTAAGAACCAAGCTGAAGATATTTTATTACTTTAGAGTTAGAGCTCACAAAAATCTGATCCTTTACAATGAGGGAGGGGGGTCTTTATTTATAGAATATAAGACATTCCTTCGGGCGAAGAAATAGTACTATCCTACTAGACCAATAGAATTGTGTCATATGGAAGGCCGTCACTTGTCTTCGAGCCATGGGAGGTTGCCAACCCAGTACGTCGCATTTGATGCGACTCTGCCGAGTGTTGCCCGCGCACTTGAGTATTATGACACACCATCCTTTTGCATGTTCTTCCTATGCAGTCGTTATCGCTGGCCTTCTCGGGCTCCCTTGCTTTCACCCAAGAAGTCATTTCTTTGTGTCGAGCTCGCTCTCGAGATGGCGTCATTGTAGGCTAACTCTTCTTTGACCCGACCCAAGCTGAACTTGTTGGCCTAATCTAATTTTACCCTATATAGATAGTCCTTTTGTCTTTCTTTCATGCACACCTAATTCGAGCGGAAGGCGAAATCGATCTTTGAAATGTTCCTTGTACTTTTTTCACGCTCCTTCTTCTGGAGGGTAGGTGACGCTTCCCTTTGGGCGTTGTGCTGACGCTTCCAATCCTTGTGTCAATCGGCCTTTCATAAGGCGCTATTTATAACATTTTCTTTGTTTTTGCATTTTTCTTCAATCTTGCTTTTTTGAAAAGGGAAATATCAAAGGATTACTCTACTTGTGGCATATCTTCTCTCAGATGGCATCCATATCTCACTCCGCAAATTCCTGTCATCCTTCAACAAGCTCAGGTGATTCTTCCAGTAACCAAGAAAGTAAGAGGCTTACTTTTAGTTCCTCTGTAGAGCAAATAGTACCATCAGTGATCAATAACACCGATGACTTTGGGGCCCCTTCAAGGAGGGGAGAAGATGTTCGACTTGTCGGGGATATATGCTCTAATGTCTTCTTGTCACATATTTACTCCATCCGCTCGGCTTACCTATGGTCCCCTGATTCCTTCATGGAAGTTCCTTCTACTATTGATAGGATCTCTACCCATTGGCCCGACTTTATTTTTTAGTCATCTCATCATCTGTTTTTGGCCTGGGTGACACAATCAATCACATCATTATTTTGTTCTGCCACACTTTCCAACTGAGCCTGGGGCAACTTGTCCCTAACCTGTGGAAAATCGTGGCTTGTCTTAGAGTTATGGAAAATTTGGCCGATGTCGAGTTCACAATTTTGCAACTTCTCATGCTTTTCTCTTTGAGACTGGCCCGAGGGTGCATAGTCAAATTAGAGCCCTGCAAGCTTCTCTCCATTTTAGGTGATTTAAATGACTCGCTCAATCTTGACTAATCCACGCATTTGTGGTTGTTGCCATGAAGGAGTTAGTCAGAGTAACTCATTTTTTTCTTTAGAATGCTTGTCGCAAGTTTCCTTCCTCTTGTCTTCCTGTGATTTTGTGACTGTTAGCCTCACATACCTCTTCCTTGCACCATATCAGTGGCGTCCACCGACGAGTGTTCTTTCTACTCTCACCAGGCCCTTTAGAGAGTGGATCTTTAAAATCTTATCACTGGGTATAGACAGAACTTGGGCTGCCCTTTCTCCTTTCTTTTGCAATCCTGCATGTTCCGGTATGCTCCATAATCGAATCTTATCTGATCCACATTTTTTACCTTTCTTTTGGTAGATTCCTTGTCAGGAGAAGACCCGTCGATCTTCTCATACACTCACTCATCCTTCCATTCTTGAGGGATCACCAAGTACCACTAGTGCCTCAATCTACGGGAGTGAGTCCAATCACTCAAACCACTACCCAATGTAATGAGAAAGGTTTGGGCCCACTCTCGGTCCTTATTATTCGAAGAGGAAAAGACCCACCATAGAGATAGTGGGTTTAGATGATTCTAATGAGTCGGACTCCAACCCTCTCTTAAAAAGGCCTAGGAGGGCGAGCTATGCTCGTGATTCCCTACCTTTCTCCCAAGGTTTGCCCGTTGTTGGCCCTGAGGTTGCCTTTGGACCTTCTGTTAATCCCTTGCATCGGTCGTCCAGCAGGAGCTTGGACTCAAGGCTGAGAGCTCCATCTGACCAAGGCCCTGCTTCTTTGAACTACCCTGCCAATGATCGTCATATGCTAACAAGTCAATTCCATACACACCAGTGGACCAACCTTCATCGTCTAGGACGGTTCACTTATCCATCCTTGCGGACATGAATTTCTTGTCTAGGCCATCTAGAGTGGCAAACCACTTCAGGCCCTTTGTTTCACTCGACGACCAAGAGAGGTTGGATGTAGTTCCAACTGAAGGGCTGGGCAACAAGAGTGTCCATGCTTCCGCTCAAGTAAGCTTACACTATTACTGTTGTTTTTTGCCTAATAACTTTCTTTTTTTTCTCCCCATCCTTATATTGCCTTGTGTTTCCCTTTTTTCTGGCTGGACTTCTAGCTGTAGAGAATTTACAGTGATGGTTGAGGGATAAGCAGGGTTTGGAGGCGCGTTGTGCTGCGCCCGAAGTGGACTTGGGCTTGCTGCACGATTAGTTTTTGTTAGTCGAGTCCCTTGCTTTGCGCAATTCTGAGATCGATACTCTTAAGCTTCAAATTGAAGAAACTAGGCGAAAAGAGAGGCCTTCAAAGAATAAGCCTGAGAACACCTCTTAGAAATTGGGAGGCTGGACGGGGAGCGTGCGGCGCAATCAGAAGTGATGAAGGGTCTACTCTATCAACAGGGTGCGCTACGGGAAAAGCTTTGATGGGATATTTTAGGGTACCGCCCCTGGTCCTTAGTACAAGGTTGGGCCTTCGTGACCTACCCCAACATTGGATTATGTTGAGGCTCACCGACTTAGGGAGAAGATTCATTTACTTATAGCAGCTTGCTCACGCAAAACGGTTCCAAGCTCTATCAGGACATCAATCGAGACTTAGCTCACCCAGATCAAAGTTCTTGAGGAAGTAAAGTTTGGGCGACTGGATTTGGAGGTTAAAATTAACAGAACCCAGCATTTGATCGACCGCTCGAGGGAGAACATCCCTTACGAAGGTGATGGATTTGAATCCTCGGAGGGGAGCTCTGATTCAGGGTCCAGTAGTGATCTTCTTGCGAGTGTCCCATGGCCAGCAAATTGAAACTCCTTTTTCCCGCCCTTCTCTCTTTCTTTTGATATACTTTCCCTCTTTGCTTCCTTTCCCCCACTAAGAGCGCTAAACTCAAGGAGTGATGGAGGTAAGATGATTCACTTGGTGAGATCTGTGAAGCTTTAGAGTTGTACTCTCCAGAGTGGCCACAAAAGTTGTGTTTTCATTTCCCCGTCAAGATATGGATCTGACCTCTTCTCGGGGCATTCACATTTATAATTTAAAATCCGAGTATGTAATTATACTGCCCCTTTAGGGGGTTTATTTTTTGAATGACGAGGTTTTCTTTACTATCCTTTTTTTTGTTTATCTCGAGAGTCATGCCCTTTTATTCTTTCTTTTTCTAGCAACTTGTCTTCCAGAGCAAACACAAAAAGGTAGCCATTTTATTCCTTTCTTTCGAGGTTGGCCTCATCAAACTGCTTGGCCTTTGACGGCTTTTTCTTCTAGGAAGGCATTCAATGTTGTCCTTTCCTGTGGGTCTCTGAGAACACCTCTCTTGGCATCTTTTTCAATTCAGACCTCTTGTAATTTGGCGGGTGGTATCTTTTGGGTCAATTAGTCTCGAGAATAAAGATGAAGAGCGGGAATATACGCTAACTGGTTTTTAAATTTTTCGCGATCTCTGGTCCATCCATGTAGGTCGTCAAAGTTTGACCTTGGTCACTTCAGCCCATTTTATATCTCGTTATATTAAGAAGTTGTCCTTTCCTGTGGGTCTCTGAGAACACCTCTCTTGGCATCTTTTTCAATTCAGACCTTTTGTAATTTGGCGGGTGGTATCTTTTGGGTCAATTAGTCTCGAGAATAAAGATGGAGAGCGGGAATACACGCTAACTGGTTTTTAAATTTTGCGCGATCTCTGGTCCATCCATGTAGGTCGTCAAAGTTTGACCTTGGTCACTTCAGCCCATTTTATATCTCGTTATATTAAGAAGAGATCCCTTTAGTTTTAATTTTATTGAGCGTCTAAGTCCGTACGTCTCCGAGAAGGTTTAGCACGTAACCTTAGAGTGTCAAATTCAGAATAGACAACATCAGCTTAAGGACCATTCTTTAGGAATTACAAATAATTTATAGGGGTTAAATTCAACTAGGCCTTACATTCAGGTGCAAATGAGCATGTGATGTCATGGTCTCGGGTTTCTTTATGATCGGATGATCAGTCCGCGTGGCTCCCATGTATGTACTTCCTGGGGAGGTCATGATAGGAATGCTCACACCTACGGAAGTGAGTTCCTGGTCCGTATTATTATCGTGCCGCCCCAACCTGACAGTCCCTAGAGTGGACTGTGCAAGTCAGTGGGAACCCAAGGCTCCGATGATTTCTGACCCTAGGGTCCCGGCCTATTGTTAGTAAGTTGTGGTCTGGACAAAGAATTTCCCCCAGCGTTTCGCTCGTGAGGAGATCTCAAATAACTCACTGCAAGTGGCTTTCACAAAATCATACATATATATTCCTTCTTTATTTTTGCAGTGGGTCATTACAACAAAAGGTATTCACGTTCATACCCGATAGTCTCTATTGCTACCTTATTAAAAGAAACCTTAGCCAAAAAGGAAAAAGAAAACACATTGGGATTAAAACTGAGTGAAAGAAAAGAACATAGTCTATTTTTCCCGGGTCTCTATCATTCTCCTCTCAGGGCAGAGATTCTGTTTTTCCATCTTTTGGGTCAGCACCTTGGCTCACAAACCTGGTCTCTATGGCCGAGGTCACTTGCGGTTTCCCCTTTTTGATCAGGGAGCTTTTATGAAGCTTTTGGTCATAGTGTTGAACGAGTCTATGGAGTCTTCTAGTAAGTGGGAGTGTCATTCCAAGTTCTTTCCCGATAGCGTACCTCCAAACTCCCTTGCCATGGCCGACTCGACTTCCCAGGAGGTTAGTTCAGGGCCATTGATCACCCCATTGAGCTACATCATGTGGATTCATGGATTCATCTTCCTATTATATTTGGCGACTTCCAACATCTCAAAGTCCTCAGGGATGGGATCATTTTATCACGTAAGACATATAAGGTGTGGCTCTCTCGTGCGGAGGCTTGAGCCCTTCATCTATCTGCAATAGCCCCGGAGTGTGCCTTATTCTAGACAAGAGATCGTAGTAGTTCCACCTCAATTCTTCCCTTAGTTACTTGATCATATCATCGAAAGAGCTTTCACTCCCGGGTTTAGAGTCATTTGGGCCTTCCCCTCTTGCTTTCTTCTAGGGCGCTCAAAGCCCTGTGGACTATATAGGCCCACATCTTACCGGCTCTCTTGTCTCGAGAATTAGTGAAAACCATTAGCTCCCTGATGGGCATGACAAACTCCTTTTGTATCTTCTGCAGCAGCCTTTTGGCTTCTGCATCAACAACCATTTGATCGGCTGGCCTACTCCACTCCTTCTTTGCATCTTCGTTCCTTGTCTCTGAATCGAGGGGCGTGCCACTGCCCAGGGGTTATCCTTATCCTAAAAATCCCAGGTGTTTTATCTTCGGACCTAGTAGCCCGCTCAAGATGGTTACCCTCCCTGCGGTTGCTGTTGTTATTCGACATGGCTTGTTTTTCTGCATAGCAATAACACAAAAAGAAAATGAGCAAGCAAGGACAAAGTTAAAACCCACGCAGTTGCTCGAGCCCCACAGTGAGTGCCAAACTATTTACAGTAGATTTGGGACAGTTAAATTTATTTGTGGGTCAAAAGCATGCGTTACGATCGTAGCTTCGTTTTTAGAATATGATTTCTTAAAGACAATAAACATAAAAGAAACACAAAATAAATCAGCCAGATAATAATAAAGGACAAATTTGAGACACCGGCGAGGCGTTTGGTCCTTCTAGCTATGAACAAAGCGTGATCGTGAACAATAAGTAAGCAAGCGCGATAACAATCTAACAGCAAGAAAACTAAGAGAAACCTTAAGAACCAACCTGAAGATATTTTATTACATTACGGTTAGAGCTCACAGAAATTTGATCCTTTACAAAGAGAGAGAGGGTCTTTATTTATAGGGTATAAGGCGTTCCTTCATGCGGAAGGAATAGTACTACCCTGCTAGACCTATATAGTACCATGTCCAATAGACACCGCGTCTGACACGGCTCTGCCAAGTATTGTCCGCGCACCTGAGCATTCTGACACACCATCCTTTTGCTTGTCCTTCCTATGTAGTAGCCATTGCTGGCCTTCTCGGGCTACCTTGCTTTCGCCGAGAAGTCATTTTTTTTGTATTGAGTCCACTCTCGAGATGGCATCGTTGTAGACTAATTCTTTTTTGACCGGGTTCAAGCTGATCTAGTTGACCTAATCCAGTTTTACCCCATACAATTAACCAAAATGAAACCGTGAACTGTTAGTGCAATAAGCTCGCCCGTTAAAAATGTAAAATATGCAGTATTTAAGTATCTTGATAGTTGCTTTAACTACTTTGGATTTTCTTGATTAATTGGTCAGCACCATGGCTATCTAGTAATGTCATATTAGTGGTGAAACTTTATGTTAGTAGTACAATAATTTATTATACATCAGTGATGCTTTTCTTTCGGTGGTATAAACTATCAAATTCATTCAAGAAAAATATTAAAAATAAATAAATTATGCGAAACAGATTTATGCGAGATGAGGCGATGCGGATTGAAAATATCAAATTATGATATTCGAGGCGGCGCAAGGCAGGTTGAAGTCTTTGCGGGTTTATGCAGATTTATCCCATAACCATTTCGTCCCGCCTCGTTTGTCATCCCTAACTACCAAACGACCCTTAGAAGTAAAAGTGAAACTCTTATTTTCCATCCTTTCTTTGTTTATGACAAATTAATTTCTTGAAATTTATTTTCTTTTAGTTTGGATAACACAAAACTAGAAATACTTAGATGAGGAAACACGTGTATTAGACATGTTCAGAGAACTTTCATATTCTACGTGAAATTCTCATAATTACAGGTAAATCTCTTAAGATTGAACATAATTTGTTTTAAAAATAGACTATCACCCATATATTAAAAAGATGGAAAAAATTATATTTGTGTCTTAGTTAAAAATATCTAAATTTAATAAAACTTGAAGAAGGATTGATTTTTCAGATGGTCTCTAATCACTCAAGTAGTATTAATTTTAGAAGTTATCAGTGATTTAGACACACTTTTGTCACACTGTAGTGTGTTTGGCATGGATCAGAGAAAAATGCTTTTTAATTATTTTTTATGTTTGGTTGATCAATTAAATTAAATATTTTAAAAAATATTTTCTATAAAAAAATAAATTTCTTAAATATGAGAAAAATAATAATTTTTCTAATGAAAGTACGAAAAATAAATTCATAAATGATATTGGAAGTTCATTGTACTTTTCTCTTGGACCACTTTTCTCCACCCTATTCCATCACCATAGTGTTTTGCTAGATTACATATAAATGTTCTTAAGACAGTATATTTTTAATTGCTTATCATACAACTAAAATATAAGTAAGAACCCATTTATTTATCAAGAAAATATTTACCATGAAAAATACTTTTTTTCCGTACCAAACTGCAAACACACCCTATAGATGTTTTCAGCTAGCATTTGATCATAGATTTTAGGAGTAAATTTTGAAAAATTATCATCAAAAATTTGATTGGCTATGAAATTTGATAAATTTTTTTAATGATCCTATGAAATTTGATATTTTCAAGTTTTTAAAAACTGACTCAAACTAGTTTTTGGGACTTTCACTCACAAAACATTAATAAAATTTTAAGTAAAATTCATGTTCAAACACAACTTCAAATTTTAAAAATTACAATTTTAAAAACTCAATTTTTTAAATTTTAACTTTAAAATTTATGATCAAACGGAAGCTAAATTTTTTTTTTTTTTGGTCAATGATTTTCGCTTCACACTTGGACCGGACAAAAGGGAGAATTGCAAAATTTAGATAAATAAAGGATAAGATTTAAAGATAGGGGGAAAGGACACAAATGACCATCCGATCAAAAATATTGACCATCGGATGACCCAAGAATTCTATTTTTCATTTCATAGCCATTTTGGCTTTCGCTGGCCTCTTGCTCGTTACCTCCTTCTTTTTTCTTTTTCCCCACCTTTTTGGGTTGCTCTTATCTTTTGCTGCTTCTCTTTTTTTTTTTTTTTGGCTATTCTTTTATTTTTAAAATTATTTTTTAATTGTTGTATATTTTTTTTACAAGTAATCAAATATAATTTTGTAATTTTTTATTTTATTTTTTCTCAATATGAAGGAGATGGTTAAAATAAAAAAAAGTCAATGCACTATAATTCTTCATATCTATTTTTTTGTATAATTCATGTGTAATAACTGTATACTCAATATACACACAATATATATTATAGAAGATATACAATTATTATACACTTTATATATTTAAAACATACAAATGATAATGGGCTAGTTCAGTTAAAATATATAAGAAACATATATTTTATGCAATAATAATATTTTTTTTATACATATGCAATCTTGATAGATACAGTTTTATACAACAATAATACAGCTTCTAAACACATCTTATACAGATACATATTCTATATAACAGTGATAAAGTTTTTATATACATATTATACATATACATATTCTATACAACAATTATACAATTTTGATACACATCTATATAACCTTTAGTTGCAATAATTATTCAAATACATATTCTATACAATAATTATATAATTTTTTTACACATCCTATACAGTTTCTATATAAATCTTATACAACAACTATACGATTTTTATACAATTATATTTAATTATTTTTAAAAAATAGATTTTTTTAGTCAAAAAAAATTGTAGCGAAATAAAATAAATACTAAATATTTAAAAAAGGAATTGAAATGGCTCAAATTAAAAAATGATCATTGAATGGAATTAATATGGCTGAATGGCCACATAATAGGTCAAGTTAAAATATGTCATTTGAGTGAAAACATTATGACCGAATGGCCATGTTTTGTAGTTTTCCCTTAAAGAAGATATGAACAATGTTATTTTTGACATTCAGCCATCAAAATTCGATTCTAGAAAAAAGTGAAAAAATAGAGTGGAGTGTGGATCTTGTCTTCCCAAATTGTGTTTAGAATGTTTTTATATGTTCACCATTTCTCCTAGGTTTGGATTCTGGATGGCACTAGCATTTTTATGTAAAGGAATTTGTCTCTCACTCTTAAGCTTAAAATGAGGAAATAGTTAAGATGGACCACTTCCAGTTGTACCAAAGAGTCAATCACAAATCAATGATTGCTAACTACTCCCTTTGTTGTAAGTTATTTTTCTCAATTTGATTTGATATTAAATTTAAGAAACTAATTTTTTTAAATAAAATATATTTGTAATCTTAAATTAAAGATGTGTAGAATGTATTAATATACCTTTCAATATTTTGATCTTAAACATATTAGGTGAAAATTTGAAAGCCTGAGTTGTCAAAATAAGAAAGGGAGGGAGTAGTATTTTTAGTGTATCAAGAGAATTCAAATTTTAGAGAATATATACTCTCTTATTATGTTTCAATTTATATGATCATATTTCTTCTTTAATTTGTTATACAAAAAATAACTTCTTTCTAAATTTAAAAAAATATAATTTATAATTTTTTTTAATTTTACCCTTATGGATGAGTTATTTTTATAGTCACACACATATTATGGTATATTTAAGATAACAAGTTTTAAAAGTCTTAAGACATGTTTAAAATCACAAATTTTTAAAAAAAAATCTTAATTTTTATAACCACTCAATTGGGTTTACATATGCTGAAACAAATCAACTAGAAGGCTATATACATTAGTACAATCTTTTATACATTTAAAAAATAATTATGCCAATCAAATCAAGACAAATTAAGTTAAAAGGTGACCTTTCGCAGTCACCCCAAAATAAAGAGTCCAAAAGGCTCATTAATTGGGTGCTATTTTGTTTGGGTACATTCATATACACAATTATGCTTTGAGTACAACAATAACAACAACATACCCAGTGAATTTCTATAAATGAGGTCTGAAGAGATTAGATTATATGCATATTTTATCACTACCTCATGGTGGTAGAGAAACTGTTTTCAAGAGACCATCGGCCAAGTGCAACAAATTCAAGTACAAGAAGAAGAAAATAGTGAAGAAAGCATAGCAGTCAATAAGGAAAGCAGTACAGAGCCTACACAAAAAAAAAATATGGTGATTGAAACACAATAAACAACATATGACGATAGATAACAAAAGCAAGAACTACAAGAGAGCGAGTAATAATACGACAGACACCAACAACCCTAAACCTTCTAAAGGCAACACTCTACTCCTTACTAACCTTCTACTCTAATACGCGATCGTCACACCTTCCTATCTATAGTCATGCCCTCGGTAATACGAAGCTGCGTCATATCCTGTCTAGTCACCTCGCCCTAATACTTTTTAGACCTACCTCTACTTCTCCATGTACCCACTATAATCAACCTCTCGCACCTCCTTACCGGGGCGTCTACACACTTCCTCGCCACATGACCAAACCAAAATTATTAAAAATAAAGAAAAATTTGACCAATATATTAAGAAATTATCAGTCTTTATCTATTGAAATGATTATTTTCCAGTTTTTTTTCATATTGTTAAGTATCTCCTGATTTCAAAGTCTTCATCTGAATTTGGTCCTTCATCTACGAATTGTAACCTCGAAAATAACCTAAATCCTTACGCATTCAAGATTTTACGCCATAAATATTAGAATAAATTATGGCAATTCTGTATGGGGTAGAATCGATACGAAAATACGTGGTAGTAATCGAGTAAATAATTCAGGCGCGTGAACACCACAACAAATGTTATGGCAAAAATAACCTCTCAAAGGAATAACGAAGTTTCCTTCTGTCACCATTAGTGACATGGCACAAAATGACAAGCAAGGGATAAATGTGTTAGAAGTGCGGATGAGCCCCTGCAGGACAAAACCTCAAGAAAATATCAGTCAGCCCACTAACAAATTAGACAGATGGCATTCTCACATAGCGGAAATCCCTTAGGACGTTGCTACTAGAGTGTAGTCGGCTAATGCCTAAGCATGTACACTATAAAAAGTCATCCTTATTCACTTGTAAAGGGATTCAATCTCCTCTCTCTCTCATTCCGAATCAATATAATACTAGTTGCTTGGTCTCTAAGCTTTCCATATTGTTCATTTTTTCTCTTAGTTAGCTTAAGTCCTGCTAGCAGCTCGATCACTCCCTCAGAAGCACTTTGGGACGACCTCGGCTAGCTCTAACTTGTTTGTTTTACCTACTTGTGATTTTCTTTTTGTTGTTATTAGTTTCTATTAATCGATAAGTACTCTAACTGCTAACAAATCGACCCTTAAAAGCAAGATTAAATCATAGTGTGCTCTTGACTTACCTACAAATTCAACTCTACAAAATCCATGGTAAACAGTTTGGCACCCACCATGGGGCTAGAGCAATTTTGTGGGGTTAATCTTACTTGATCTTTGTTAGTTTGTTTATTTTGTGTTCTTGCAGATCTACTCTAGGGTAATGGCCAATGATGGAGAGCAGACCGAGGGGTACTAGCAGCCCAAGATGCAGCGAAAACTCAACCCCCAAGACTGACTGACTCTAGCGGTCAAACGATTCATCGTGATGAGGAGAGTCCACATATCGATGTGGATCTCACAAATGTGAACACTCAGAAAAGGGGTTGTAACCTCCTTGAAAATAAGGAATAAATGGATGGAGAAATGGCTGACCTAAAAGGCCTCCAACAAGTCCTCAAAAGCTTCATCGAAGGGCAAAAAAAGCTAATGGAGAGGGTGAAAGCTCAATATAAGCAAATGGATGAGTTACGATGTGGTCCAACCCAAAGAACTCCAAACTCCTACAGAGGGGATGAGGAGGATAAAGAAGATGAGGAGTTTGAAGACAAATCTGAAGGGCGAGAAGCTTGAAAATTAGGGGGTGAGCCTGAAACCTCAACCCTTACACTAGCGTCCGTGGTAGAAATGTTGAGGGAGGATATAAAAGCGCAACACATAGAGCTCCATACTCACATGAATCATATTTTGGGAATTCCTCCCTTAGCCAAAGGGCTAGATTCAAAGAGCTATGTGAAGGTGCCCTACAAATCCAGAACAGTGACCTGACCTATCCCAAAAGGTTCAGAATGTCAGACATCACCAAGTATGATGGGACTACCGACCCTTAAGAGCATATGATATTCTTCGCAACATCTATGAATGAAAATGATTTGACGATGGAGGAAACCGAGTCAGTAATGATCAAGAACTTAGGCAAAACCCTATAGGGTGGAGCTCTAGTCTTGTATTCTCTCTTATCCAAAAACTCTATTGAATCTTTTAACATATTGGCAGACAATTTTCTTAGGGATTACGCTGGAGCTATGTAAGTGCAACCCCGTAGAGGAGACATTTTTAAGATAGAGCAAGGAGACACGGAGCTGCTCCTTGAGTTAATTGACAGGTTCCAAAGAAAGCAGATGCAGCTGTTGATGGTGCCGAATGTATGGGCCACGGAAGCCTTCACAAAATGGCTGAATCCCGAGAGTTCAGTTACTTCATTTAAGCTGAAAGAAAGCCTGACATAATCCGAGGCCACGACATGAACTAAAGTGCACAGTCGATACGAGTCTAAGATTCGGATCGAGAACGATTGCAGGCGAGTCCAAAGCAACACTCCCTGGGTATATAATAAAGCAAAAACTGAAAAGAACCCTTTGCACCAAGGGGATAAATCATCTTGGAACGTATCACGCTGGGGTAGTCCAAAGGGTTTGAACCAAGGAAGATACACATCCTATGCGGCAGATTCAAAAACTAGTTTGATCCAACATGTTGGCCTTCACTCCTCAGTCTCACCTTCACCCAAGAGAAGGGACTCCCAGCGGAGGTGCCTCCAGGATTGGGAAGCTCAAAAACCCGTGGTGTATGTCATCGATAATGTTCCCAATATTTTAGAATACCGCTTCACCATCAGCCCGGTAGAACTAGTGTGGTTCATTCGAGATATCAGAGGGACCAAGCTCCCAAAACCCATTTACATCAGCCCCGATCCTCAAAACAAGAACGCGTGGTACAAATTCCATGGTTCGCACGGGCATGATACTAGGGACTGTCGCCATTTGATAAAAGTGGTGGTCGAACTGCTCAAGAACGGACACCTGAGGGAATTTCTGAGTGACCGTGCCAAAGCCAATTACGGAAGAGGCGGTGATGGGAACAAGCAGCCAGTTAACCCAGGTGCTCCTTAAAAGATGATAAATTAAGTGGTCCCGCGTGAAGCTACAAGTATGTTCTTGCTCATTTTCATATTATTTTCAATCATTTATTTTTCCTTCTTAATTTGGCAGGTCCTCAACAACGACTCTCTCGCCCTCAAAGGGAAGAACTGCCCCTTGGCGGAGTCTAAATTGAATGTCAGCAGCCTGGGGCACGAAAACCCCTCAAAGGTACCAAAAGAAAGGAAATCCATCAAGTGGGAAATTGAGCACAAAAGCCCAGAAGTACTAGCTACACTATTTTCCTTCGACCAAGCTTTTTGTCCCCAAAGAGAGTTTTTACTGGCAAAATTTTTAACGAGGTAGCAATAGGAACTTCTGGGTGGAAATTAGGATAAAAACATTATGTGAATCATGCAGCAGGAAAGGACACATGAGAAGCTTCATGAACCGAAAAAGGAAGTTATATGTGAAGAGCGGCAGAGCACGCTGAACTTATAAAGGGAAAAGCAAGCAACTCTAAAAGGCGCCTCGAGAAAAATGCTAATTCTCGGGCTTCCATGTGTCAAAAGGTCAATTCATGATGGGACGTGACGTTCTGAGAGCAAGTCAAGATAGCGATCTTCAATTCACTTTTCGTCAGTCAAGAACTACATGACATAGTGTATCGGGAGACGGAGGGACTATCTGTATGGGGTAGACTCGGTACGAAGACACGTACAGTAGTCGAGTAAATAATTCGGGTGCATGGACATCACAACAAACGTTATGGCAGGAATAACCTCCCGAAGGAATAAGGAAGTTTTCTTTCATCACCATCAATGACATGGCACAAAATGACAAGCAAGGGACAAATGTGTCAGAAGCGCGGACGAGCCCCTGCAAGACAGAGCTTCAGGAGAATATCAGTTAGCCCACTAACAAATCAGACAAATGACATTCTCACATAGGTAGAAACCCTTAGGACATTGTCACTAGAGTGTAGTCGGCTAATGCCTAAGCATGTACTGTGGCACCAAAAGATGATCTTATTTTTCCGGATCACCCAAATAAAAATTGACACTAAAAGAGCCCGTAATATCCATATCAAACCTGGTTAATTCTTAACTTCTGATAACAGGATTTCTTGTTCGTTTGTTTAATTTTGAATGTTAAAAGTCACATGACATATTGAAACTGAATTAATCCCCAATTATTTTGGGAAATATAGATAAAGAGGTAAAATTGATCAAAGGGATGCAGAGAGGGAAAAAAAAGAATGGAAAATGCATGGTGACAAGTGAGGCCTTTTCTTTGCATGTAACCTGGATTGATAATTTAGAAGAATGGGCGGGTCCATCACCTTTTGTATTGTGTCTTCACAAACCCTAAAGTTGGGATGTCATATCCTGTCACTCACATGGGGCTTATTTCTTGTGTCTTGGCTTGCAAAAATCATCCATCCGGCCCAAAATATGGACTTATAGGTCATCATATAATAGAGGAGTCAGAAATTCATATAAGAGACTCAAATAAATAAAATAAATTAGATCACAAGGCTTAGGATTTAAACTTATGACTTAAAGGCATTTTTTTTTACTATTATACTAAATTTGTTTCTGATGTTAAAATGGGATTCATTTATTCATATATAATAAAATAAATTGTTTTTTAGCATAATATAATTTGTCGACGAAAGAGATTTAATTGAACCCTTTAGCTACAGCACCACTGAAGCCATATATGCATTCTCAGCTTATTAAGTAAGCAATATTCCTTGTGTTTCAATTTATGTGACGTACTTAATTTTTTAGTCTATTCTCAAAAGAATGTTGATATGCTTATATTTAAAAGTAAGTTAACTTTAAATTTCTCATTTTACATTTAATGAAATGATTTGAAACTACCTCGTGTATATACTAATGATTTTATAGACCACAAATTTTAAAAAAAATTATTTTTATCTTAAACTTTCATGCTCCACGAGTCAAAGTATATCACGTAAAAATGAAACAAAGGTGTATTTTCTTGATGTATTTGTGCGTATGAGACGACAAATCTACAATCTTTTCACTCATTCATGTTTTAGGTCAACAAAATCAACCCATATGATGCTACTAGCACCCACTTCCGGAAATCCCTAAAGTATCTGCTGCATATATATATTCAGCTCCCCAATGGTGTGTGGATTTTTTTGGCTTTCCAGCCATCAAATCATCCACTTTGTGGTGTTCTTTGTAATGAGCCAAAATTTAAAGGGGTACCACAAATATCAAATTTGTTTGGAAGTTGAGGCCTCCATTGCAGTGGCGGAGTCAGAAATTTGACTAAGGGTGTTCAAATTTATAAAGTAATTTTTTTTTTCAATGAGTGAATGCAACGAAAAATTTAAATGGAACTACATATAAAAAGGTACATAAACGCAGCGGAATTGACCCCGCAAATTGTGGTTAACCCATGTTTTTGATATAAAAAGGTACACAAAATGCTTTAGAGTGGAATCGATCTCGCAACATGAGACTTAAAATGCACACTCTTCTCCACTGAGCTACAACACACGCTCAGTACAAGGGTGTTCAAATTGTTAAATATACTCATAAACAAAATATTTTACCTACGTATTCGATATAATTTTCCGGCGAAGGGTGTTCGGCTGACCACCCTTGCTAAAGGGTAGCTCCGCCCCTGCTCCATTGGGGTCGTATGACATTTACCCTTTTATTAGTAAATCATGGACCTTCCACTATAACATAAACGGGGCACACTGGCACATGTTAAATTATAAGGGATCGTTTGGTAGCTAGTTTGGAATCGAGTTATGTAGATATTATATTCTGCATAAGTAATATCACGTTTAATAGTTTGTTAGAAAGTAAGTTATTCATGTATAAAATTAATACGATATATGTTTGATTTGCAATTTAGAAATTCACATAACTAATACATGTATAAATTATGAGGGAATCTATATATTATTTTATGCAGAATAGAAGATGAAATAAGTAATAATGAATGACTTATACATGATTAGTTAAACCTTATATAACTAAATTTTAATTTGCATAAAATAATACATAAATTTTCTCAGAATTAAACCTTGTACTAATATTTATACCTGCATAATTCTTATCGACTATCAAAAGATCTCTAATCGTCGAACTGAAGATCTTCTCAAAAAATGCAATGAATCATACTAATGATATGATGAGACCAGCAGCAGAATTATCTTCTTTTTTCACTCTTTCTATTTTAGCTTGTTTGTTTAATTTTTACTTGACATAAAATTTAAAATTGAAAATAATTTTTTAATCTTGTGATCTTAAACTAAGATATCTAGAAAGTACCAAAATATCCTTTAGGGGTTGGTTGGTGTGAAGTATAAGGTATAATAATCCCAGGATAAAATGCAGAATTATTTTATCTTGTATTTGGTTGGAGGTATATTAGTTAGTTCCGAAATTATTTATCGCACTAGTTATATCATAGTGATGGAATAAGTTATCCCATATACATAGTGGGATAACTAATCTCGAGATAGCTAAACTCGGGATTAATTATCTCGGGATAACTTGTTCCCAACCAAACGATCCCTTAATTTTGTGGTATTAAACATGTCATATAGAAAATTAGAATTAAAGAGTTGTTCAAAAAAGACATTCTTTTAAAAACAAACAAAGAAAAATATAAGACAAATAAACTGAAACAAAAGAAATATATATACTCCTTTCGTCCTATTTTATGTAGCACACTTTTATTTTTAGTTCGTCTCAAAAAGAATATTATATTTTTATAATTAAAAAAATTAACTTTGAAATTTTTCTTTTATCCTTAATGAATTGATTTACAACCACACAAATGTTCTAAGGATTAATTATTTTGAACCATAAATTTTAAAAAAATTTATTTTTTTTCTTAAACATCATGCTAAATTAAAGAATGTCACGTAAAATGAAACAAAATAGGACGAGGAGAGTATAACTTTTGGTCCAACGCGAATATATATGTGATCATACGCTATGGAAAGGCATATATATGAGACGTGGCGCCGGCGGAAGGTGAAAGTTGATCTAAAATTTGACGAGGCATGGATGTGACATTTCCCTCATACTACGCACACTATCTTCACTTGAACACGTTTTCTGTTGTTTTACATCCCATGATAAACTACAGGCAGCATAGCTGTTTGATCATGATCTCAATAATTTATTATGGCAACCCACTCCCCCTACAGGGGTGCCTGCATTGCAGAAGGTGTCGTAGACCCAAGGTTCATTTTTGTGGAGAAAGAAGAAGTAGGAGTTTTGGGCTAAAATTATCCCTCATTTATTAGAGTAGATTTATTTTAGTCCCTCAAATATAATTTTAAGCATATTTAGTCCTTTAACTTTACTAAAGTGAAGCACTTTTGGTCTTCCTAACATAATAATGTTAAAAATTAGCGGAAAGGATAATTTTCTAACGGTGTAAATTTGATAGTGTTATCTCTTTCTTAATTGATATACATTTTCTTTCTTTTTTGTCTTCTTAATTTTTTAGGATTAATATAGTAGTAGCAATTTATATTTGAAGACAATACTTTAGAACGCAATAATCTGCCCACTCAAAAAAAAAATCATTTTCTTAAATGCAGTAACAAAATGGTCTTAAAGTCAGTGGCGTAGCTAGTAATTTGGTGAAGAGTGTGCGAATTTCTTCTTAATTGTGTTTAAGAGCGTGCAAAATTAAATATATTCTCATAATAGCTAACACTTAACCTCTATGGGTTTGTATTTTACAAGTCACGTGGGTGTCATGGGTTTAACACCGTTATTTTTAAACGGATTTTGTTAGGGAGATCAAAAGTGCTCCACTTTAGTTAAGTTAAGGAACTAAATATGCTCATAGTTATATTTGAAGGACCAAAATGAACCTACTCTAATAGTTAAGGGACAATTTTAGCCCCAAACTCGAAGAAGTAGTAGTATATGGCTATTTTTGCATTTCTCCGGAGCCACTTGTCAATCATTTGAGGCCTCATTAATTCTATTTTTATTTCTATTCTCTTCCTTTTTAATTATCATGTTTGACTTTTTAAGAGTCAATTTGATTAATTTTTAAAGCTACAATAACAATAATAACAAATTCAGTGTATTCTTACAAAGTGAGATCTGAGAAAGATAGAATGTACGCGGACCATACCTTTCTTCTGAGGTTGTTTCCGAAAGATACCCGGCTCAAGAAAAAAATTGACCAGAAGAATACGTAATTTTTAAAGCTAAATTAAATTAAACTAATTTAATATTTTAAAATTAAAATTTAGATATTCAAATTTTAGGAAGGTGTGGAGGACGCGGATTAGGGTAGAATGTTAGTAGGTAGGGTGCGTCTATGCTAGTAGGTAGGAGTGTTTTTGCCTTGTTGTCCCGACAAGTAGTCTAGTGCTACGCTTGTAGTTTCTTGTTCTTGGATTTCTCGTAGTATTATTTTATGGTAGTGTTGCTCCATTTCTATCTATTGTTTGTTACTACCTATTATTACCTATTGTCTCTTGTATTTTTATTACGTTTTTTTCTAGACGATTTTTAAATTATTTTTGTCTTGAGCGGAGGATCTATCGAAAACAGCCTCTCTACCTCACCTCTGAGGTAGAGGTACAGACTGCGTACACTCTACCCTCTCCAGACCCCACGTTGTGAGAATACACTGGATATGTTGTTGTTGTAAAATTTAGATATTCAAAAACTATACAAAAAGTACTATAAATTATAATTTTTCTCATATCAATATAATAACAAATTACATTTTAAAATATTGGTCAAAATTTATATCGTTTGACTCTTAAAAAGAAAACTATGACAATTAAAAAGGAATGGAGTGATTATTATTTAGTTGTCATATTTAACTAAAATAGTTATTTCTAAATATTGAATTTTTAACCTAAATAATTCATTATTTAAGATAATTAACACCACTAATAAAATCTTTTCGAATTTTGTTTGAAATAGAATAACGTATCTTAGAGTAAATTTTACATAATATTTTATTCAAAAATTCTAACAAGCAAAAGTTAACAATCGACGGAGTAAACAAAAGTAGCGTTTAATTATTTTTCTTTTCAAAATAACGATACTCTATCAAAATAAAATTTGCATATGTGAAGTAGTTAAACACATTATTAGTAGTTACACAAGGGCAAATAAATTATCACACCACAATAAATAAGCAATAAGAAGTACAATATGCAACTCTTGAGCAAATGTTGAATCTAGATTGGATCGAGCTACAATCTGTTGCTTTCTGGAACACCCAAAAACAAGGTTAGGACCCAAAAATATTCCATACCAATGTGTGGCAGCTTCCACTAGGCATCAGAAAAATTATGGTCATATATAACTCTATAGATAGTCGACCAGCATGAGTAATATTTTTTTATTTTAAACAAATTTTTGGTGGCTGGTGGCCTTTTATTTATGAAGTATCACAAAACAAAAGTTGTTTAAACTAGTTGGGCTCAGCCCATTTCTCTTTGGTCAGCTTTTGGGCATTATATTTGGGGTAACTTACATAAAACTCACATTTTTAGAGCCCAATTACTTCTTAAGACACTAATTTACCTAATTACATTTTTTATCATATTTCATGCTTCGGATACATGCATATTTCATGTTGATTGTATGTACTTCAGATACATGGATAATTAACTATGGAAATTTTAATTAATCAAAATCCCTTAATATAAGGCGAAAATCAAGGCATGTATATGTTTAATTAATTTTATTTTATTACTTCTTACAAATAATAAATTCATTAATTTCATTATTATAAGATGAAAACATGTATATCTTGGTTATGTAGTTTGATTAATTTTCATCTAATGTATCATTTTATATGTATCTAGTATTAATTTCATGTATATTTTAATATGTATCAAGTATTAATTTCATGTATATTTTAATATGTATCAAGTATTAATTTGATGTATATATTTATATGTATCTAATATTAATTTTATGTATTTATTTATACGTATCTAGTATTAATTTGATGTATCCAATATCAATTTCATACATTATATTCAAAATAAAGTAAATCCAGTATTAATTTTATGTATCCAATATAAATTTTTGTGCACAGATACTTTTGATACATGTATCTGGGTTGTGTCAAGTCCCAATTTTATTCATTGTATCCAAAATACAGTAAATTCGATATTGATTTCATGTATTCAATATAAATTTTATAACGTGAATTCAAAAAATACGCCTATCTAGTATCAAGTTGACCCATCAATACTTTTGATACATATATTTGTGTATAGATACATGCTTAAGAGAAGAAGAAGATGATGCAGAACAAGAAGAAACACAGATCTGACCGGAAAAAAAAGAAAAAGATGATGCAAAATAAGAAGAAACACAGATCTAAATTTAAATTCACACAAAGTTTAACAATATGAGAGTCCTCATTAATGGAGGAAAGAGGGAGAGTAGAGGATGACTGTTCTAATCCTCTTTCACCAATAATCTCAATTTCTCTAAAAGAAAAAAATTACAACAATAAATTATTGTGAAAAAATCACAATTCAAAATCAGATGATTGGGTCAATTAAATGATCAACTTATATATTTGTGGCCAGTGTATTTATTTATGATTGAAATATTAAATGACTTGCATATCTATTTATGGTTAGACTTGAGAAAGGGGTAGGAGAAAGAGAAGGAGAGAGAGAAAGTGGCATGTATCTGGCAATAAAAATGGTAGAAATTGTTAAGATGTGGGATATTATATAATTAATTTAAAAGAGAGAGAGATTTAATAATTATGATAAGGATGTATAGTTATTTAGGTAATTTACCCTTATATTTGTCTTTCTCCATACTCCTCCTAGCAGACTTTCCAAATTCCACTTCCATCTTCTTGAAATGCTCCCCGATGGCAGTCGCCGTTGCCTGAAGTTCCGCCGCCTCCTTCTCTGGGTGATTCGAGATCTGACTCCGTTGTGGTACGAGCATGTCCTTTTCACACATGAGGTTTCACTGCACCAACGTACACCTTTCTATCTTCCTTTGGCTCTATTTTGTATCTTCACTGCACTAACTTGTCTTGTGTTTTCAGGTGGATGGTGTTTCAAGTCCGTTTGTTGAAGGAGGTTGCCGTCTGGAGTTCGCAGCTCACCCAATCGTGAGTATATCCCTTCCTCATTATTTCCATTCTTTTCTTTTTTCCTCCATGACGCCTTCTGCCTCTTCTGGTGTAGACTCACTGTGGAATATAATTTTATCCGCCGGTGATGGTTAGGGTTTACAGCTGACCTCCCAAGCTTAGAGTCATATTTGATGCCACTCCCCTTTATTTTTGGTGATGCTTTTTGTGTGCTAACATAGGTTAGCCAAACTGATTTAGCAACTGTATTAACACTATGAAGAGGGTTAACTGTGTTGTAAATAACTTTGTTGTTTTCCTTATGCTTGCTAGAAGACTGCCTTTCTGATTGCTTCATTGATGCTTTATTTTCCTTGTTTTAATCCTGAGTGCTGGTATTTCTTGCTTGTCCATGTTAAGAATTTTCCTTCTCTCAGAAGGTAATTAGTTGAAACTGTTGAACTCTAGAATGTTCTGGTCCTCTACTGCTAGGCTAGCAATGAAATCAGCTAGTTGGTTTCCTTCTCTGAATGTATGCTTTATCTCTGCTTTTAACTTAACCATGGTAGTTTTTATTTCCTCTATAGCTTCCACTATCTCCCAAGGGACCTTCCATACCTCTTTTATGATGTTGACTAGCACTTGTGAGTCAGACTCTATCCTCAGATCTCTCATCCCTTTTTCTGAACAATAGCTTAATGCTTCTAGTATAGCTTTTGTCTCTGCTTCCATGTTGGGTGTATGACCAATGTTCTGTGCTCTGGCATACACCAAGTCTCCTTGGTGGTTCCTTAAGCAAACCTTATAAGAGTTGTTCCCGGGGTTTCCTCTGCTTGCACCATCTGTGTTGCACTTTATTGTGTTCACCTCAGGCCTCTCCCACTTAACAATGTGATAGTAAAGTCTTGGCTTGTATCTTCCCATTCTCATTACTATTTCATTCCACTCTTTCCTTGAGTCTTTGATCCATGGGTATATCTTTATTATCATTAGGTATATAAAGAATTGTATCTAGTGTATCATCTTCTCCAAGGTGTAGTCTCCATCATGTCTCCTTCTGTTTCTTCTCTTCCATAGCTCCCATATAATCAGAGCTGGGACAACCTTATAGATCTTCTGTAGTTTGCTAGGCCCTTCCATATACCACCACTGGTATATTGTTTGTTGCAACCTTAGTCATGTCATGTCCACACCTGCACATGAAGCAAAATGCTTCCATAGCTTTGCAGTTATGGGAGCTGTTAGAAGGAAGTGTTCTATAGTTTCCTGGGTCGGCCCTTCACAACAACAGCATTTAGAGACTATATGAATTCTCATTCTGTGAATATTATCATATGTTGCCACTCTGCACTTCCATGCTCTCCATAGGAAGAAGTTTATTTTGAAGGGTATTCCTTTTTGCCACATTTCTCCATAGGACTCTTTTTCCTCTTTTCTAGCTCTCATTAGATTCCAGACAGAGTTCACAGTGAACTTTTCATTTGTAGTATTCATCCACCAAGGCTTATCTGATGTGTCTTCTTCCAGGTCTGGACTAATGGTTTCCACAATGTGATCAATCATCTTATTTGATATGCATTGCAATAGTTTCTCCTTGTTCCAGCCAGTGTCCCCTACAAACTCTTTCACCTCTATCTCCTCTGTCCGCTCCTCCACATAGTATAGTGCCACTTGCTTGGTCCAGTTGTCAAACTAAAAATTTGCATTTCTTGATTTGAGTTGTCACCATATGTTATGCTTCACTTCTTCTCTAACTTGAATCATTTTTCTCCATACATGTGATGATCCTATCCCATGGGTCAGTATAGGATGTAATTTCTTACAGTACTTGTTCCACATATAGTGGCTCCATAGGGATGAGGTCGAGGTTCTAAAGTTCCACCACAGCTTAGCAAAGAGAGCGTTTGCTACATCATGTAGGGATCTAAAACCAATCCCCCTTCCTTCTTTGGTAAGCATAATGTTTCCCAGGCCACCCAATGTGGCCCTTTTGCACCTCCGGGCTTACCCCTAAAAAATCTTGCCAAAATTCTGTGAATTTGATCTATAACCCCTTTGGAAGGGTTCATGGAAGACATCAAGTAGATTAACATTGACTATAGAACATGTGCAATAAGTATATACCTTCCTCCATATGTCAGTAGTCTGTTATGCCAGGACATCACCCTCTTATTTACCTTTTTGATTAGTTCCTCAAAGTGGCTCTTTTTCTTTCTTCCATAGAATATTGGACATCCAAGGTATGTAAAAGGGAAGGATCCTTGAGAAATTCTTGAGATCCTTCTGATTCTATGACTTACTGCAGTGTCCACCTTCTCATGCATGTAGAAAAAACTCTTGCCAAGATTAATCAACTGACCTGATAGGATTTCATAGTTTCTCAGAACTTTCATCATGCTTTTCATGGACCTTTTATCTCCAGAGCAGAATAGAATGGTATCATCTGCATAGGATAAATGATTAATCGTCTCACTCTATTTTGGCATACCAAATCCTATGTATCTACTGTCCTCATGTATATGATTGAGTCCTCTGGAAAGCACTTCAGCAGCTATTATAAAAAGGATGGGTGACAAGGGATTTCCCTTGCTTTAAGCCTCTAGAGGATGGAAAGAAACCAAAGGACTGCCCATTGACTAGTACTGAATACCAGTTATTTGATATTAGTCTCCAGATCATATCAATCATTCTCTCAGTAAAACCAAATTTTCTCATTACCTTTGTCAGATATATCCAGGAGACCCTGTCATATGCTTTGGCCATGTTCAACTTCACTACCACATTGTGGAACTTGTTCCTAAGGTTAATATCTCTGATAATTTCCTGGGCTAGCAACACATTCTCTGCTATGCTTCTTCCTTTCATAAAACATGATTAATTCTTGGATATAATAGCTGGTAAGACTTCCACCAACCTTCCGTGTATAACTCTAGAGATGGTCTTGTTGATGAAAGTACTCAAACTGATTGGCCTTAGATCTGCAAATTTACTAATTTTCTCCTTCTTTGGAATTAAGACCAGGTTAGTGTGAGTGACATGCTTTGGTAATTCTTTTCCACAGAAAAAAGGCATCACCAGATTCAGCACATCTTCACCAATTATGCTCCAGCAGCTCTGAAAAAAATTTCCTGAGAAACCATCCGGACCATTGGCACTGTCTTTGTTAAGCTCAAAGACAGCTTATTTCACCTCCTCCAGAGTGGGATCCCTGTCCATTTACTTCCTCTGTGATTCATTGATTAATCTTGGTATGTCCTTCAGCATTGAATATCATCTGACCTCACCCCTTCCTTGAATTGTTCCTGAAACACCCTTACAACTTCATCACCAATATCCTTTGTTTCCTTTAGGTAGACACCTTGATCATTTTCTATGTCTGTAATATGCATCATTCTTCTTCTTCCTTTGACATAAGAGTGAAATAATTTTGTATTCCTATCTCCATCCTGAAACCACCTCATGCTAGCCTTTTGTTGCCAGTATTCTTGTTCCAGTTTGTGATAGTTTTTCAGTTCTTCCTCTATTTTGATCAGTTCATCCCTGTTCTCTGCTGTTGGGTTGACCTCCATCTGAATTTCCTTCATGCTCACCACATCCTCCAGTGTAGCCACCCTCTGGAAGATGTTACCATATGTCTCCTTGCTCCACTTGACCAGTGCTCTCCTTGTATTTTTTAGCTTGTCATTGAAAGTATCAAAATGGGAGTCTTCTACCTCAGTCCTCCAGCTATTCTTTACCACCTCCTGAAATTTGGAGTATTTGGTCCAGAAGTTCAAAAATTTGAAAGGTTTGTCATAGTTCTCCATATCCTGTTTGCATAGTACTTGAAGTGGGGCATGGTCTGATCCATCCCTGATCAGATACTGAACCTTACTGGCTGCAAACTCATTCATGAAATTCAGATTCCCAAAGACTCTATCAAGTCTCTTGAAAATACAGGCCTCTTCTATTCTTCCATTCCACCATGTATAAGTGCTCCTAATGTATTTTATTTCTGTCAATGTACAAGAGTTTATACATTGGGCAAAGTCTATTATTTCCTGACAGTTGACTTGCAACCCACCTAGCTTTTCACTAGCATCCAATATTACATTGAAATCACCTCCTACCATCCATGGGGCTGCCACATTATTCATTAGTTCCAAATCTTCCCATAGCTCTAATCTTTCTAGGGCACTGCATCTTGCATAGACTGCAGTAATGTACATGATCTTTTGGCAATTGTTATGAGTGAACTTTATAGTTAACTGTTGGTATGTATCTGACTCTACTTCCCCTGTTCATTCTCTATTCCAGAAGACCCAGGTTTTTGCTGATCTATTCACCATAGCATGTTCCAGTCCCAGCTTTCTTCTATACTCTTCTATTTCTTGAGGCCCTTGGAATGGTTCCATGAGGGCTATATATGCATAATGATTTCTCCTATTAAGGTTAATGAGTCTCTCAAATGAGTTTTGAATGTTCACTGACCTTATATTCCAAAAAAGTAGTTTGTCTAACATTACTTACTGATGGAAGGCTTGGCAGAACTACTTCTTGTATTTTTTTATGAGGCTTTATTTGTCCAGCAGTAGCTATCTTTCTCCCATTCCTCAACTTTTTGGCGTGTCTAGGTGAAATATCTCCTGTGGTTGTTACTTCTTTTATGTTTTCCTTGAATATCTTTATCTTCTTCCTCCCTCTTTTCTTCACTTTGTGCCTGTGAGTCAGCTTCTACTGATTGAGCTTGGCCCTCTCCTTTTTTGGTATGTGAGGAGGTTGGGCTGGGGTCATCTGCTACCTTCGGTTTCTCCTTATCCGGGGGTATGCCTCCACTCAGTTCCTTTGAGCTATCTCCCTCCATTTCCATGATTATCACTTTTTCCTCATCTTTCTTGTGTCTTTGTTCCTCTGGTATTGTGCTAGATTGTGATGCTTGGGCAGTGTTTTCTGTGTCCCCTACTTGTTGTAGCCCTCCTTTGGCCTGAACTTCTGTTGTTGGGCTAACTGTGTCTCTTCTCTCCTTTGATGTTTCTTCCCTTTTATCACCTTCCTTCTCCTTCCTTGCCTCAATGTTACCAGTATTTGTTATTATTTTTCCTTCTGCATCCAGTTGTTTTCCAAAGGCTTCTTGCACCCATTTTTTGGTGGTGTCATCCTTTACAGCAATGTTTCCTTTTTGGTTCTGATCCACCTGGTCCTTTTTTTTGCCCATTCTGGTTATCTTTTGTCCCCAAGGCTTCAAATAGATTGTCAATTATCACATCTCCTCTTTTGTTATTCTCCCTTGGATTCCATTTTAGCACCAGACCCCCTCTACCTCTTTGTCTACCTCTTCTTGATCCTTGTGTATATTTTGGCTCCTGAAAGTTATCAGTTTTCTTCCTTTTCCCTTCCCCCTCTTTCTTCTTTGTATTACTATTGGCTTTACCTGTTCCCTTATTTTCCCCCTTCACTTATGTTTCCTCTTTCTCATTCTCACTCGAATGCTCTTCCTTTTCCTCCTTAGGGTATAGTTCAGGGTGTAAAACAAAGCATTCCTTCTCATTGTGTACCTGAAGCTTGAAGTTCTTGCAGTATTTGGGGATGTAATCATACTTGATGTTCACCCATCTTTCTACTACTTCTCCAGTCTTTTTCCGTACCCTCACATTTACCCTTTTCAGAAAATCTCCTAACAAATCCACTTCTACCTTAACCCTGGCACAACTAGGTCTTGTTCTATTTCATGTGCCCACAACAACTTGTAAAGGTTTTCCACCGTTGAGGCAATTGAGAATACCGTCTTTATTCCAAAAAAAATTGGGGGTAGTGCAGGTAAGGATATCCATGCAATTGTCGTCGTTGTTTCCTCCTCTGGGTCAAATAAAGGATCCCCCTTCAGGGTACGCATTGGGTAATTCCAATATCTATTTTCTATATAGAAGATTGGTTTTGACAGCAAAGTTACATAGTCCTCCAATTTTGATGCCCTTATTAGTACGTATCTATTACTTAGAAGCCCAATATTAACATCCCTTTTCAGTTTGTACTGTTTGGGAATTAAGTGCCTTAGTTCTTGGATGTCAGGCCATCCATAAGAGAACTTTCCAACTACAGTTCCAAATCTTCATTGATGATCATCTGTGATACTTCCTCTTCCTCCCATACTAATCTGGGTTCTCCATGCAAGTAAGTGATAGGTTTCATTGGCAATGGTTTGGTTTTCGATATTTTTGGTTGCAACGTTGCCGCAAAGTTTATCCCTCCTGCTAAAAGGACTGGTGGTATCGCTATGGCAGGCTGAGCAGCCTCTGGGAGAGGCTGCCCACCGTCCAGTAAGGTCATTATCAGACGTATTCTAGGCAAAAAATAGGTTTTGTCGCTGCCGTGTGTAGAGAGCTTTTTTGATATTGATGCGGCTGAAAAACCAACATGAATAATATGAATATTGTAAACTTCAATAAATTGATGTATAAAATATGAAGACAAGTATTTTAAGTGTAAAAAGTATATAGATATTTTGGCTATGTTAGGTATGTAGACATGTACTTAACATATATCAATAAAGGCTCTACTTATATATATTAAATAGCCTATATTGACTCCTATAGGAGAATATGTGATTTCAGGTCGTACGTTAACGATGAAGGAGCTTTTAGCAAAGTCACTGGGCAGAGCCCTAGGTTAGTTTTTTTTTTTTTTTTAAAAGTGAATCTTAAAAGAAAAAGTACAAACAATGGGGGTTACATCTTACCTTACTAGTCATTTTAAAGCATAAAAAAATGAACAAGTTAAATTTGGATCAAATTTGACTCTTTCAAATAGTAACGTGAATTATTACGATTTGTCATATTTTTAATTTAAATTACTATAAATCCATTCATTTTAAAACTCGTCCCGCTCCTTATGATTCTCTCCATTTTTTAACCCTTAAACTCCCGATCCTTCTGACTTACCTATTAGGTAAATTAACAATAAATGAGCAGTTAACAAATAATTAAACTTTATCCAACAACATGTTCATGGTCCATAATAATCTAAAGATTATATGTATTTAACAATGATTTTAAGGGATTATGGTCATGAAATACGAACAGAGGGTGGATGCAACTTATCATTCTTTACATGGAATGCAGGTATATACACAAAATAAATTATTAAAATTTTAATAAATATAAATTATGTACTCATAATTTTAGAATTGGTATGTGTTCAACTTAAAAATATAAAAATTATCTGTTAAGTTTAAATTTAGGCTTCTTGTATAATTGTACAGGTGATAAAAAAAAAATTAGCAAAATGATTGCATGTATATGTAATGTATATGTAATATATCCATATTAAATAATAGTTATGTAATATATATGTTAATGTATTGATATTGTATAAATAGTGTATAACTATATATATATGATGTATAACTATATATTAAAAATATATATACATCCATATACACCGTTTACAATATTGATACTTAAAGATAATTTATCCAGCAGATGATTAATCTTTTGTCCCACCGTACTGTATATTTTTAAGAATCATGAAAAAAATATTTTTTTCTACCACAGTTTCTAACCAAATTAAAATTAAATATTTTAAGAAAAAAAATTACAAACTATAATTATTTGCCCAAATTTGATATCTTTTTTTCTCAACATGATCATATTTCAAACAAGCAATAATTGTTGTATGTCTATGATAAAAACAAATTGAATTTATTGTTTGAAGAGCATGCGTCATATTTAACAAGAAAAATGAAGTGAAGTTTGCTAAGCAAATTTTTATTTATTTATTTAATAAAGGATCAAACAAGTTTTAAAAGAATTATTTTTTTAATAAAATAGTCAAAAATAACATGTAAAATGAGCTGTGAAAGAACTTTGTAATGCACTGTAATGCATGTATAATCTGAATATTGTAAGTTTGCAATGCACTTCATTGAAAATAAAATAACACGAATGGCTATTTTTCGTAATAAAAAATAATTAGATTATTTTGAATAAGAAATTTTGATTTAATGGACATCTTATAAGGGTCAAAAATATCCCTCAACTATTGGTAATGGATCAATTATATCTTTCGTTTGATTTTGGGTTCAAAAATACCCTTGCCGTTAGTGAATTGACTCACTTTTACCGCTCAAAACTAACAAATACCATGTCACATTATAATTCACATTAAATAATTTTATTTTGCTGATGTGGAAATTTAAACCTAAAAAAATCAAATCTTCTCCCTTTGACTCTCGTCCACCTCTTTCTTTTCTTTATGCATTGCTTGGTCATTTGGTTTTTTACTTTCAACATTCTAAGAACACACATTTACCCAGCCAGAACATTGAAATAGCAATTTGTTCTTCCATGTCCAGGACATTAATCAAATTTTAATTTATTTTTATTTCTTTTATACCGATGATTATTTGAGCTCATATTAGTGGAATTAATAATCTGGGAAATGACGAATTTGCGGGATGCTTGCCTAGTTTTAAAAGAGGGTCATATTCCTCATCCCCATGGCTGATGGAGCTCCATGAACGTTTCGTGCCGTTGCCCAACTCGGTGGCCTTGAATGTCTGCAAAAAAAAATTCAGAGTTGACAAAGTGTAGGAATTTGCTGTGCAATACAGAGAGGAGAGAAAGAGGTGGAAGATGGTCAAAGAGAGAAGATTAGGTCTTTTTTAGGTTTAAATTTCCACGTCAGCAAAATAAAATTATTTATTGTGAGTTATAATGTGACATGGCATTTGTTAATTTTGAAGGGTAAAAGTGAGTCAATTCACTAACAATAAAGATATTTTTGAACTCAAAATCAAACAAAAGATATAATTAATCCATTACTAATAATTGAGGAGTATTTTTAACCCTTTTTCCCTTTTATCTATTTTTTGGATGCATGTAATGACATTGTGGGCTCTATCACTTCATATCTGAAGAAAGATTTTTTCTTGTTTTGCAGGGGTCATTGGCCGGTTAAATTCTTGATCAAGAAAAATGAGCAATCAACAAATGTCAATTTTAAAAGTGACAAATTGACCCATAAGAATATAATTTGTCCAATTCATTTAAATTTGAATCGATTGTTGGCCTGTTTATTTATTAGTTCAACTTACTTCAGTGAAGTTTTGCATTGATTACCCCTTTTTGGGGTGGTCTTTAAGTTTTATCTATGCTACTGATTTAGTGAAAATTTATTGATCAAACTACTTCTCTATCAAGATCTAATTCGCTCAACATAAGTTTAGAAAATTTTTGTCTCGTTCAATATAAATTCTGCAAAAATTAAGTTATGCGGCATAAATTGTGTAGTGTTTTTTTCAAAAAAATTGTTGTAGTATTCAGAAACTGGAGTTATGCCTTTTAGGGCATATGTTCTTTATCCTTTTTAGAGAGAAAAAAATTAATAACTAGCGTGGGATGGTAGAGTATATGTGTGAATTTATGTGTCTTTTTAATATTGAAAATGAATTATTCGCTCCCTGCATACGATATAACTTGTGGGATAATATGTTCAATGTCAGGGATATAACTTATTATATCTTTTATGGTATTAACTTGTGGGATATTACAATACAAAAATTAAACTTATGTCCCGTGAAAAATTATTTGTTATTTGGTTTCAAAGATATTCTCGGTCACTTATTTGTTACTCAAAATGCCGAAGAACAAGAGCGAAAGAATACAAGTGATAAGCTTGTATTAGCCCATTATGAAAAAAAACAAAAAAAAAATGAAAAATGTTAAGATATTCTTAATGATATTCGGGCTCAAACTGGGAAGCTACCTTTGATACAACTGCCTTGACAGGAGGAGGATATGTATCGAATGCTACTTGTATCAGCTTGTATGTATCAAACTATATTCATTTACAACTTCTATTCGCCGAATACAGTTTGTATTTAACATCTCCTCTCTCTCTCTCTCTCTCTCCTCTCTTTTCTCGCTCGCTTGCCTCTCTTCTCTCTCAAACTATTGCTATGAATCATAATTAGGTAAACGATAGCTAATAATGATAATTATAATCCAAATTATAATCATTTATGAAACTTCCTCTTAAAAATTAAACTGATATGTAATCCAAATTGACCCATGAGAAATCTTATCGATTTTTTTTTTTTAATATTTATATATAGTCATAATAACAAAATACTAATTTTATAAGGTACTAAAAAATATAAAAGAATAAATAATGTAATTAAAAGATAGTAAGAAAAGATAAGTATTGAAAACACCCCTAAATTTGGCGCGAATTATTACTTTAGTCCCCAAATTATTGTCAGCCTTAAAAATACTCCTCTACTTGATTAAGTGAATTTAAAAACACCCCTTCCTTGAATTGTTCCTGAAACACCCTTACAACTTCATCACCAATATCCTTTGTTTCCTTTAGGTAGACACCTTGATCATTTTCTATGTCTGTAATATGCATCATTCTTCTTCTTCCTTTGACATAAGAGTGAAATAATTTTGTATTCCTATCTCCATCCTGAAACCACCTCATGCTAGCCTTTTGTTGCCAGTATTCTTGTTCCAGTTTGTGATAGTTTTTCAGTTCTTCCTCTATTTTGATCAGTTCATCCCTGTTCTCTGCTGTTGGGTTGACCTCCATCTGAATTTCCTTCATGCTCACCACATCCTCCAGTGTAGCCACCCTCTGGAAGATGTTACCATATGTCTCCTTGCTCCACTTGACCAGTGCTCTCCTTGTATTTTTTAGCTTGTCATTGAAAGTATCAAAATGGGAGTCTTCTACCTCAGTCCTCCAGCTATTCTTTACCACCTCCTGAAATTTGGAGTATTTGGTCCAGAAGTTCAAAAATTTGAAAGGTTTGTCATAGTTCTCCATATCCTGTTTGCATAGTACTTGAAGTGGGGCATGGTCTGATCCATCCCTGATCAGATACTGAACCTTACTGGCTGCAAACTCATTCATGAAATTCAGATTCCCAAAGACTCTATCAAGTCTCTTGAAAATACAGGCCTCTTCTATTCTTCCATTCCACCATGTATAAGTGCTCCTAATGTATTTTATTTCTGTCAATGTACAAGAGTTTATACATTGGGCAAAGTCTATTATTTCCTGACAGTTGACTTGCAACCCACCTAGCTTTTCACTAGCATCCAATATTACATTGAAATCACCTCCTACCATCCATGGGGCTGCCACATTATTCATTAGTTCCAAATCTTCCCATAGCTCTAATCTTTCTAGGGCACTGCATCTTGCATAGACTGCAGTAATGTACATGATCTTTTGGCAATTGTTATGAGTGAACTTTATAGTTAACTGTTGGTATGTATCTGACTCTACTTCCCCTGTTCATTCTCTATTCCAGAAGACCCAGGTTTTTGCTGATCTATTCACCATAGCATGTTCCAGTCCCAGCTTTCTTCTATACTCTTCTATTTCTTGAGGCCCTTGGAATGGTTCCATGAGGGCTATATATGCATAATGATTTCTCCTATTAAGGTTAATGAGTCTCTCAAATGAGTTTTGAATGTTCACTGACCTTATATTCCAAAAAAGTAGTTTGTCTAACATTACTTACTGATGGAAGGCTTGGCAGAACTACTTCTTGTATTTTTTTATGAGGCTTTATTTGTCCAGCAGTAGCTATCTTTCTCCCATTCCTCAACTTTTTGGCGTGTCTAGGTGAAATATCTCCTGTGGTTGTTACTTCTTTTATGTTTTCCTTGAATATCTTTATCTTCTTCCTCCCTCTTTTCTTCACTTTGTGCCTGTGAGTCAGCTTCTACTGATTGAGCTTGGCCCTCTCCTTTTTTGGTATGTGAGGAGGTTGGGCTGGGGTCATCTGCTACCTTCGGTTTCTCCTTATCCGGGGGTATGCCTCCACTCAGTTCCTTTGAGCTATCTCCCTCCATTTCCATGATTATCACTTTTTCCTCATCTTTCTTGTGTCTTTGTTCCTCTGGTATTGTGCTAGATTGTGATGCTTGGGCAGTGTTTTCTGTGTCCCCTACTTGTTGTAGCCCTCCTTTGGCCTGAACTTCTGTTGTTGGGCTAACTGTGTCTCTTCTCTCCTTTGATGTTTCTTCCCTTTTATCACCTTCCTTCTCCTTCCTTGCCTCAATGTTACCAGTATTTGTTATTATTTTTCCTTCTGCATCCAGTTGTTTTCCAAAGGCTTCTTGCACCCATTTTTTGGTGGTGTCATCCTTTACAGCAATGTTTCCTTTTTGGTTCTGATCCACCTGGTCCTTTTTTTTGCCCATTCTGGTTATCTTTTGTCCCCAAGGCTTCAAATAGATTGTCAATTATCACATCTCCTCTTTTGTTATTCTCCCTTGGATTCCATTTTAGCACCAGACCCCCTCTACCTCTTTGTCTACCTCTTCTTGATCCTTGTGTATATTTTGGCTCCTGAAAGTTATCAGTTTTCTTCCTTTTCCCTTCCCCCTCTTTCTTCTTTGTATTACTATTGGCTTTACCTGTTCCCTTATTTTCCCCCTTCACTTATGTTTCCTCTTTCTCATTCTCACTCGAATGCTCTTCCTTTTCCTCCTTAGGGTATAGTTCAGGGTGTAAAACAAAGCATTCCTTCTCATTGTGTACCTGAAGCTTGAAGTTCTTGCAGTATTTGGGGATGTAATCATACTTGATGTTCACCCATCTTTCTACTACTTCTCCAGTCTTTTTCCGTACCCTCACATTTACCCTTTTCAGAAAATCTCCTAACAAATCCACTTCTACCTTAACCCTGGCACAACTAGGTCTTGTTCTATTTCATGTGCCCACAACAACTTGTAAAGGTTTTCCACCGTTGAGGCAATTGAGAATACCGTCTTTATTCCAAAAAAAATTGGGGGTAGTGCAGGTAAGGATATCCATGCAATTGTCGTCGTTGTTTCCTCCTCTGGGTCAAATAAAGGATCCCCCTTCAGGGTACGCATTGGGTAATTCCAATATCTATTTTCTATATAGAAGATTGGTTTTGACAGCAAAGTTACATAGTCCTCCAATTTTGATGCCCTTATTAGTACGTATCTATTACTTAGAAGCCCAATATTAACATCCCTTTTCAGTTTGTACTGTTTGGGAATTAAGTGCCTTAGTTCTTGGATGTCAGGCCATCCATAAGAGAACTTTCCAACTACAGTTCCAAATCTTCATTGATGATCATCTGTGATACTTCCTCTTCCTCCCATACTAATCTGGGTTCTCCATGCAAGTAAGTGATAGGTTTCATTGGCAATGGTTTGGTTTTCGATATTTTTGGTTGCAACGTTGCCGCAAAGTTTATCCCTCCTGCTAAAAGGACTGGTGGTATCGTTATGGCAGGCTGAGCAGCCTCTGGGAGAGGCTGCCCACCGTCCAGTAAGGTCATTATCAGACGTATTCTAGGCAAAAAATAGGTTTTGTCGCTGCCGTGTGTAGAGAGCTTTTTTGATATTGATGCGGCTGAAAAACCAACATGAATAATATGAATATTGTAAACTTCAATAAATTGATGTATAAAATATGAAGACAAGTATTTTAAGTGTAAAAAGTATATAGATATTTTGGCTATGTTAGGTATGTAGACATGTACTTAACATATATCAATAAAGGCTCTACTTATATATATTAAATAGCCTATATTGACTCCTATAGGAGAATATGTGATTTCAGGTCGTACGTTAACGATGAAGGAGCTTTTAGCAAAGTCACTGGGCAGAGCCCTAGGTTAGTTTTTTTTTTTTTTTTAAAAGTGAATCTTAAAAGAAAAAGTACAAACAATGGGGGTTACATCTTACCTTACTAGTCATTTTAAAGCATAAAAAAATGAACAAGTTAAATTTGGATCAAATTTGACTCTTTCAAATAGTAACGTGAATTATTACGATTTGTCATATTTTTAATTTAAATTACTATAAATCCATTCATTTTAAAACTCGTCCCGCTCCTTATGATTCTCTCCATTTTTTAACCCTTAAACTCCCGATCCTTCTGACTTACCTATTAGGTAAATTAACAATAAATGAGCAGTTAACAAATAATTAAACTTTATCCAACAACATGTTCATGGTCCATAATAATCTAAAGATTATATGTATTTAACAATGATTTTAAGGGATTATGGTCATGAAATACGAACAGAGGGTGGATGCAACTTATCATTCTTTACATGGAATGCAGGTATATACACAAAATAAATCATTAAAATTTTAATAAATATAAATTATGTACTCATAATTTTAGAATTGGTATGTGTTCAACTTAAAAATATAAAAATTATCTGTTAAGTTTAAATTTAGGCTTCTTGTATAATTGTACAGGTGATAAAAAAAAAATTAGCAAAATGATTGCATGTATATGTAATGTATATGTAATATATCCATATTAAATAATAGTTATGTAATATATATGTTAATGTATTGATATTGTATAAATAGTGTATAACTATATATATATGATGTATAACTATATATTAAAAATATATATACATCCATATACACCGTTTACAATATTGATACTTAAAGATAATTTATCCAGCAGATGATTAATCTTTTGTCCCACCGTACTGTATATTTTTAAGAATCATGAAAAAAATATTTTTTTCTACCACAGTTTCTAACCAAATTAAAATTAAATATTTTAAGAAAAAAAATTACAAACTATAATTATTTGCCCAAATTTGATATCTTTTTTTCTCAACATGATCATATTTCAAACAAGCAATAATTGTTGTATGTCTATGATAAAAACAAATTGAATTTATTGTTTGAAGAGCATGCGTCATATTTAACAAGAAAAATGAAGTGAAGTTTGCTAAGCAAATTTTTATTTATTTATTTAATAAAGGATCAAACAAGTTTTAAAAGAATTATTTTTTTAATAAAATAGTCAAAAATAACATGTAAAATGAGCTGTGAAAGAACTTTGTAATGCACTGTAATGCATGTATAATCTGAATATTGTAAGTTTGCAATGCACTTCATTGAAAATAAAATAACACGAATGGCTATTTTTCGTAATAAAAAATAATTAGATTATTTTGAATAAGAAATTTTGATTTAATGGACATCTTATAAGGGTCAAAAATATCCCTCAACTATTGGTAATGGATCAATTATATCTTTCGTTTGATTTTGGGTTCAAAAATACCCTTGCCGTTAGTGAATTGACTCACTTTTACCGCTCAAAACTAACAAATACCATGTCACATTATAATTCACATTAAATAATTTTATTTTGCTGATGTGGAAATTTAAACCTAAAAAAATCAAATCTTCTCCCTTTGACTCTCGTCCACCTCTTTCTTTTCTTTATGCATTGCTTGGTCATTTGGTTTTTTACTTTCAACATTCTAAGAACACACATTTACCCAGCCAGAACATTGAAATAGCAATTTGTTCTTCCATGTCCAGGACATTAATCAAATTTTAATTTATTTTTATTTCTTTTATACCGATGATTATTTGAGCTCATATTAGTGGAATTAATAATCTGGGAAATGACGAATTTGCGGGATGCTTGCCTAGTTTTAAAAGAGGGTCATATTCCTCATCCCCATGGCTGATGGAGCTCCATGAACGTTTCGTGCCGTTGCCCAACTCGGTGGCCTTGAATGTCTGCAAAAAAAAATTCAGAGTTGACAAAGTGTAGGAATTTGCTGTGCAATACAGAGAGGAGAGAAAGAGGTGGAAGATGGTCAAAGAGAGAAGATTAGGTCTTTTTTAGGTTTAAATTTCCACGTCAGCAAAATAAAATTATTTATTGTGAGTTATAATGTGACATGGCATTTGTTAATTTTGAAGGGTAAAAGTGAGTCAATTCACTAACAATAAAGATATTTTTGAACTCAAAATCAAACAAAAGATATAATTAATCCATTACTAATAATTGAGGAGTATTTTTAACCCTTTTTCCCTTTTATCTATTTTTTGGATGCATGTAATGACATTGTGGGCTCTATCACTTCATATCTGAAGAAAGATTTTTTCTTGTTTTGCAGGGGTCATTGGCCGGTTAAATTCTTGATCAAGAAAAATGAGCAATCAACAAATGTCAATTTTAAAAGTGACAAATTGACCCATAAGAATATAATTTGTCCAATTCATTTAAATTTGAATCGATTGTTGGCCTGTTTATTTATTAGTTCAACTTACTTCAGTGAAGTTTTGCATTGATTACCCCTTTTTGGGGTGGTCTTTAAGTTTTATCTATGCTACTGATTTAGTGAAAATTTATTGATCAAACTACTTCTCTATCAAGATCTAATTCGCTCAACATAAGTTTAGAAAATTTTTGTCTCGTTCAATATAAATTCTGCAAAAATTAAGTTATGCGGCATAAATTGTGTAGTGTTTTTTTCAAAAAAATTGTTGTAGTATTCAGAAACTGGAGTTATGCCTTTTAGGGCATATGTTCTTTATCCTTTTTAGAGAGAAAAAAATTAATAACTAGCGTGGGATGGTAGAGTATATGTGTGAATTTATGTGTCTTTTTAATATTGAAAATGAATTATTCGCTCCCTGCATACGATATAACTTGTGGGATAATATGTTCAATGTCAGGGATATAACTTATTATATCTTTTATGGTATTAACTTGTGGGATATTACAATACAAAAATTAAACTTATGTCCCGTGAAAAATTATTTGTTATTTGGTTTCAAAGATATTCTCGGTCACTTATTTGTTACTCAAAATGCCGAAGAACAAGAGCGAAAGAATACAAGTGATAAGCTTGTATTAGCCCATTATGAAAAAAAACAAAAAAAAAATGAAAAATGTTAAGATATTCTTAATGATATTCGGGCTCAAACTGGGAAGCTACCTTTGATACAACTGCCTTGACAGGAGGAGGATATGTATCGAATGCTACTTGTATCAGCTTGTATGTATCAAACTATATTCATTTACAACTTCTATTCGCCGAATACAGTTTGTATTTAACATCTCCTCTCTCTCTCTCTCTCTCTCCTCTCTTTTCTCGCTCGCTTGCCTCTCTTCTCTCTCAAACTATTGCTATGAATCATAATTAGGTAAACGATAGCTAATAATGATAATTATAATCCAAATTATAATCATTTATGAAACTTCCTCTTAAAAATTAAACTGATATGTAATCCAAATTGACCCATGAGAAATCTTATCGATTTTTTTTTTTTAATATTTATATATAGTCATAATAACAAAATACTAATTTTATAAGGTACTAAAAAATATAAAAGAATAAATAATGTAATTAAAAGATAGTAAGAAAAGATAAGTATTGAAAACACCCCTAAATTTGGCGCGAATTATTACTTTAGTCCCCAAATTATTGTCAGCCTTAAAAATACTCCTCTACTTGATTAAGTGAATTTAAAAACACCCCTCGTATTTCACACATGCGTATATGTAAAAAATTTTGCTTATGTGGCCATACACATAGATATATATAGTTAAAAAAAATAGTTAAAAAATTAAATGCTAAGAATTTAGCAATTAAAGAAGAGAAAAAGATTTTTTTCTTTTAAAAATAATTAAAAAAAATCTTACCCCATCCCATCCCCTACCTAGTACCCCAACCGCCCTTCTCTCCCCCTCCCCCCTCCCTAAACTTTTTTAAAAAAGAATTATTTTTAAAATTAAATTAATTTTTTTTCTTACCCCCCCCCCCCTCTCTCCCCTTAAATTTTTTTAGAAATTTTTTTGTGTTAGATATATATATAAATGTTTCTAGGAAAATATTTTCTACTTGCATATCGAACACAAGAATATAAGATTTTCTTGCAAGTAAAAAAAGATTTTTCTAAATGCATTTATATATATCTAACACAAAATTTTAAAAAAAAAATTAGGAGGGAGGGAGGAGGTAAGAATTTTTTTTTAATTTTATCTTAAAAATAACTTTTTTTTAGAAAAAAGTTTAAGGGGGGGGGGGGGGAGCGGGGAGGGGTTGAGGTACTAGGTAGGGGATGGGATGGGGTAAGAAAAAAAAATTAAAAGAAAAAAAATATTTTTCTCTTCTTTAATTGCTAAATTCTTAGCATTTAATTTTTTAAATATTTTTTTTACTATATATATATATTTATGTCAACAGAAAATTTCACATGTACACATGTGTGGTATATAATGGGTGTTTTTAAATTCACTTAATCAAGTAAAAGGATATTTTTAAGGCTGTCAATAGTTCGGGGGCTAAATTAATAATTCGCGCCAAGTTTAGGGGTGTTTTCAATACTTATCTCTAGTAAGAATTGAGTGGATTAGGTTTGATCGATATTTTAGCCCAAATAACTTTTGAATAGGTCAATAACCTGCTTATTTATTAACTCAACTCATTTTAACCTGTCCAAATTCAATTTAATTCTCCAATTTGATACATCTATTCAATTTGGTGCTATCTTTAAGCCTAAAAACAAAGGTTGAGTGTATTTTTAGACTAAAAAGTGAAAAGATGAATATTTTTGGATAAAAATAAAGATTGAAGGTATTTTTAGACCAAAAGATGAAAAGAGAGATATTTTAGGGCCAAAAATAAAAGTTGAAGGTATTTTTAGATCAAAAAGTGAAAACAATGTATTTGTGAACCATTTTTCACACATTAATGGGTATTTTTAGCCCTTTTCTGTTTAATAAAAGTAGATTGATTTCTTATTTTTAAATTATATGTCACTAAGGTTATAATTGAAAAAATTATTAGTTTTAATGTTGAATTCCTAGATTGACGATTATTTACTAACAACATTTTGAATTATCGTAACTATTCCTCTCTTCATTTGTTTTTACTTGTTAAGTATTGACTTGACACACACTTTTTGAAGTGTAACAAATAAAATGACAAGTTTATTATATCACCTTTTGAATATAACAAAATTTAAAATTTTAGAATGTAGATTGAAAAATTACTATAATTAATAATAAGGTAAATAGGAATTAAGTGATTAATTATTTCTTGATTGTTTTAATCTAGACAAGTAAAATGAACATTTACTTTTAGTGTAGTGAACAAGTATAAAAGTGGATGGAGAGAGTTATTTGGACGAAAGGAGTATTATATTACGCTACTTTTTCTGTCTAACTTTTACTTGTTCACTAAACTAAATATTTATTTTTTACTTATTCATTTTAAAAAATTAAGAGATAATTTATCACTTAATTTCTAATTCACATTATTATTAACTATAGTGATTTTTTAATGCATTTCTCATATTGAATTTATTATATTCAGAAAGTGCTATAATAAAAATGACATTCCTTTTATTGTTCTTTAAAAAAATTGCCAAACTAATATTGAACAAATAAAAATGAATTGGGAGTAAATTTTTATATTGAAATTAATCTCTTAAAACACCATCCAAACCGGCTTTAGGGATTGTAAATGACAAGTAAGATTTTGTTGTCGATATGTAAAAGGTTCCTAAAAGAAGCGTGGAATTCCATACATGGAATCAAATTTGTCTATGTTTCATATTTCTTGTTCCCAAAATTTTAATTGAAAATATATTTTATTAATGATATATTGAAACTCAAAATTTGATTAATATTATTTTATATAATTATTTAGTATTAAGAATAGTATAAAAAATATAAAATTCTCTCCATGTATTAAAATAAATAAATAAAATAAAATATTTATTTTAATATAAAGATCAAATAAAATAAAACCGAGAAAACAGTACGATTATGCAATTAGTCTTTAAAGGACACAAAGATTATCCACAAAATTTATTGTTCAAGTACGTGTAGTAGCTAGGGGTAAAATGAGAAAACATATACTCCTCCCTCCATTTAATTTTACTTGATCCATATTATTGAATTAACACTTCTTGAGGAATATATTTATTAGAGATTTATTTTAAATTTAAATTTAAAATTAATTATTTAATAACAAAAAATAGCATTTAAAAAATTATTTATTAAAATAAAGAAATAAAAATATATTTTTCAATATAAGATGAAGTAAAATGTATTGATGGGAGTAGTAATAAATGGGAATAAGATGGGTCAAAAAGTATTTGAAGAAACAGGGGGGCCCAGAAGATTTTAGGAATTAGTAGCTGATGTTGACACTGATAACGACTGTCGGCAAACGGATTTCGCGCAACGTGTACCTTCTTTAGCATGTACTACATTGACAGCATTAATAAAGATATTTAAGAGTATAAGATATTAAGATTTAATCATAAAAGCTTCTTTTTTTTTCGAAATCTATCGCCATCTTTCCCTGCCTGGATTTCTCAGTTAATTATCACTATATTATTTATTAATTGAAATAATAAGGGTAGATTTTAAAATTAATTAATGACTTATTTTTTATTAAATATGTCAAATATTTGAATAAAACTAATATATATCAAAATTCAAAACAATATCAGTTTGGGACTGTCGTTCTAGAGCAAAATATTTTTGAATTCTAGAGAATTAAATGTAGAGTTCTTAACTGTCCGTTGCAATGAAAACTGTTCTAAATTGGAAGGTTATTTTTTTCTACCATAAGATACACGTAGTAGGATCATGGATTGTATATACTCAATAAACGAACTCATTAAACCATCGGACCCTATGTATGAAATCACATTTGGTACATAATATTTTACCCCTAAAATGAAACTTTATGATGCGACCCCAAGAGCCTGTTTGAATTTGCTTAAAAAAAGTAGCTTTTAAGTAATATGATTAAAAGCTGAAAATAAGTGCTTATAAATAAGTAAATAAGTGTTTAGATAAAAAGTGCTGAAATTAGAAAAAAAGTTGTTAATGTGTTTGGTAAACAAGTGTTGTTAAGCACTTTTTTATTGTAGGAGAAAGGCAAAGATGAAGAATCGGGATGAGAATGAGAAAAAAAAGAGTACTTCCATACATTTTAGGACTGAAAAGTGAGGATAGTGTTGGAATTAGAGAAAATTATAAAGGATAAAAAGGTAAATGTATTAGTCAAACTTAAAAAGAATTTAAAGCTGAAAGCAAAAAACTGGAGAGTCCAGCTTTTAGCTTTTAGCTTTTTTTAATCAGTTTTTAGCTTTTTTTAATTGCTTTTTACTTTGCCAAACACTTAAAAAAACTAAAAAAGATATTAAAATCTGATTTGACCCGATTTTAATCCAATCCAGACAGGCTCTAAATCTGGTATCATGCACGAATTAGGCAAAAAGATAAAAGTGGTAGATTATGATCTATCCATTTAATTAAAGAATTTGCTTAATTTGGACACAATTGTTACAAGTTTAACCTATAAATACGTACGTATTTTTGCTCCTTCGTAAACACACTCAAAAATCCTCTTTTCCTTCTATTTCTCTCTGCTGAATATTTCTATATTATATATTAGGAGAGTTTATAGAATTATGAAGAATAATTAAATTGTTCTTAATGAAATATTGTTAATATGTCTCAAGCTTCACTAGTTATTAGTGCAATTCTCCAACGTATCAAACTCTAAACAAATAAAAGGATTGTTACTTATTGTGACTGTCTATTAACGAGGTAAGTTCACCAACATGGATTGGTGCAGTAGTGAGACTGATCTATATATTCTTAACTAGAGGTCTTGGCTTCGAGCCTTGAGTATCGAGAAAATCTTGTTGGGAGCACCACCTTCAAAATGAGCATTCTGATTCACAATCTGAATTAGTCGGGGCTCCAATATGGACACTAGACACATGATGAAAAAAAGAATATGAGGTAAGTTCATTCCTTGTAGGGGTGTACAAAATCGAACCGTAAGCCGAATCAAACCGCAAATCGAATCAAACCGCAAAATAAACCCGATTAGTGGTTTGGTTTGACTTGGTTTGGTGTTGAAAAAAAAAACCCGACTATAATTGGTTTGGTTTGGTTTAACTAAAAAAAGTCAAATCGAACCGAACCAACCCGATATTACATATATACTATTTTTAAAAATATTTTATACATAAGAATATTTATTGTGATGTAATTTATAAATATTTCAACTTTTTCATAGTTTTTGTCTTTCAATATGTTATTTCAAGTTTAAACTTAGAAATTTAAATGGTTCAATAAGTCTTTTTACAACCTATAGATATTAGTAACTCAAATAAAACTCAAATCAATAAGAATGTTAACAAAAGTTATTCAATCCAACACTAGAAATGACAATCATGTTAGATATTTATTCTTTAATTTTACATAAATGCATAAACTAATTTATTTTTCTGTTTAATATTTAGTTATATAGTTAATACTTATTAGACTTATTTTAGCATTACTTAATACTTTTAAATTATGATTATTTTTATTATGACTTATTAATATGCAATATTTATTCCATGCGATTTCATTATTTTTTTGGTTGAATATTTTATTGTCATCACTCACTTCATAAATTTCAAATAAAATGAATATATTTTGTATTATTTTTTTAAGAAATACCTTAGATAGTTGTATTTTGCTCGGACTAAAGAAATATTTGAAGCACAAGTTAATTATATATTTGTATGAAGACCTAATCGGAAAAAACCCGAAAAAAACCAAAAAATCCGAGAAAACCAAAAAAATCCGAAAAAATCCGAGGTTGGAAAACCCGACTTTTATTGGTTTGATTTGGTTTATAAATTTAAAAACTCGACACTAATAATTTGGTTTGGTATTTAAAAAATCTGAACCAACCCGATCCATGTACACCCCTAATTCCTTGACTAGATAGCCCCTTAGATTCAATTAATTGCAACAAAAGTAGAACGTAGAAAAAAATAAGTTCTTTACTAGATCAATTAAAGGTGTGTTTGGTATGCAGTAATCATCTTGTATGGGAATATTTTCTTTCGTAGACACATCCTAAATGTATTTTGTCCCACCTGATGAGATTATAATTAAGTAAATAAAAATGTATTATCTCTAATAGTTAATAAATTTTTTAGATGAGATAATCACACACTTAAATATGATATCAGAATAAATAAAAGTCTTGGGATTGAATTTCATTGCCATCCATTATCAAAAAGAATTCTCACACGTTCAGATCATAGAAAAAAAGAAAGAAACTATACATGAAGGGATTTGTTGATACTCCTATTATAATTAAATAGTATATAATATTTAGATGGATAATCAGGCACTTTAATACCTTTCTCAAAATATATAAAAACAAAGTGCATTTATAAGCTAGATTTTTCTTCTTATTTTCTGAATATATAAATTATAAGGAGATGTTTGAAGTGTTGCAACATTGACTTGTATAACAGTATGAACTCTTGTATCCAAAATTTCAATATTTGCGGCTAAAAGTATAACAGTTTTTCCAGATCACAAAATCTTACCTAATTGTACCAAAATAATAATAAAATAAAATCTTACCTAAACTTGTTTTCTTGTTACCGGCTGTTTAGACAAGAATATATACCTTTATGATCAGTACGTACTTTTTCAATTTTAATGGCTGAAATAGGTTTTCATTGACTGATGAATTAATATTATTCTCCAACTTCTTTGGTCTTCTTCAATTAATAACGTTCATTTGCTCAAACTGCAGATTGTATAGTACGAGGTGCTGTTTGATATGAGGCATAGTTTTTTTTTAGTTAAAACAGACACCCAATAAGAAAAATATGGTAACTAGTGATCATTAATATCAAAGTTACCCACTAAAATAGTTAGCCTAAGTTTGTACGACTAAAAGCTCACTATTCTGTTACTAGCTAGAAATTTAATCAAGATTAATAATCTGAAAAATAAGACAAGTAATCTGTTATAACATGTTAAAGTATACTAATAACATTTAAAAAATTACAATTATATTGTTGTAACTCCCACGGCAGAAATTATGCCTATGTTTTCTCCAGATCCATATTGACTATCGGTTACAATATTTGTGAGTTATTTTCAAAGGATTTACGTTATATACAATTGATCATATAGTAAATTACTTATCATTTATTTTACGTAACAAATTAATATTATTAAGTAGAGTTATCTACCTTTATATTTTAAGTGATCTAATTGTGTATATATATTTTACAATTTCCATGCATAGAATTTTTTTACCTTTACATAAAAAATTGGATCACAAATATATTTAAAATATTATTTTAAATCTAATTCCAAAATATAAGAGGCCATTTTTGTCATTTTATCGAATAATCTTCTTCTTTTTTTCTATCTGGAAGAGTGTTTAACTTCCCAAAAGGAAATATCTGTATACGTACATGATTAAAAGATCTTTTCTCTTTGTTTTTATTACCTGTACCTTTCAACGCTATAATTATTTGAGATTCACAAATAATTAAGTAAAGTAGTACTCAATAGAGACTGCCAGTAGCCTCATAAAAGGAGACATTTTCCACTAATCATTTAGTTTATTTTTTTTCAACATACGTGATATATGGCTTTCTTTCTTTCTTTTTATTTCTTTTTCCCTCAACTTGAAGGCTGAAGCTGCCGACTTTATAAACAAAATGCTATAAGGAAAAAAAAACAATTAAAGAAAACGATGCCGACTGAAATATTAATTGTTGATTATTTTTCCATTACTATCAAGTCCCAATATCTCATTTTATAAGTTACATTCTTTTAAAGTTATTTTAAAAAGAAAGATTTGAAAAATGTATAAAAGTACCACTGAATTTGAGTTGAATTTTCAATTTAAATTGTTCTTATTAGTCCAGACTTTAATTTAAATTGTATTTTTATTTAAGAAGAAAAAGATAATTAGGTTATTTAAGGGTGCTACATCTGAAGCTTTATTTGAGATGATGAATAATGGTGCTTCATCCGAAGTTCGTAGGTATTAAACAATTAATTGGGTTCAAGAGACATAAAATTCTACGCATGAACTTGAAATCATGCTTCAAAGAGAGTAAACAGTCTTATAAAATACCACATCATCAATTAGAAGTGTATTTATTTTGTTTGTAAAAAGTTCAGGGAAATAAATGGGACTCCAGTGTATATTTCACTTTAAATCTCATATTTTATTATTAATGAAATGATTTATTCTACGTAAATATCTATGTCTTTTTTTCTTTTTATAGCTTGTTTGATCATATTTTTTTTAAGGTCAAAAGTGCTTCTTTTCTTTTCAAAGTTGAGACGTTTGGCTAAGCTTTTACTAGGTAAAGAAGAGTGTATTTGAATAGAAGTCGAAATTGTTTTTGAGAAGCTGGAAAAAAAAAAGCTTTTCCCAAAATTAAAGTACTTTTTTTCAAAAAACAATTTTGAGAAAATATTTTTTCAAACATTTTTTACAAGTTTGATAAAAAATTAATTATTATTTAAAAATATTTTTTAAATTAATTAGTCAAATACAAATTACTTTTTATAAAAAAATATTTTTTAAAATAAGTTGATTTTAATTAAAAGTTTGATCAAATATATTATTAATTAGTGTCCAGTCAAATAATATTACATGAATTGAATTGGAGAACTACTTATTAAACTTAATTCTACATTATACTCGAGTATCAATCCAAAATTGAAGCGTATTCTTATTCACGGAGCTTCTACAGTAAAATTATTTAAACCATTGATTACAAACTTGTGACGCCCACATGACACAAAGAGAGAGTGTGTTGAATTATGTACGACAGAAGAATCACTTCCAAATCCTGTAAAAAAGAAAACTAAGACTTTCCTCAAGAAGATTTCGCTGAAAAGCATGGTGTGGATCGCCAATAAGCTGAAGCTTATCTTCAAGAAAGTGAGAGAAAGAGTGTGTTGAATTAAGAATCACTTCCACCGTTTACTTTGGTTTGTTTATTTTTTTTATTTTTTTATTTTTTTATTTGTTACTTTTATATATCAAAAAAATATATTTTTTTCTTCATATTTTACCCTTAATATTAGTTATTTATTCCACAAATCATTTTTCAACGTCTAATATGGTCATCAATTCGTCTTGTGAGTCATAATTGATTGACATTATCTCTTGATTCCTTTCATTCTGCATGAACTAAATGTCTGTAGAAGACAAACACATTAAAGTCCTTTCTGAGTCATCATTCTCATTATTAGGACTAGCTAGTTCGTTTAGATTAATTATGTCACAACGAAAACTTTGCACGTATGGTAATTGAGTAGTATGTTTTCATTCAACGGATCTCTCCACGTTAAATTTAGCCCCAAAAAAATCATAACTATTTTCTCGTTCATTTTTATTTGTCTAATTTGAATTGGCAGAATTCTAGACCATATAACCTTGTCAACTAAAGCGGCCTACTCTATCGCAGTAAGGGCTTAAGCGATCGAAGTGCATGCTCCTTAAAAAATAATGATTAATATGAATATTTTATTATAATATTTATATTAATTGATGTTTAGTATACTCCCTTTGAACTACTCCCTCCGTCCAACAATACTTATTCACTATTGATTTTGCATACTTCTTAAGAAATTATAAATAGAAGGAAAATTTTACCATATCACCCTTTGAATATATAATAAATACAATATCTTGAAAAATGTAATGGGAAAATGACTATAATTAATAATAAGGGTAAATTAGGAACTAAGTATAAAATTATCTCTTGATTTTACAAATTGAAATAGTATTGTTGGACATCTATTTTTAGTATAGTGAAGAGTAAAAATGGACGGAGGAAGTATTTTACTTGTCATTTTTTTTGCACACCCTTTAAGAAAAGTCTTAAGTAGATGATAGTTTAACTAAATTACCCTTATTAATTACTTTTTTTTTACTTAGTTAATATGCTTTCTTTTGCATCACGTTAATATCTTTCCATATTTATGATTAAGGATAAATATAAAAATAAATAATTAATTATCTCTTGATTTTCTAAAATCACAAGTATTACGAACTATCTATTTTAGTAAAAATGATAAGTAAAGTGGTCCAAAAAAAATATAACAGAGTTTAATTGCTATTATTAAACCTACCATGAGTTTTATTTTTCAAAACATAGAACTAGAATTTTATCAGAATCTAATAAAGAAGGTAAAAAATAAAAGGTATGATAAAAAATGTTCCTTTCAAATACGAAAGTAACATTTTCACTTGATATTTATTTCATAAATTTCTCCTATTTTTTCTCTTTTCTTATTCTCTCCTTTGAATAATAAACAAAATGCACGATTGTAATTTTTTTCAAACACGAAAGCAACATATTCTTTGATATTCATTCCAAAAATTTTTTCAAGATTTTTGTCTTTTCTTATTCTCTCTTATTATACATGTCCTTAGCCTCTCTCTTGTTTAATCAAAACTCCATTTTTATCTCTACATTTTGACAAAGAATTTTTAAAAAGGAACATTATTATCCTTTTTTCGGTATGATAGATTGTTATCGTTCATATAATACAATAATATTATCATATTTTTTGATATGGCTAATGGTATCATTAAATTTATCATAAGTTATACCCAATTCATTCAATAATACATGAGTCATGACTGTTTACAAATTAAATTTTATATATACAAACATGTAAAAACAACAAAAAGTGAAAATACACTAGTTTCTATATAAATTTCAAACCCTAAAAATAAAAACACACTTAAATTAATTAAATTTATCATATTTTATACATAATATACACTAACACATATTTGTATATAATTTAGTATTTAAAAATATTAAGTAAATTAATTTATATTTTTTATATTTTATATAAAATTTATATACATTAAAATATATTTATATATAACATGGTATAAAAAAAATTAAGCAATCAATTTGTATATCCATTTCATACATATATTGTTAGGCTATAGATAGTTAAATTGTTCAAAAAGGTAAGCATATCATATTATATATTCATTTCATATACTAATATATAGTAAAACGAAACTTAATGCAATCATAGTGAAAATTCTCTACTACTAATGAAAAGCAGTAAATTGATCCAAAACATAAATAGAATTTTTCGTCTATATTCTTTATCACATAGTATCATCTTTTTCTTCAAAAAATTTGAAGCCTATATTTCATACATTTCATACTAATAATGAAAATGATTTAGAAATTTCTGTGATGTTATAATTTCAAGGATATTTTCACTGAATTTGGAGAGAGAGAGAGAGAGATTTTGATTGATTTGTATAAAAAAAATATAATAACTTCAAAATATGAAAAGTGATAAAATTAAATGAGCAACTGATAAGAATTAACCAAAAATAATATCTCTAAATTTGAGCAAACAATGTGATATATCTTATGCCCATAAACGGCTCCCCACTTATGAATGAAGTCTAAAAATCATGCATACAATTAGAATAGTGATGTTAAATTGAAGATCTTTTTGAAGGCCAGTCCAATTTAAGCTCAGGTCTAAATTGGTTCAAATATTTACCCGCTTCAGAATTTTTTTAATGAGATTGAAAAGAGTTTTACACAACTTATATCAATTATTTGAGTTACAAAATAAAATTTTCTAGCAATGTGAAAGTGCAAGAGCCCTAAAAGGTTCACTCAGAAATTAAGGATCGAAAATCCAAGCATATGGTACTTCATTCATTTATTTTTATTTGTCATTTTTTATTTAACACACCATTTAAAACTTAAAGTACAATAATTAATAGAAAGATATAAACTATAGTATGTTTAAATAAATAAATTTTTATTTGTGATTCGCTAAGCCGGGATCACTAACTAATACTAATTTAATATAATAGTCTAATATATATAATATAATAAAAAATATTAATATAATAAAAAAAATTGTCTTTCCTAAAAATGAATTGCTTATCATAAATAGTAAGATTCATTTTTTATTTGTCTGCTCCCTCTCCCCCCTCCCCCCATAAAAAAAAGAGAGACTTGATCGTACCTAAGATTCGAAGGATTCGCTTGAAAATTAACTGTATACCTGAAGTTAGTTTGTGTATATTTATCTTTTAAAGAATCGATCATATTTGATTCAATTTGATTTTATTAAAAATAAATCGAATCGAACCGTTATGTTATATACACAAAAATTATAATTATATATAAAGTATTATTTTTAATACATAATTTTAAATAGTTTATATAATTTTTCATGAAAATTAGATTTATCTCTAATAGACTAGTGATCTTTATACCTTAAGCTTATTTATTAATTAAAAGTCATGAATTCAATTTTTTTTTTTTTTTTATGAGATTACCCTCTCTCTTTTTTTTTTTTGTGTGTATTTCTTGTCAACTTTATTCACTTGACTAAAACTTATAGATATATATATTTTTTTTCATAATCTAAAAAAATTATAGCCACCACAATAAAAAGTTAATAATGAATTATAAGTCAAAAAATAAAATAAAAAATCTTTTATTATTACAAAAAAATAAAGGAGAGAAACCAATATCAACCAATTAAATAAATGTAATTTTTTTTTTTTAAGAATGGATTTAAATCGAACCACGAACACTCTTAAATTTACAGATGTAAAAGAGATTATGGGTCAAAATCATCGGTCCCTTTGTTACCGTTACTGAAATCAGCAGCTATAAAAGTGACTATTTACCAAAATCATCCTACTCATCTCTAGGTGTGGGATCCACCGAGAATTCCCAAGTCAAACACATGTAATTAAATATTGATAGAGAAAAGCCAGTGGTCTTGAAAGTGGCACGTAGTCTACATTCTCCTCTTCATTGATTAATTAGAACCCAAATCTTTTCCAATGATATAATTATAAGAAAGATTATCATCAAAGATTCTTCACTACTATATATAGTTTACGTTCGAAAATGACCCTATTTATTAATATAGGGAGCTAGCCGAAAGCTACACCTTCATTTCTTTGTATTATTCTCTTTTTTTCTTCTCTTTCCAAAATTAATCATTTAACTTCCCACTAGGTTGATAAATTAAGAGGAAAAAGAGACAATAAAATTAATAAACATATAGAATAAAAGAGCTTGCTAAAATAATTGGAGACAAAGATGTAGTTACCAACAAGAGAATTTTTCTTTTAAGAAATGCCAAGTTTGATTTATTTAATAAAAGGAATAATTCCTATTAGGGGGTACGGGGAACTTATATTATTATTATTATTATTATTAGTGCGTCTGACGTCAAAGCAACGATTGCTTATTCGGAGACAAGAAGCAAACATTTGGAGTAAATTAAAAATTATTGAGATCATCTTAATTAAATCTGGTTTGTAGTTGGTTCACTAAAAAGAAATTTAGAAATTAAAAAGAAGAAGAAAATTAACAAAATTTGGTTTGTAAGTTATCCGTTATTGTTAATTGGTGTACAACGCCACCATTACATTATTTTGTAGAAGTTGATAAAATCGAATGTTGCAAACTTTGTTAATTTAAAGAATAAGTCATATATACGTTGATATTATATTCTAGGGCTCTTTCATGGATCAACGTGGATTTCGTCTTACCAAACATAAATGTTTTCATGAGATGAGGCTTTAATACTTATTGAAAATTATTTTCTTATTTTTAATTATTTTTTTCGAATGAGACGAGAGGATGATGATTTAGCTTGCATATTTTATTTTGTGTACATATTATGGAGTTAGTATTTCATAAATCAACACACAAGTTGTGTGCAATGGAATCTCCCTGTCTTTAGAGTGTAGATCAACAAATATAGAATAGCTGTCTTTCTTTAAAAACAAAATTATGAAAATTTTAGAAACTTAATTATGTGATAATAGAAATTTAGATAATATATTTTAATAAATCTTTTTAGGGAACAGAATGCGAAGTGACAGAATATATGAAGTCGAAGATTCAGCCAATGAATTTAATATTTCGATTGGAGAAACAAACATGTTCATAAGAACTTATTACACAATTTCTCTATAATAAGTTACCAGTATCTTCTTTTAAAAGAAAACATTTTTTTTCCAGTAGAAAGACTGTAGAAGTTAAGTATGTGTCATCTGTTGGATATTGCATCTGTTACTTCTACATAGTTTCTAGAATAATTAGTTGTTTAGTTATTTGAGGAGTCTAATTATTGATTTAGTTGAATATTCAGTTTATTAGTTTTAATAAGAGTTTAGTACTTTAGATATAGGAGGAGTCTACTACTTTGTTTATGTGCCTATATAAAGGCTTATTATTAATGAAATTAATATGAGAAAGTTTTCATTCATATTTTCTATTTTATTGTTTGCATCTCTCTCCAAAATCTCCAAAAAACATAACAGTGGTATCAGCGCCTTCATGATCTTGTGCCTTTGTTGAGAAAAAAAAAAAAAACTTTCAACTATTTTTAATCCATACTCATTTTCAACTTATTTTAACCCGTGCTTACTTTTAACGCTCAGGGCTATTTTCAACCAATATCAATTTTAACCAATTTTAATCCATACCACTTTTAACCTATTTTTCATCAACCATGGCAAGCAATGGTCTTTCTTTGACTGCTCCACAAATTTTTACTGGTGAAAATTATCAAATTTGGGCAGTGAAGATGAAGTCTTATCTTGAAGCTTATGATTTGTGGGAAGTTGTAACGGAAGGATCACCTTTACAACCACTCCCTGAAAATTCTACTTCTGCCCAAATCAAAACTCTTTCAGAAGAGAAAACCAGAAGATGCAAAGCCAAAATTGTGATTCAAAATTCAGTTGGAGATTCTATCTTCTCTAAAATAATTGCATGTGAGACAGCGAAAGAAGCTTGGGACTCAGGAGGACGAACTTTACTAGATTGCAGCAACAGAAGCAAGGAGGAGTGTTGGATATTGCATCTGTTACTGCTACATAGTTTCTAGAATAATTAGTTGTTTAGTTATTTGAGGAGTCTAATTATTGATTTAGTTGAATATTCAGTTTATTAGTTTTAATAAGAGTTTAGTACTTTAGATATAGGAGGAGTCTACTACTTTGTTTATGTGCCTATATAAAGGCTTATTATTAATGAAATTAATATGAGAAAGTTTTCATTCATATTTTCTATTTTATTGTTTGCATCTCTCTCCAAAATCTCCAAAAAACATAACATCATCATCAACTTACCCTACCAATTATAGAATTGTACTCCTATTCAAGTAGCATCAAACTCTTTAAACACAATAAAATGGTCGATAAATTTAGCTGATTTTTTCTTCTTTTTTTAAGTATTAAAAATCGTATGAATTTTATAAACTAATATGTATAACATTGACATGTCACAGACTAGAATTATTAAAACATTTTTCAAGTCATTTAAATTTATGGAAATGATCAATATACAGGTCGACGAGCTACATCCTACATGATTCACCAATTAAAAGAGGGACTAGCAGAAGTTTCATTGGTGCAAGTTGCATAATCTACCAAACTTTAAAAGTCAGAAAGACATTGAATAGTCGACCCATATAAATATATGTATTCTAAATTATTGTCAATAACTTCATCTGTTTGGTATCAAATTAAAGAATAAGGTTAATATATACAACTCATGCATTTAAAGGCATGTCCCTTACTTCCTTCCTTTGGGAATTTATTCATCTCATATTTTTCTAATTACATATCCAGATAACTTTTTTTTTTGATGAAGTGCTCTTGTTTTTTCTTCACATGATTAATTAAGAGAATAGAAAATATCTAACTAGATGACAATGACTAGAAGGTCCATCAAATTCAAATCAAAGTTTTTCACAGACAAGATCCTCCTTTTTAATATTTTTACTTTTGCAAGATTTGAAGTCCGTCTGATTTTAGCTGATTAAAAGTAAATGACAAATATAAGTGTTGAAAAGTATTTTTGAGTCATGTGGAAGTTCATTTCATAAGTTAGGAATATAATTATGTGTTTAAATAAAATGATGAAACTCATAATATATCGTCTGTGCGATTGGTGAAATAATGTTATTAAGCACGTTTCAATTAAAATGACTTAAATGTGTTATCGAAGTTACTTATACAAAATATAAATTTTAAAAATATCATTATATTGAAAAGAGCGAGTGACAAAAATGTAATGTAGAGCGAGTTAGGGTTTTGTTTTAGAAGGAGTATTTAGTTTGGAGATTATAAAAAAATATTAGAGATAAATTGGTTAAAAAAAATTGATCAGAGTAAAAGTGCTTATAAGCTTAAATGCCATTGGAATGACTAATTTTTGACTTTTGATTGATTCTGACTTATAAACATTTTGGTTATTTGTCAAACATCCAAGTAATATAAAATATGCTCTAATTTGTGATATTTTTAGGGAACCTTTTTTTTTTAATATATACTTTTGGCTGATTTATATAAATCAGTAATCATTTTTTGTCACCATATATTTATGATTACAAAAGCGAAAATATGATTGTATGCATATGATGTACGAATAATGAAAAATTATTAGGAGATTTTGTTTGTATTATATCGTAAGATGCTCAAGCAATTGATCAATGTTGGCTAATGTATTACTTAAAATCATAAGTATAGTCGATGTCCCTACTAAATTAACGTTCCAATTCAGTTTTATTAAATTTATGTATTCGAGTTATTGACATACCATATGATAGAACATATTTCTGATACTCACTGTCATGATATGGACGATCCAAGATGCAATATCAACTCGAACTTTATCCAACAAATAAATCTACCTCATGTTTGTGTCACGAGAAACTTTCGTTAGCTGTAATCGGTATCTAACGAGCTACTACCAAGCGTTAGGCGTACCATTCCTTTATTTTAAAATCAACTCGAAAATAAGAATAAGAAAATGTATTTAACATAAGTCTAGAAATCCAATAAATATGTAGTGGAATTAAAAAAAAAATAGAACAAGTGTGAAAGAAGCCCAAAATATCCCAAAGTGAAGTCAAGAAGCTACTACAACTTTGGATACAACGTCAAGGTCCCAACCTGAATATAAATCATTAAAAGATAGAAACAGAAGCCATGTTATTTTAAGATGACACTTATGTATTGAAAGATCAAGTTTTTCAACAGTAATCAAGAAGTAAGTGTGAAATAGTAAAACACAAAGTTTTTTACGTGAAAAACTCTTTGCTCAAGAGAGTGAAAAATCACAATCTATCTGTAAGATTTGGCTCAAATTTCCACTAAATCAAGAGTGATTTTAGATTACAACTCTATAACTAAAGGGACTAACTCCCTAGTATCTCTCCCTACTACAATTCTCCATAATTGTAGCTACTTCTTTTAAGACTCTATCCAATCAACAAAGTCGTTACATCTCAATGCAACACCTATTACAAAACCTCTAGTAAAATAAATAGGTCACAATTCAAGATCAGAGAATCAAACTAAATAATTAAAGAACTATAAGAAATAATCTTCTTAGGAACATGTTCTTCTTTGTTGTTAATTAATTCTCTCTCACAATGACTTGAATATATTCTCAATTTATGCGGTGGAGTCTCTCATATTCAACAGCATCAATGTGACGCTTTATGTAGGAGTAGAAATAGTTGTGTCTTGTTCTCCAAATTTAAACAAAAATTGGTTCAAGAATCCAAAAACCCAATCTAAGTTAAGCTTGTTTTCCTTTATATGTGTCGGCTTCTACATGTTTTCTCCTATTTCTAAAGCTCTTTCCATGCTTGCAATTATGGTAAAATCTTCATGTTGAATCTTGTATTCCTTGACTCATCAGATTAACCGTAGTCCTAGTTCCTCAAGGAATTCATCTTACATATGGAATCTGCTTTTCAGCTTGATCAACAGTCTTATGCTAAGGACCTGATTCTTCAAGTGATTGTCTATCATGAATATTTTCTAGTCTTTATAGGATACATATTTAGACAGTGATTCTTGTATAATATTTGTTATATTTATTAATTATCAAAACTTCATATTTAACATAACCCCCCCCCCCCCCCCCCAGAACCAACTTTGATCAATAGTATGACTTAATAAAATATGTGATTTTACCTAACTCCAACTAGGAACTAATCTTTCATCGTAACACAGTAGGTGGCTAGATAATGAGAACCCGATCAGATCCATATGTTTCTTGCAAACGTCATTAGTAACCGCACAAGAACCAGATTTTTGTTCAGTAATATTCTTGAAATTTTTTATCTGTGCATCCTCATGGAATCGAGTGCACACTATTTCCCTTACCCTCCTTAGTTTCTCTCTTTTGAAATCATCAAAACATATCTTTTATGATAGGGTACCACCAATCATTGAGGGAATAAGAAGGTTCTTAGTCCATCTTGAGCAATCTAAGCTCCAAACGATTTCTTACATAGTGATTCTCGTTCAAAGTTTTTTTGTAAATATGTCAACAACCTGCTTCTCAATCTTAAATTTTTTAATTCCATAGAAATATATCCCTTCAATAAATTGTCTCTCAAGAATTAAGTAGTGGTGTCTAACATCAATATATTTTATTCTCACTATTGAAAACATCTTAAAAACTGACCCAAAGAAATTGAAGGATTGGGTTGGTTAAAAAATCCGAGGACACACTAAACATGTTCTTCGATTTCTGCAATTTTTATTTAATTTATAATTATTTTTTTAATATACTGTTCCTATCCGTCGGGTAGTCCACCAATATTTTTGTGTGTATTTTTGTACGGATAATTATTACCCAGATAAAATTAAATAAATCAACAGATAGAGTCAAATTATTGTAAAAATAAGATTTAAGAAATATTTTACCAAAACCAACTCTGTTCATCATTTTATTTACTTATATATATATATATATATTAAAATAAATATAATAATATAAAAATAAATTAATATTTATTTTACTTAAAAAATCGATGGACAAGGTCGGTTTATCCATTGGTTTCTTGATCAAGATCGGATCAACCCTTTTAATCAAAAAATCGATGGACTAACCGACCCAGTCGATTGATTTTTTTAAATGAATTGACCCATATCGGGTTCAGTTCCTCACTTTCTCTCCTCTTCCCTTCTCTCTTTTCTACACCTCCCTCCCCCTCTTCCACCATCTTTGCCTCCATGTGGTCTCTTCCACGCCGTCGCCTCTCACTACTCTCCTCCACGCCGGCATCGCCACTGCCCTCTTCCACTATTTTGCCCTCAAAAATTAAAGTTTGAGTTTCAATTTTTTTCAATTACATTATTATTGTTAGATTTTAGGTTAAGTATTAATTTAGGTTAGTTTTTATCCATTAATTTTAGGTTAAGATTAGTGCTTTGAACTTGAATTTCTAAATGATTTTGGTTAGTGATTTAAATTAAAATTTCTGAATGATTAAGGTTTGTGTATTGAACTTGAATTTATGAATGATTTAGGATAGTGCATTGAACTTGAATTTGTGAATGATTTAGGTTGAATTTGTGATCATTTTAGGTTGAATTTGTGGTGATTTTAGGTTAAATTTGTGAATGATTTTAGGTTGAATTTGTATACACTTGAAAACTTTAATTTGTATGAGTGGTGTGAGGCTAAAAGTCATAATCTTATACTATTATTTGCCTCATATTTTACTCATTTTAATACACTTTTGAGCTTACTTTATATGAAATACGCTTACGTAGTTTGTCTTAGTGTGTAGGTTGAAGAACAATAGATTTTGCACGAATTTGGAGCATATTGGAGTATAAAATTACCTTTGAAGCCTGAGTAGGATCCAACAAACATGATCCGGAGCATGTCCATGGATAAAAGATCAAGACGAGAGCTTAACGGAGGCAAAATAAGAAAAAAGTAAAAAATACACTATGAAAGGGTACTAGGCGCCCTGATAGTGCATGTGGATAGACCACACCAAGGAGGCTGACCAAATGGCCTAGTGCGCCGCCCAGGGCATTTCCACAATGAAATTTCAAGCAACTTTTTGCCCAACTCATTTTTAAGTAGGAGAACCGATACAGAATTCCCCAAAACTCTATATATACTACCCTTAGGTAGTTTTTATGGGGAGAAGAGATGGAGAACAAAAAAAGGAGGAGAGGAGGAATGAATATACTAGGAAACTCTTGATCTAGGGAGAGATTGGAGCCACCGTGAAGACAGGAGAACATCGGTTTTACCCTTTCTTTTTCATTATTTATGCTTCTTTATAATTTTAATTAGAAGATCTGTAGTAATTCCTCTGTGTCTATGTGGCGGTAGACTTCTCATCTAGGGTTATGATAGATTTATAATTGTCTTTGTATGAACTTAATTTGATTTGGTAAGATATTTATTATCATGCTACGACTCATTTGGTTGCTTACACTCTCTTGCTCTTAATTATTTATTTGCTTGATTAATATTCAAATACTCTCTATGATGCCTAGATTGAACTAGGAATAAGGAATTTATATACGCAATAAGAGGAGGTAGAATTTGGTCGTGAGCTCTTAGGGGGTTATGAATTGCTAACGTAGATAGAAATATACCCATTAGTCTTTCTTAATTGATAGAGAAGATTAATCACATACACTTCATTATCGGTCAATGATCATAGTGGTATAGGCGTTATAAATAGTCAAGTAGGTGTAGAGTTTGTTTGAAAAGACGCTCAACATCACAAATATCAACCCACAATTAGTAATTCAATAAATAATCAAATTCAGTTTAAGTGATTACTCAACATGATTGATAGCAAATTTGTAGCCCTAGATCAATTTCATCTTATTAATTTCATAAGAATTCACTCTTTTTTTGATTAATTATTCATTAGTTAGATTATCTCTATCCTTAGCTTAGTTAAATCATAAATATATCATTAGGTTTTATCACTTGAATAAATAACTAGCATTTATTTAATTTGATAAATAGTTAATTGACAAGTTTCTGTGGATACAATAGCTAGACTCACAATCCTATATTACTTGTATGATCGCGTACACTTGCGTGTGCGTTGGACACAGAAAGTTTTTGACGCCGTTCTAGCTGACTGAAAAATTAATTGTTTATCTATATTAAACTTTTTCTTTGATGTAAGTTTTATTTTTAATTTTTTTTTCTTATTGAATTTTTATAAATATTTATTATATTATATATATATATATATATATATATATATATAAATTTTATATAAATATATGTTATCTTGGAATAGAAATTGGTTGAAGGATAGGTATTCATATGTTGATATTTCTTATATGTACTGTGGAGGATCACACTTGAATGAAAATATCATAATTTTCTCGAGAGGGGTTGTGTACATCTTCTCAATCTTTTATGAGGAATTTTTGTAGTATATGTGATCGTTTGAATGGTCATTTAAATTATTGTGCTAATTGTTATTTTCGATCTCCGAGCCCCTATTATGATTCTTCTGTTGTTTATGTTGTTGACAGGGGTACTAAAGTGAAGGATGTAGCAAGTCATGCTCAGATAAACAATTTGATAAGACAAATACAGGAGTACACTACAGTGTTGCGAGAGAATACCAAGGAAAGTAGAAAAGCCTTGGAAAGGTTTAAGACTGAACTCTCATAAATAAAGTCTAAGGCAAAATTTTATAATGATCTGCAAGTTATAGACTTAGCTAATACTAAGGACGAACCTCCAAAAGGAGTGAGCGAGTTTTTACAAGAAGTTAACTTTGATGAAGCGAAAGTAGTGAGTCAATCACGTGAGTCAATCTTGGCTCGAGAAATAAGCTTCACAAATGAGATTTCATGAGTCTCTTTGTTATGATTTTACAGATGTGGTCATAAAATTTATAGAAGACATGACTAAACTCATACAAGAAATATACTGTTTTAGCTCATATATGCATGACATGCAAATTTACTTGAATCAAAAGGTTGAAGCGTCTAATACCCAACCACCAATATTTATGGATACTAGCCAATTTTTGGAGCTGAAAGAGGAGTTACAACCATTCAACTATCTTATTTTTGTTAATTCTAATGTTGAGGAGGTATGCAAAAGTGAGAATATTGAAAAGAATAAAGTTTTAGAGTTGAGGCGTGTTGGACCTCACTCTAAGCACTTTTTGATATTGGGTTTGATTAGTGACATGGAAATTGAGTTTTCCAAGCCAATGGAGGAGTGTGTGGATAAGAAACAAGGTCCTTATATTCTAAAATTTACCATGCCAATGAGACAGATTGACATTTTATACTTAAGCTCCAAGAAGTGCAAGAAGCAACATCGATTGCTTGGTTCCTTCATATTCACACCACCGCTCCTTGAGCATAGCAGAAAATTAGAAAAGAAGTTAGGGGTGGGATTCATATCCTTAAAGGAAAAGAAAAAGTGATAAACGTTATAGGTCATGCCACACAGTAAATCAAGCGCTGCTAGGGAGAAAACTCAAGTTGTAATAGAGGTAGTTTTTGATTTTTATTATATTCTTTTTTGTTTCACATTTTTTTTAATTTTTGCATGTATGCAGATTTGAGGAAGTCTTAGTACCTGAACTTTGAATCTGAGTAGCATGGTTGAAGCATAAATGTGGGGTGGTTGACCCCTTCAGACAATTTTTTTTTGAGAAAGACATGCTTCTAACTAGCCCTAGAGGAACTCATGAAGTATTCTTAACCCTCTGTTTTACCTTATTTGATGCTTTGGGGACAAAACATGACTTTAAGTGTGAGGTGAAATATCTTTTGATCATTGATTATTGTTAAGGGTGAAGTATACTATAGGATTTAGGATTAGTTTATTTGTTTTTAGTTGTTTGCTATATATGAGAAAATTTGACAAAAAGAAATGTTTTAAAAAAAGTCTAAAAACACAAAAAGATTTTTCTTTTGTTCCTTAGAGTAGAATAGTTTTTATTAGTTTTTAGCTTTTTATTTTTTTAGTAGCGCGTACTTTGCCCACCCCTTGATTTTTTTGGTTCTTTTCCGAGGGGGAGCCCTTTGAATCGACTATCTTTTTTTATTTTAGAGTATTTTTTATTTTATTATTTAGGAAGAGTCTTTAGAATCAATTGAATTCTAGGTTCTCTAGTTAAGTGCTAAAATTGATCGTGATGCAAATTGGTTTTGAACTCGAAAGAATGATGTATGAAAAGTGAATGACTTCTTTTGAGACACCTAAGCTTTTTTACTTGACTCTTTTGTTTTAGCTTAAAAGTCTTGTTGTTTGCTTGGTTGAGAGTCTATATGGATCCTTCTTGAGTTGAACATGTGTCATGTGTGTTAGAATTTTGTGATAATCCATATTTTTATATTGATGTCTAGATCTTGCTCGGTGTGTTTGTAAAATAAAATGAAGAATATTGAGTTGAGGAGATGATCCAGGCGTTTCTTTGATTAACCTTGTTTTTATCCTTTGCTTTACCTACTCACAATTGATTATCCTAGTTATTCTCTTTGAGCCTTTAGCTTATTCTTTGGTAGTTATGTATGAAGATTAATCCTTTTTTTTAATTGACCTCTAATTTAATCCAAAACTCCTAAGCACTTTAATTGAAAAATGAGAGTTAAAAAGAGTGAGAATGGAAAAAAGGGAAAGAGTTGAAGTGGAAGCCAGTAGAAAAGACTAAAGGTGCAAAATGTAATTTTTTTTATAGAATATTGGTAGGGAGTAGAAAAAGAGAAAAAAAAAGCAAAAAATGTATGTTTGATTTCTCCTTGCTAATGGTGTATGGACTTGCTTAAAGAGATGAAAAAATAAAGAATGTCTATGGGTGAGAAGATTGGAAGAAAGAAGTTAATTGATTGAAAAATGAGTCAAAAGAAAGAAAATTGTGAATGTATTAAAGTGCTTAGGAAGATAGTCATTATTATATTCAAAATAGTTCCTACTAAGGGCATGAAAGTCCTACTTGATCTTAAGTCTATATTAGTAGAGTAGTATACTAAGGGCAAACTTATGGTTCATCATCTACTGCATGTGAAATTTTTGGGAGAGTGAGAGTAATTCTATTATTCATATTATATTGTGCATACTTGTGAGTGAATATGGATAACTCTCTTATTGCGAGGTGCACATGATTGATAAAATATAGGTGAAGTGTTTAATTTCTTGATTAGGTGACCTATGAGTGTTTGCAAACATTGTAAAGTCAGTTCTTGAATCTAGATGGTCTTGAAATATTTGCTTATGACTTTTAAATATGTTGAATGAATAAAGAATATTGTAATTTGTTGAATGAATAAAGAATATTGTAATAAGAACTTAACATCCATTATAGTCATTGTAGTCTTAGCTTGAGTAATCGTGATTCAGTTGGTGCAGTTATAATAGAGTCGAAGTTATAGGAAAGATCTTACTCGAGGAGGAGCAAGAGCTTAAGTATAGGATTTTTATATGAGGCTAAAAGTCATAATTTTATACTATTGTTTGCCTCATATTTTACTCATTAACATGCTTTTGAGCTTACTTTATATGAAATACGGTTATGTTGCTTGTCTTGGTGTGTAGGTTGAAGAACAATAGATTTTGCATGGATTTATAGCATATTAGAGTATAAAATGAGCTTTGAAGTTTGAGTAGGAGCCAACAAATATGATCTGGAGCATATTTATGGTTAAAAGATCAAGACGGGAGCTTAACGAATGCGAAATGAGGAAAAAGATAAAAATTTACTACGGAAGGGTCCTAGGCACCTCCGTAGGCACCCTTGTAGTGCGTGTGGATAGACCACACCAAGGAGGCTTCCCAAATGTCCTAGTGTGCTGCACAGGACATTTCCATAGTGCAATTTTGGACAACTTTTTGCCCAACTCATTTTTAAGTCGGAGAACCAACCCATAACCCCCTCAAAACTCTATATATACTACCATTAGGAAAATTTTATGGAAAGAAGAGATAGAGAAAAAAAAGAAGGAGAGGAGGAACAAAAATAGTAGGGAATTCTTGACTTAGGGAGAGCTTGGAGCCTCCGTGGACGGAGGAGAACATCGATTGTACCCTTTCTTTTTCATTATTTATGTATTTTTACATTTTGTATTAGATGATCTGTAGTAATTACTCTGTGTCTATGTGGAGGTAAACTTCTCATCTAGGGTTAGGATAGCTTCATAATTATCATTGTGTGAACCTGATTATATTCGTTAAGATATTTATCGTTATGCTGCGACTCATTTGGTTGCTTACTTTCTCTTGCTATTAATTATTTTTTGCGTGATCATTATTCAAATACTATTTATGGTACATAGGTTGAATAGGAATAAGGAATTTACGTACACAATAAGAGGAGGGAGATCTTACTCGTGAGATCTTAAGGGGTAATAATTCACTAACGTGAATAGGAATATACCGATTAGCCTTGCTTAGTTGATACGAAAGATTAATCATGTCACCTCGAGCCTACATCCCTAACGTGACATGGTGCTTAGAGTCACGAGTGACCCCAAACTAAACCATGGCCTAGCATTACACTAAGAATCCTATATAAACTGAATACTACTATGTGGAAGCTAAAGTCTGAATAATATAGAATAATCAAACCAAACGTCAATATTCGAATCAAAACAAAATTCACCTAACATAACATAACATAAAGCTGAACATCTATTGTCTGTCTAAAAGCCTCTACTAAGATGAGTTATAGGGACAAACCCCCAGCTAAATCCAACTGTTTAAAAACTGAATGACTAAATAAAGAGGGTAAACATAAGTCTTGTCATCGAAATATAAGGACTCACCAAACTCTGCTTCTGAGATAATAGAAGATCAGGATAATGGAGAATTGGATGTTGAGCATCTGAATCTATATTAAAAAATAATATAGTATAAAAGAAAGTATGCGATCAGTACTTTGAATGTACTATTCATGAGAGATATGCACTATTTTATGTATGCTGAATATGAAAGGATAAACTGAACATGGAACTGAGACATGTAAAGGTGATGCAATGACCAAATAAGTAAATGTGTAACTGAACAATACTGTATTGAATAAATTGAATACAAGGTCTTGCAATATCTGATTTTAAATTATGGGAGATGCTGTTAACCGACATACCCTAATCTGAGCTAACTGAGGCCTAACCTGTAACCCCAGCTGGAAGGGTGTTCTATACTTTGCCAAGGGTACAAACACTTACTGACGTGGATCTACTAAACTGATATCCAAATGGACTAAGGTATCAAGCCTGGTCTGACGGGTGACCCTTTAGAACCTACGGTGGTGCCGTGGTTCTGAGACTTAAGAAATTCTACTAAAGGTCCCAGCCTAACTGAAGGATGAGCCCTCATCTCTGCATCTGCTCGGTGCTAAGTACTACTCCCAACTAAATATAAGTTGTGTTAGAATGCTGACCCCCTAATTTGCCTAAGGAACAGGTTAAGCGATCTATTCCTTTATTAAATACTTGAATGTAAAGCAGTAAGGAGAACACACGATGTTTTACGTGGAAAACTCTGGCTCACAAAAGGGATAAACTACGACCTACCCCTCTGTAGGATTTAACCCAATTCCACTAAAACAATGAGTCTCAACAAAAGATTACAAACTCTGTAACCTAAGGAATTATAAACTCTAATTCCTAAACACCATACAAACCTCCCCAGGTCTATGTGCCTAAGTCTTCGAGTTATCTCAACTTAAAGACTAACTCCTATGTCAGTTTATAACTCACTGGCACTAAGAATGAATGATTACAACTCGATGAAAAATAATACAATTAACTTGACTCAAGAACTGTAAAGCATAGACTTAAGGAACACGTTCTTCAATCTGGTTTCTTGTATTGGCTGCGCTTGGATCTTCACTCAGAACTCTTTCAAATATGAACTCACTCAATTTGATTGTGTTCTGCTTGTAGCTCTTATTGTAAGTGCGTGACATTTATTGTGAAACCTCTCTTGTATTTATACTGAGAGTCCTCTCTTTATTTTGGCTGATTTCCTTCCATCTTGGGAATCCTCTCCCTTGTAGGATTTGTCAAGTCAATATTCTTGATTTCTTTCATTGTAGGATTCTTTCCTATGAAAAGAACCTTCGTGCAAGCTGGACTCACCTTATAAATACGCTTTCTCCACACACTTTGCTCCCTTCTCCTAATCGATCACCTTCTCCTGATCCTAGTTGGATTCTGCTTGAGAGGACCAAGAAACAGATACCTGTTCCCTGCATGTGTTCCACAACTTTATCAATCTTCAAAATCGACCTTGTTCCAACAAATTCCCCCTTTTTGATGATGACAAACCTTTGCTTATGGAGAATCCACCTGTATCATGTCAGTTTTCTTGAGGCAAACTGCAAAAGGAACACATTAGAGGAACAAGTCGGACTAACGAGTTATAAATACCACACAAGCAGCATTTCCTCCCTTTTGGCATCATAAAACACTGTGAAGACATACAACACCTTAATTCCAAGGTCAATTTTGATACTCATGACCACTGAGGCTATCACCTATGCAAACACTCAAAAGTAAGAACTCATTTAGCTATATCAAAGTATTTGCAACTACACAAGAATTAAGATGAGACCAGAATAAAAACCCAACACTTTATTAATCACAATGCATGTACACTAAAGATAATTAAAATTAAAGGATCAAAGCATGAATTTTGAGGACAAAAGAGAGGTTGGGAGGGCTATAAAGGGTCAAGATAGACAGTGGGAGGAGGATGGTCCTTCTTAAGCAGCTCATAAAGGCCCTTTAGGCTGGCAGAATTAGTGGCTTGCTCAGTTGCTAAGGCAGCATGTGCTTGTGCAAGCTCAGTCCTGAGCCTTGTATTTTTTTCCACCAACAGTGCATGCTCCATGCCATAGGTGTCATGAATCTCAGCCACTTCCTCATCATGGGATGCTCTCATAGTAGCAATCTCTTCATCCTTGGCAGCCAACATTGCCCTTGTAGCTGCCCTTAGCCGCTGCAAAGGTGCATTGGCCCCTCTCCAAGGAGCAAGTACAGTAGCCTGGTTCATAATACCAATCACATCTTTGGTTGTCTGATCTTGCCAAGCTTGAACAGGCATACCAAAGTGCTGAGAAACATCTCCCCAACCATAACTCATACCCTAAGGCATGCTTAGTATCATCCTATTTGCAAATCCTATGCATGTGACAGAGAATAAGTTAGGGCAAGTTAATGGGGATCCTGGAGAGCAACAGAAGCATCAATGTGAGGTCCATGTAGTTAGCCTCAGTAAGTTTTTACTCCCTAGGAAGCACCATCTTGTGCACTACATCAAACAACATTCTATGGAGAGGAAGCATAGCCTCCTTATCCACCCTAGAGTGCCACTCCAAAGTAGGATCATTTGCAAACTTCCTAGTAATCTCTAAGGCTGAGGGCAGCCCATCCAAGAGAGGTCATTACCTCTTCATGTAGTGACACCACTCATCATTAGTAACTCCCAAAATTTCAGCCAATACAACAGGGGTGAGGGTGAATGGAACATCTCTAACAACACTTGAGATGGAAGAGGAGGTACCAGTGGCATTCACATAAAATTGCAAAGTTTCTGCACGAGCCATTCTTCGATGGGCACCACCCTGAAGGAATAGGTTTGAACAACCCTGCACATCCACTAGGACTAGTAGTTCCAACATATCATCACCTCCAAACTTAGTGAGCACCCTGCCCCTCACAATAGTTCTCGTCCCAAAATTTATCAGTCTTTCAGTTCTTGCATCAAAGGTTTCATCAATGGGTTCCAAAGTATCATCTTCTTCTTCCACTTGCTCAGGAATTTCAACTTTTGTATCCTCATGAGAGGCATCATCATTAGTATCCTCATTCCCATGAGACTCAGAGGATGGAAGTCCATGGTCATATCCTTCACTCTTTGAGGTCTCATCCACTAGCTTAGATTTGACAGAACTCTTAGAAGGAACAGGTTTCCTGACCTATTTCTTTTGTGGTTTTAAGGGAGCAACACCCTTCCCTTTCCTCCTTTTTTTAGCTTTCTCCGCTTCATCATCCAAAATATCAATGAGATCAGGGGGTGAGGTAGATGTACCTCTAGTGGCTCTTGGCTGCAGAGGCAACCATGCTTTCTTCAAGCCCCCTCTTGCTGGCTCTTGTCATTCAAACAGGGCAACCTGAACCATAAGAGCATGAGGGATTTCTTTAGGTTCATAAGCTAGTACACAAATAGCCCTACCTGAGGCCTTGTATAGACGAGACCTTACCCTTTGTGGAATTAGGTTGGCAATCGACGTGTTGTCATCATCCTCACCAGCAGAAGCAGGTGCTGAATGGGTATGTGGAACCTGTTCCCTTGGTCCAGATCTGCCAACCTCAGATTCCCCCTCAGTAGATGCACCCAAATTTTCTCCAACAGGTGAACTAGGTTCAACTGTGGGGTTCCCTAAGTTTTCTCCCTCACGAGGTGCATCCTTCTGAACTCCCTCATCACTCACCATTCCTTCATCCTCAGATTCCCCCTGACGACTAGCACCAATAGCCTCTAAAGCTTCATCCTACTCTTCATATAGTACCACCACATTAGTATCATCACCAATCAAGTCATCACCCAAAACTGCTAAAAATTGATCCATATAAGCCATTCCCTGAGAATCAACAAGAATAACAGGAGGAAAACAGACTGTGGTAACCTGTTCCTTAAAAGGGATTAGGGCATGAGTAGGTGGCATGGAGGAACTGGAAGTGGCTTTTGGAATTTCTGGTAATGTGGAAGAGGAGGGTGATTGAGGTTCCATTGATGAAACATGAGAAGAGACGAAGTGAGAGAGGGTTTTGGTTTCGGAGCAAAGGCTCTTGTAGAAGAAGAGGGTTTTGAGAGATATGAGAGAATGAGGATAATGAATTTGAAAAGGACTTTAAATAGGGAGTTAGCCGTTTGAAATTGATTGGAGTCCTTTAAGTGGAAAAGTTCTAACCTAGGGAAGAGATCCGATTTGACAGGTGTCAGATCTTGTCACAAAAGTGACCTGATTTTATTGGATCTCTTTTCCTTTTTGGGGAGTGGCAGTTATAGGCTTTAGGTTAAATGAATCTCTTATGGTTCATATGAAAGGGACAAGTACAAATGCACATCTTGAACAATTAATTTTATCTAAACATAGTGCACATACCTTGGATTTTCCATTTTGTGCTGAGTTCATGTCCCAACTTGATATTCCAAATTCCTGTTGCGGAAGCAAATAATAAGTTATAGTGCTTAAGAAACTTGAACCTTTAAAAGTGGCAAAGGGACATACAACTAAATGTACAAGACTGAGCATAAAAAATTTAAAATTAATGTACAATATGTACAGTGTTCATTAGTCAATCACTGGGGGTGCTCATGTGATCTTAATCATCCCCAGTTCCAACCTGTTCCTTTCAAAGTGATCCCTTGCCAGCGCCTTTGTGAATATGTCAGTAATTTGCTTTTCTGTGGCACAAAAGTGCATGGAGATCAATCCCTTTTCCACATTTTCTCTCAGGAAGTGGTGTCTAATGTCAATGTGCTTGGTCCTTTTGTGCTAAACTGGATTTTTGGCAATATTGATTGCACTTGTATTGTCACAAAAGATAGGCACACACTCAATGTTCAACCCAAAGTCCTTGAGTTGTTGCTTGATCTAGAGTAGTTGTGCACAACATGAGGCAGTAGCCACATATTCAGCTTCCGCAGTGGACAAGGCTACAGAGTTTTGCTTCTTTGTTTCCCAAGAGATTAGATATGATCCCAAGAAGTGTGCCATTCCTGTGATGCTCTTTCTATCCACCAGATAGCCTACATAGTTTGCATCTGCATATCCTACAAGGTCAAAGTTACTACCTTTTGGGTACCACAGTCCTAAATCAGTTGTACCTTTTAAGTATCTGAGGATCCTTTTGACGGATTTCAAGTAGGGTTCCTTGGGGTTAGCCTGAAATATTGCACAAAGACCTACACTGAAGACAATGTCATGTCTGCTAGCTGTGAGGTATAGGAGAGATCCAATCATCCCCTTGTACAACTTCTGCTCCACTGCTGGACCTGTTCCTTCCGGACCTAACTTTGTTGCTGTGGCTATTAGAGTATATATCTCCTTTGCGTCTTCCATCTTGAACCTTTTGAGCAACTCTTTGGCATACTTCTGCTGATGAATCATTGTTCCTAAAGTTGAGCTCTCCCATCATAGTTGATGGAGGCCTAAGAAAAAGTTGAGCTCTCCCATCATGCCCATTTCAATATTTTTGCTCATCAGGTTAGCAAATTCCTTTGTGAGGCCCTTGCTAGTACCTACAAATATGATGTCATCAATATATACCTGCACAACTAATAAGTCTCTTCCTTTGTTCTTGAGGAATAGGGTGTTGTCAATCTTACCTCTTGTGTAGTCATGATTAAGAAAAAACGTTGACAACCTTTCATACCATGCTCTAGGAGCATGTTTGAGTCTATAGAGGGCTCTATCAAGCTTGTAAACATGGTCAGGATGGTCAGAGTCTTCAAAGTCTGGAGGTTGTTTGAGAAACACTTCTTCCTTCAACAACCCATTAAGGAAGACACTTTTCACATCCATCTGGTAGAGTGTGAATTCCATGTAGGCTGCAAAGACAATGAGGAGTCTAATTGCCTCCAATCTGGCTACTGGTTCAAAGGTCTCATCATAGTCTATTCCTTCTTCCTGATTTTACCCCTGGACCACAAGTCTGGTTTTGTTCCTTGTGACTGTTCCATTTTCATCTAACTTGTTTCTAAACACCCATTTGGTACCTATGATAGTTCTGTTCTTTGGTTTGGGTTCCAAGTGCCATAATTTATTCCTTTTGAACTAATTGAGCTCTTCTTCCATTGCAATGATCCAGTCTACATCTTGCAAAGCTTCATTGATATTCTTGGGCTCTATTATGGACAAGAAGGATTCAAAGGCACAGAGATTCTTCAGTTCAGATCTGGTTGTTATGCCAGTGCTCAAGTCAGTGAGGATGTTGTCTATTGGATGTGAGCCTTGATACTTATACCCTTTAAGTACCATCTCGTGTGCCTCCTCTGCTTGATCCTCATCTTTATCCTGCTGACTCATAGTTTCATCATTGTGGTCAACTGCAGGTATTTCATCACCTTTGTTGTTTCTGTCAGTCTCAGCATCAGTTGAACCTGTTCCTTTAACCTGTTCCTGCATAACTAGTTTAGATGTCCTTGACAGTTCATCAATTTCCTGCACACTTTGGTTATCCATAACATTGCTTTCATCAAATACAACATGCACATTCTCCTATACACACATAGTTCTTTTATTTAGCACCCTATAAGCTTTACTATGTGAGGAATATCCTAGAAAAATTCCCTCATCACTTATGACATCAAATTTTCCTAACAGATTCTTCCCATTATTGTGGATGAAGCATTTGAATCCAAAATCTCTCAGATGAGAGATATTAGGTTTTCTGCTTTTGAGTAATTCATTGGGAGTTTTATCTAGAAGAGGCCTAGACATGCATCTGTTAATAATATAACAAGCAGTGTTGATAGCTTCAGCCCAAAATTGGTTAGCTACATTACTGGCAATCATCATGGTTCTAGCCATTTCCTGCAGAATTCTATTCTTTCTTTCCACTACCCTATTTTGTTGAGGAGTTCTAGGAGCAGAGAAGTTGTGATTAATACCATGTGTGGAACAGTAATAATTTTTTTTAGTATTTTCAAATTCAGTTCCATGGTCTGATCTGATTGTAACTAGTTGTTTGTCAAGTTTCTTTTTCAACTTTCTTACTAAAGTGCAGAATGCCTCAAATTCATCTTCTTTAGAAGAAAGAAAAACTATCCAAGAGTACCTTGTATAGTCATCAACTAGTACAAACACATACTTTTTGCCACCTCTGCTCCTTACTCTCATGGGGCCACAAAGATCTATGTTGACCAGTTCCAAGGATCTGGTCAAACTTATAACCTGTTTGGATTTGAAGAGAGATTTTACCTGCTTAGCTTGAGCACATGGAGCACATATTTTATCTTCCTTGAACTTAGTTTTAGAGAGATCTATTACCAAGTCCTTGGAAATCCATTTGTTCAGTTAAACATGACTAGCATACCCCAGTTTCTGGTGCCATAGCAGGGGATCTTTGTCCATCACACTGAGTCAAACAAGATCCTCAGCAGGGATCTTTGAGATATCAGCAGTGTAAACATGCTTGTATCTTTGTCCAGTCAAGACAGTTTCCCCTGTCTGTAGGTCTATCACCTCCACACCTCTAGAGTCGAAGGTTATCTTGTTTCCTTTGTCACAGAGTTGTGATATACTGAGTAGATTGTGGTTCAGTCCTTCAACATGGTATACCTTTTCAATTGAGTGCTCTTCAGACTTACCTATTCTGCCAACTCCTTTGATCTTACCTTCTTTCCTCCTCCAAAGGCCACATTCCCTTCTTTCCCTTTTGCTAGTAAGAGGAATTTTTCCTTGTCTCCTGTCATATGTCTTGAGCAAGCACTTTCCATGTACCAATATTTCTTGCTTCCTCTCACCTTTTCCTGCAAAAAAGATTAAAGGTTAGTTTTAGGAACCAAGACTAGCTTGGGTCCTTTTCTTTGATTAAAAGGGTGAATTAGATCTTTATTGGTCCATTTTGGCAAACTTTTGACAGGCTGTTTCCTGTGTGCTGACCTGTTTCTTAGGGGAGGAACATTTCTGTTAACGAGCCTATTTTTGCCTTTGGAAGCAGCTTTGAAGTTTTTATCCTATTGAGCTTTAGCATTTGGACAAGCTTCCCTTAGATGACCGACCTTACCACAGTGTGTACAGAGATTGGAGGTTCCTTCAGAGAATTCTTTATCAAAACCTATTCCAGGTTTAGTGTTGTGTGTTTTATTACCCAGTTGAGTAACAATCATTGAGGATTGAGTCCATTTATTCTCTTTCAAACTCATATTTGGTTCTAGCTAATTCAAGATTAATCCTTTTGAAATTTTCCCTTTCTAAGTATAATTCATCTTTGAACCTTTTGAGCTCCTGTTCACACTTGGTTAGGTCATCACTTTTGAGTCCTTTACCCCGTTGAGTAACAATTAATTTTAAAATTTCAAACTTGAGAGAGAGAGAGAGTGGCAGTTTCAAGTTGCTGGACCTGTTCCTTGAGAGATTCTTTTTCCTTTTTTAGACCAATGTTGATCTTTTCAAAGTCAATGTACTCAAATTTTGTACTGGTCAAGGAGGCCAGGAACTGATCTCTATTTTCACTCAAAGTTATCAATAAAGGTCATCATTAGGGAGGATAATTTTTTCTTAGAAAAGAGTTTAAGCTTATCCTTGAGATCAAGAAGATTTACCTCATTTTCTTCAGTGTCTGATTTAGAATTTGATTCTGTGTCCTCTATGGACATTAGAGCAACATCTTCTGTGTCCTCATCTTCTTAGTGGTCTGAACTTGGTCCCCAAGAAGCATACATAGCCTTTCCAGCTTCTTCTTCTTCTTTTTGCTTGCTTGCACCTTTCTTTCCCTTTCAGACCTCTCTTTTCTCTATTCAATTTCCCATATAGGACAATCTTTGACTTGATGGTCAGTTTTTCCACACTTGAAACATCCACCATTCTATCCTTTCTCTACATTCTTTGTGAAACCTCTCTTGTATTTATACTAAGAGTTCTCTCCTTATTTTGGCTAATTTCCTTCCATCTTGGGAATCCTCTTTCTTGTAGGATTTGCCAAGTCAATCTTCTTGATTTCTTTCCTTGTAGGATTCTTTCTTCGTGCAAGCTAGAATCACTTTACAAACATGCTTTCTCCACACGCTTTGGTCCTTTCTCCGCATCGATCATCTTCTTCTGATCCTAGTTGGATTCTGCTTGAGAGGAGCAAGTCACAGATACCTGTTTCCTGCATGTGTTCCACAACTTTGTCAATCTTAAAAATCTACCTCGTTCCAACAAGTTGACATACTGGATAGCTCAATAATACCGAGGTTTTGAGAATTAAAGGTGAATACTTAATCTAAAAGCATTCTAATTCATGTAATTCTAAAGGACTAATTATTCGACTAACAAAGCATGAAATCCTAAGTCATCGGGTGTTCATAACCCGCCATATTTGAAGAATGCAACTATTCATGACAATTTTATAATCTGAATAAAATGTAAAATCTCTTAATACAAGTTCAAAATGATGAATAATTTAATATACTGAGGGTTCATAAATTTCAAGTACACCCGGATTACATTCTAAGGAAAACCTGTATTCAAGGTTCTTTCATGATAAGAAACTAAAGCACAAATAAATTCATAAAATTTATGAACCCTAGGCTCTGAGGAACGAACTAGACTGAGGAATTGAGTTAAATTCGGGACTCAATGGGTGAAAGAAAACCCTTTAATAAAATTTCACATACCTGGAAGCAAAAACCTTGGTGAAATTGTTAGGTTTGGAGCTTGAAGTTGAAGAACCCTAACTCTTGCCTTGGAGAAGAAATGAATCGCCTTTTGCAGTGTTATGTTAGGTGCCGACAATATTTTTAGGGAATGATGGACTTAGGGTAGTTTGGACTGAATATTCAGGCTTAGGATAGTTAAAAATGACATAGTTTTAGTTTTAAAAGAGTGGAAAAGGTCTGAAATACCCCTGAGAAAATTTAATGAAAACTGATGAAAAATTCATAAACTAGGTTTCACAGATGGGAACCACGGTCCATGGATAGTTTTATAAGCCATGGAACCCTCTCGTGGTTCTCAGGGTTCTTATGAGGCTGCAGGTCTGATTTCTATGGCCACCATCCATGGCCCATGGACTGTTCCACAATCTATGAAACATGGTCGTGGTTCTCAGACCATAGTTATTAATTATAACTGTTATTGTAGGCAAACTCTACCAAAGGTAAAAACTGGTCCAAATGACCACCAAAATCAATCACACAATCCCAAAGCATATCATCCAATACTTGAATAGTACTATCCAATTGATCATCCGTGTGTGGGTGACAAGTTGAACTCATCTCCAACTGAGTACCCAACTCTCGCTGCATAGATCTCCAAAAGTGCGAAGTAAACTGAGTGCCTCTATCCAAAATGATAGAAATGGGTGCACTATGCAACCAAACTATCTCTCGAATGTAGAACTTTGCCAACTTCTCCGCATTGTAGGTCACCTTCACTGAAACAAAATGAGCCGATTTAGTCAATCTATCCACAATCACCCAAATGGAGTCAAACTTCCCCAAAGCCCGAGGTAACCCAACCACAAAGTCAATAATGATACGTTCCCACTTTCATATAGACATCCTTTGAGTCATACCATCTGGTCTCTGGTACTTATACTTCACTTGCTGCCAATTAAAACACTTAGCCACGACCTTCAATATCCTCTTTCATCCTACACCACCAGTAATATTTTTTCAGGTCATGATACATTTTGGCTGCTCCCCGATGAATAAAATACCTCAACTTATAAGCCCCCTCCATGATCAATCTAGTTAAGTCAACAACTCTAGGAATACAAATCTGAACCTTAATCCTCAGAACACCCTCCGGATCAAGAATTGCTTCCTTAGTTTTACCACTCGACACCTTATCCCAAATCATGCACAACTTCATATCTTCAAACTGCCTATCCTTAATCTGTTCCCACAACAAGGATCGTTCCTCAACACAAGCAAGCACCATACCTAGCTCAGAAATATCAAGTCTCACGAAGTGATTGGACAAACACCGAACATAGATAGCCAAAGGTTGCTCCTCAACCATGAACATAACAAGACTATCCATACTCACCGCTTTCCTACTCAGGGCATTCGCCACTACATTGGCCTTGTTCGGATTATAGAGAATTGTCATGTCATAGTCCTTTAATAACTCCAACTACCTGCGCTATCTCAAATTCAAATCCTTCTAGTTGATGATATATAGTGGGCTATGATGATCGGTGTACACCTCGCAATGAACTCCAGACAAGTAATGCCGCCACAACTTTAAAAAAACACTATCGCCTCCAACTCCAAATCATGAGTGGGGTAATTCTTCTCATGGTTCTTCAACTTCCTCAAAGCATAAGTTATCACCTTTCCCTTCTGCATCAAGACACCACCAAGATCAACTCCTGAATCATCACAATACACAGTAAAACTGTCACTTTTCACAGGTAAGATCAAAATAGGTGTTGAAGTTAACAAAACCTTGAGCTTTTAAAATCTCTCCTCACACTCATCAGACCATTGAAGCACAACATTCTTCTGGGTCAACTTGGTCAAAAGAGATGCAATAGAAGAGAAACCGTGCATAAACCGTCTATAATAACCATCCAACCCAAAAAACTCTTAATCTAAGTGGATGAAATAGGCCTAGTCCAATCCTAAACTGCCTCAACCTTGGCCGGATCGATCATAATACCATTCTTGGACACCACATGTCCCAAAAATTCTACAGAACTAAACCAAAACTCATACTTCAAGAACTTAGCATACAACTTCTCATTCCTCAATATCTGGAGTACAATCTTCAGATGGTACACATGATCCACTTCACTCTTAAAATACACCAAGATATCATTGATGAACACAATCACAAAGGAATCAAGATATGGTCAAAACACCCTATTCATCAACTCTATAAATGCTGTCAGGGTGTTAGTCGATCCAAAATACATCACCAAGAACTCATAATGACCATATCGAGTTCTGTAAGCTATCTTAGGGATATCCAAAGCCCTATTCCTCAACTGATGGTACCCCGAACTCAAATTAATCTTTAAAAATACTGAAGCACCCTGAACCTAATAAAATAAATCATCAATATGCGGAAGAGGATACTTATTCTTGATGGTCACCTTGTTCAACTGCAGATAATCAATACACATACGCATAGACCCATCCTTCTTCTTCATAAACAACACCGGAGCGCCCCAAGGAGAAATGTTAGGTCTAATAAACCCTTACTCAACAAATCCTAAAGCTGGTCCTTGAACTCCTCTAACTCCAGAGAAGCTATCCTTTAAGGAGGAACGGAAATGGGCTTAGTTCCCGGCTCTAAATTAATAGCAAAATTAATGTTCCTATCTGGAGGAACATCTAGAAGATCCGTAGGGAACACATCCTGAAACTTTCTCACCACCCTCACTAACTCCAAAGAAAGTGAGTCAGCACTAGTATCACACATATATGCCAACTAAGAAAGGCACCCCTTCTCAACCATCCGCTAAGCCTGAAGAAAAAAATAATGCCCTTAGGGCTCGAACCCTTAGTACACTTCCGTTCCAGCCTCGCTCACCTGGCATAAACAAAGTAGTAGTCTTAGATCAACAGTCCACAATACCATGATATAGAGAGAGCTAATCCTTACCCAAAATAACATCAAAATCTATCATATTAAGAATAATCAAGTGTACCCAGGTGTCATACCCTAAAAAAGTCATAACACAGGATTGGTACATCCGATCCACCACTAAAGAATCACCTACTGGGGTGGAAACATGAATAAGCATTGTAAGGGACTCACACATCATATCAAAACCCAAATAAAGTATGCAAACACATATGAATACGTGGAACTGGGGTAAAATAGAATTGAAGCAAATAGATGACAAACAAAGATGATACCGGTAATAACTGCATCAGCGGCCTCCACCTTAGGTCTACCTAGAAATGCATAACACTGACTACGTCCACCCTCAGACTGAGGAACTCCACGACCACCTCCACGATCCATCTGGGCACTACCTCTAGCACCTTAAGATCCACCTCTACCACTTTGTGCACCTTTTTTAGCCAGTGGTATCGGTGCCCAATAAGTCAACATCTTAGAACCCTATTATGCCCCACCCGAATTACGCCGAGGGCACCATCTAGCAATGTGCCCTAACTCTCCACAATTAAAACATCCACTACCCAAGGCTGACTGATGGGAAGGTTTAGATGAACTAGAATGTCTATCATGACCTGAAAACCTAGAATGAGAACCTCTGAATAGCTGACTTGAACCATGACCAACCAAAGTGTAACAACTCGAATAACCACTCTCTGAACCCTGTAATGTTTCTTGAACTAATCTACCCTGCTAATAATGTTAACCCCTACCTGAGAAGTCTCTGCTCCAAAATGATAAACCACTGAAATCACCATGGCTATGAACTCTTTTTCCACCACCTCCATAGGCATCACGATGAATGCCCTAAATACTCCTAGCATGATCCACTATCTGATGAAAGGTACCTCCAGTAGTCATTAACTGCAGTGTAGCCAGATGAAGATGAGTAATCAATCCCTTCACAAACTTTCTAATCCGCTCCTTCTCCGATGGAATGCTCTTCAAGGCATGCCTAGACAAGGCATAAGACCGTGTCTCATACTCGGTAACTATTATAACACCTTGCTCTAAGACATCAAATCATCTCTCAGACTCTCTTCCAAACAGCAAGGAACATACTTGCCAAGGAAATCCTCGGAGAACTATGCCTAAGTCATAGGAGGCGAACATGCTGGTCTACAACTAAGATAAAATCTGCACCACTGCTTCCCTGCTCCAACCATTTGAAAAGTAGTATAATCCACAACATGAGACTCAATTAACTTAAGGTTATGTAACCTGTCCTGACAACTGACCAAAAACTCATATGCATCCTCCCCAAGCGCACCAGTGAACTTGGGAGGACCCAATCTCATGAATCTGTCAAACATCTCCTGCTCTTCAACTATCATCATTGGCCTAACAATAATAGGCCTAACCATAACCGATGGAGCAATAAGTTTGATTGGCAAAGCATTAATGCGATGAGCCACAACAGTAGCAAGCCGTGACCCAAGAGTCTAAAATCCCTAAATCGATACTTGCTCTGGAGGCTAAACCCTATCTCTAGTCTATAATCCACCAGGAGTGACAAAAGAAACCCTTGTCTTAGCTATACCCTCCAAAAAACTCAAAATTTAAACCATAGTATCATGCAACACTAGGGTAGCTACAAAACCATGTGGAACTTGAGATGGCCCTACTCTCTCTACTTATAAGCCATATCCTCATACTCAATATTTGGCTCAGGAGATATTGTCCTGGCACATCCCCTAGCTGGAGTTTCCCCACGAACTCTACCTCTACCCTTGCCACAGTTGTGACCAATGCCTCAACCTTTAGTTGGGGCCCTAACAATGGGTGCTGGCTCATCACCCTCGATAGCACCAGATCACATCCTCACCATCTGCTAAAATAGTGAACATAAGTTTAGAAGTTAAGAAGTAAACAAGTCACATAATACGGGATCAAAGATCAGAATTTTTCCTAAGAATATCCTATAACCTTCCGAAGATAGATACATACGTCATTGTTCTGATTTGTGAGACTCTACTAGATACTTACTCTTATACTCATGAGGCTGGTGAACCTAGCACTCTGATACTAACTTATTACGACCCAAAAATTACAAGGTTCCCGATGCCATCTATCCCAACCTGACCATAGAAGGTATGCCAAAAACCAACAAACACGAACAACTCAAAACAAACTCAAATAGTAAAATAAAGATACGATCATATGTAATAATAATAACTCCCAAAACATTCTAAAAACTAAAGGAACCGAACAACATAAATCCTATGACTCAACTATCACAAGTACAAGAGCAACCTTTAAAACAAGAAGTCAAAAAATGAAATACAATATTTGTCCAAAACGTAAAAGAGCAAAAATAAAAGATCGAAGAATCTGGGACAATCTCTGAACACATGAGCTCACTACAACTTAAAAACTAGCAACACCGTATGATCTCTAGCCACGAGATTCATTAGTACCTAGATGTCACGATTTGATTTCTCAGGTTATAATGACACCTACAAATCCCTTGTAGACGAACTAATCCCCATAGCCCATAACAATTAGTAATGGGCCACTACCTAAGTAAAGCACACACAATAAGGATAAAAAGAGAAAAAAGGTAAATAAGGCATAGCGAAAGGAAGGCAACCTGAATATATATAGAAAACTACACCATCCCACGACCTAGTATCACAAGTACATGAGCCACTACTAAAAAGATACAGAGTATAAGGGAGAGCAAAATTAAAATATACTACTGTCTCTGAATATACAAGAGAGTCAACTTCCAAAAGAAGAGATATAGCCAAGGCCCGGTTGCCAAGAGCTCACCTTATGTATCAGATATCCCAAAAGCTGCACGAGATTCCCACATTAATGGCGATGGCCCATACTAAGATCTGTACCAGGAAGATACAGAAGTGTAGTATGAGCACCAATTACATAAGCAACGGGTACCAAGTAGACATCATAGGCCGACTAGGCACATATAAAATATAAAAGCAGTAGATAGCAGATAAGAGAAGCAAATGGTCACAAAAGCATATAGAATGAAGTACAAAGAAGCTAGAAACAAATAAAAGGCATAACAAAATGCAAGTGAACTAAACTATCCACAAAAGATGCATCACAGAATACAGATGTAAGAGTAGAGAACGCACACCTGGGTCCTTGCAATAATAGTAAATATAGATAGCTTAACATATAGAGCGGTATACTAATAGCCTTAAATAAAGGGGAAAGAAAAATGGCAACTAAACATAGACATGCTAAAAATACAGCCCAAAAGGTAAGGATGATCAAAAAGTCAACGAGAAGGTAGCTACAATAGGAGCATGTAACACTAATCTACCTATAATCCTAATGAGCGCCCATACACCCGAGGAATATATACAAGTGAAGACAAACCTTACCAGCATCCCATACTATCAAAGAGTACACTCAGCAAACAACAAACACAAGGTGGAATTATGCAGAAATGAATGATACGATATGATATGCCAGTGGTACCATATGCACCCCCTCCGGCGCCCATAGGCCCAGTAGGTAGGACTCATGGAAGGGCTTCCCTCATATACCTATACTCCCCCGTATATCCCTCCTCTATCACTCTCGACCCATAACCCCTAGTCTAGATTGACAAGGTCCATAGAGGTTTTCGCGACCACATACTAACTATTAAGATTTCATCATGAGTACTCAGAGTCTATCCGGGTCTTAAATCAGTAATAAAACCATGTCTAGTGCTCGGACTGGCCGAGTCTAGTGTCATCTTAGGTACTAGTGTGAAAAACCAACATTTAATCCCTTTTACTACAAGAAGATCTATTAAACCAATTTTAAGTCCATTTATAGCCATTAATAACTAAAAATGGGCCCTCGGGGCTATGCGAGGTTAGAAAACCAGTGATAGTCAGGCATGCAGCCCTGCAGTAGTAATAAACCAATGTAGAAAAAGCTGTTTTCATGATGATGATATACTCAGATACAACCAACAGCTCAATATCAACCTATTGGCCCTGCAGAGGCTTAATCCGCTCTACAACACAGATATCCAGCTAGCTATCGCGAATCAATGTCTGGGACTCACAGAAAATTCTCAAATAACCCACTAACTATGGTCCAAAGGCATATGCAAAGGCCACTCAGGGCAGTAAGGGGTAATACTGCCGTACCAGCTCAAATACTGAAGCAGAAGAGATAAGAATAAATAAAGCGGAAGTAGACAAGGTCTGGGGGTGCCAACGTAGTAATCCCAACCTAGGATGAGCTAAATAGTACAATTATATTCTATATAGGCCAAGTCTAAGATTGGTAAGCCATAGTCTACCTGGCGTCCGACAAAAAGCTGCTGGAAAACCATCTTCCGAGCCCAAACTGCTCCAAGAAGCCCCGAACAACAATCAAACTATCAAAAACACAATCTACTCATCAAAATGAAGCTAACGATATAATGCTAATAATTTAGCTGGGTCAAAACAGGCCTGTGGGGCCCACAACCCAAAATTGAAAATGGAATTTACCACGAGTTTTTCAATGCTCCCAAGAACACATGCTCAAAATTAAGCATAATTCGGGTAATGGAAGGGCCTAAACACAACCCCTTAATTCCATGAACAAATTAGGAATCAATCAAAGAATTACGGAATTAAAGGATAGAAACTTACAATAAACGATGAGAAATCGACCACCGGCATGAAATATGCCACCCCAACACTCAGAGATGCTCCCACACAGGAATTTGAACTTAGAGCTCTAAGAAAATGGTGGAAAGATGGTTTAAGAGTTGAAAAAATGAAGAAGGAGGCTTTGTATACTACCAGGGGTCCTTCATCGCAATCGCGAAGGACCTCACCCGGTCGCGATGAACATGCTGGCTAGACCATCAAGATTACGATAGTCCAGCCACGCAGTTGGAAAGAATAAAGAGTGTCGGGTCTATAGGCCCTTCATTACGATTCGCATGAAAGAGACCTCGCGGTCGTGATGCCCAATAAGACAGACCATCGCGATTGTGTGGCCTTCTTCACAGTCGTGATTATGGTCTGAGACTGACACCTACAATAGCAACCAGCAAAACCTTAAGGCTAAAAAGTCATCGAATAGGCCCACGGGATTCATCTGGGATCCCACACGTGCAAACAAACTATGCTACCCTATTGGAAACGATATTCTAAACTCAACAGAGTCGATGAAACTTCCATACGAGGTAGTTTTACTGAAGTGTTGACCTAAGTCAACACTTATGAATTTAGACCGAACACCCAAAATGAGCTCGTCTCCCCCGGGACCCGAACCAATCACCTACCTAATCTAAACTAACATTTCAGAGCTGATTGAACTGTTGGATTTCAAATTCGATGCCTCGATAATTGAAAGTTGACCAAAGTCAAACTTTCAACTCCAACTAGCCTGAAATCTTAGAAAGTGAGATAAAACCAAACTGAAAGCTTTTAAGCCCCGAACAAGGGTCCAACTAGACCAAATCCATGCTCTAGAGCTAACGAAATTGTTAGAATTTGATTTCGAGCACATTTGCAGAGAATGTTGACTAATGTCAATAATTTTCTAAGTTAAGACTTTAAAATAGGGAAATGGTCAAAAGACCAAACGAACGGCTCAAGCACTAAACCACCAGTCCCAGAGAGTCATAAATAACTTGGGGCCGCTACAGGTAAGCTCTAACAGTACAAAGAAAGCAAAATATGAACATGACCAGAAGGGTCATTATATTATCCACTACTAAAAAGGACTTTAGTCCTCGAAAGTCAGGAAAAAGAGCTTACATGAAGGCTCAAACAACTGCGGATACTGAGCTCGCATCTCTGTCTCGGTCTCTCAAGTAGCCTCCTCGACCAAATGGTGTCTTCACTGAACCTTAACCACAAGAATTTATCTGGACCTTAATCTCCTGACATCTCTGGCTAGAATGGCTGTCGACTCCTCAAAAAAACCCAAACTCTCATCTAACTACACTGAATCCCATCGTAGCACATGTGACTTATCCAAAATATAATACTACAACATGGATACATGAAAGACTGGATGAATAAATGAGAACATAAGAGGCAAAGCTAGCTGATAAGTAACATCACCAACCCTCTGAAGAATATCAAACGACCCAATATACCTGGGGCTGAGCTTGCCATGCCTGTCGAATCTCATCATGCCCTTCATGGGTGGCACTCGAAGAAATACACGATCACTAACATTAAACTCTAAGGCACAAAGACTATGGTCTGTGTAGCTCTTTTGCCTACTCTGGGCTACCCGAAGTATGTCCTGAATAACCCAAACTCTGTCTAAGGAATCATGAAGTAGGTCTGTACTCTGGGGCTAGGACTTAAAACCATCAAATCAACCCACTTGCGATCTGCAATGCCTACCATACAATGCCTCAAAAGGCGTCATGAGAATAATCGAGTGATAATTGTTATTATAAGCAAACTCTGCTAAAGGCACGTACTGATCCCATGAACCCCCAAAATCATGAACACAGGACCGTAGCATGTCTTCCAGGACCTGGATAGTCCTCTTGGACTGGCCATCTATCTGAGGATGGAATGCAGTGCTGATCTGAACCTCTATACCCATCTCTTGCTAAATAGTCCTCTAGAACTGAGATGTACACTGAGTACCACGGTCTAAAATGATAGAAGCTAGAATCTCATGCAAATGGACAACCTCTTGAAGATAGATCTGAGCCAACCTCTCTGCACTATAGGAAGAATGAACCAGCAAGAACTGTGCAGACTTAGTCAGCCTATCGACAATAACCTAAATAGATTCAAACCCTCGAGAAGTGCATAGAAACCGTTCTATGGAGTCCATAATGATCTCTTCCCACTTTCACTCAGGAATGGAAAGTCTCTGCATCAATCCACCAGGTCTCATGTGCTTGAACTTAACCTGGTGGCAGTTCAAGCACTGAGATACAAACTCCGCTATATCCCTCTTCATACCACTCCACCAATAAATCTTCCTCAAGTCTCGATACATCTTAGCTGCGTCCGAATGTATGGAATATCTAAAATAATGAGCCTTATGGAGAATCAACTGTATCAAGTCCCCAAATATCAGAACACAAAGGCGGCCATCAAATCTCAAAATACCATCAGAATCTAAAGTAGCCTTTCTGGCCTCATCCCATAAAACCTGATCACAAATATCACATAAATGTTGATCCTCAAACTTATGCCGCTGAATTTGATCAACCAGAGTAGAAAGGATCTCAACACTGGCAAGAACTCTATTGGGATCTGACAAATCAATCCTAACCAAACGGTTAGCTAAGGACTAGATGTCCAAGGCCAACGACTGCTCTAAAACTAAAAGAGATGCCAAGCTACGCATACTCATTGCCTTCCAGCTCAAGGCATACGCTACCATATTTGCCTTGCCTGGATGATACCGAATAGTGATATCATAGTCCTTCAGTAACTCAATCCATCTCTGCTACCTAGAGTTCAGCTGAAAACTACGGTCGTCGGTGTAAATCTCACAGTGAACTCCATATAGATAGTGCCTCTAGATCTTGAGCGTAAAGACTACTGCTGCCAACTCCAAGTCATGAGTGGGGTAATTGCACTCGTGATCCTTCAGCTGCCTTGATGCATAAGTCACCCGACTCTGCTGCATCAACACACAACCAAGACCAACTAATGAAGCATCACAATACACTAAAAAGCTCTGACCCTCAACTGGCAATGTTAACACCAGAGCTGAAGTCAATAAGGCCTTAAGCCTCTAGAAGCTATTCTCGCACTGATCAGACCACTGAAATGGGACATCATTCCTAGTCAGCCTAGTCAAAGGTGCTGCTATGGAAGAACATCCCTCAATGAACTGTCTATAGTATCCTGCCAACCCAACAAAACTATGAATCTCGATAGGAGTAGAAGTCCTCGGCCAATCATGAACGACTGTAATCTTTGTTGGGTCCACCCTAATCCTATCTTTAGACACCACGTGTCCTAGGAATTCTACTGACTCAAGCCAAAACTTGCACTTTGAGAACTTGGCATAAAGCTGATGATCTCTCAAAGTCTGGAGCACGATCCTCAAATGCTGCTCATGCTCCTCCCTACCTTGCGAGTATATCAATATATCATCAATGAAAACTATCACAAACAAATCCAGGTACAGCTTGAGCACCCTGTGCATCAAGTCCATAAAAGCTTGCTGGGAATTGATCAACCCAAAAGACATCACCAGGAACTCATAATGGCCATAATGTGTCCTGAATGCTATCTTAGGGATGTCCTCCACCCTAATCCTCAACTGGTGCTAGCTGAAGTCAAATCGATCTTAGAGAACATTGCTGCACCATGGAGCTGATCAAACAAGTCATCTATACGCGACATTGGATACTTGTTCTTTATAGTCACCTTATTCAGTTATCGATAATCAATACACATCCACATCGATCCATCTTTCTTCTTCACAAACAGAATTGTAGCAACCCAAGGTGACACACTCAGCCTGATGAAAACCTTAGCTAACAAGTCCTGAAGCTAATCCTTAAGCTCCCTCAACTCAGCTGGAGCCATATGATACGGAGTAATGGAAATGGACTTGGTACCTGACTCTAACTCAATGTCAAAGTCTATATCACACTCAGGGGGAAGGCTTGGTAAGTTAATCGAGAAGACATCTAGAAACTCTCTAACCATAGGGACCGACTCGGGAGAAGAATTGTCAGTGCTAACATCCCAAACATATGCTAGATAGGCCAAACACCCACGCAAAATTAACTTCCTAACCTGAAGACCAGAAATGATCCCAGATGGTGTGCGGCTAACATAACCTAGCCACAGAACCGAGGATACATTGGGCATGGCTAAGGTAACTATCTTGGAATAATAATCCAAAACCTCTTGGTGAGGGGATAACCAGTCCATGCTAAAAATCATATCAAAGTCTAGCATATCTAATATCATCAAATCAACCCAAGTCTTAAGACCACCAATAACTATTAAGCATGATCTAACAATTTGATCTACTACTAAAGAATCACCTACCGAGGTAGTAACAGATAAGAGAACAAATAATAGCTCACTAGCCAACCCAAGCAAGGAACAAAGTAGGCAGAAATATATGAACATGAAGAACCAAGACCAAACAATGCTAAGGTCGACAAACGGCAGACAAAGATCATACATGTGATCACCACATCTGAGGCCTCCACCTCCGATCTACCAGGGAATGCATAGAACTGATGCCGACCTCCACCAGACTGACTGCCATCCCGACCACCTGACCTGCCATGCTGGGCACCACCCCTACCCTGTACACTACCTCCTCTGACTGGTGGATGCACTACTCTAAGAGGCTGAGCTGGCTGAGTGACTGGCTGAACTGCACCCCTTGGAGGCAATCTCTGGCAAATTGACCAATAATACCACACTCGTAGCAAGGCCCTGACGTCCCACCCTGACGTGATGAACTGATTGAACCTATATGGCCACCACGGCATAATGCCCCAGATGATGTACCCCTCGATGACTGACCTAAACTCGGCCTACTGAACCCATGATAACCATATTAACCATGTTGACTACCATAACCTTGATCAAACTGAGGCCCACTTGAAGCCTGAAGTGATGCCTAAACTGGCTGGCTGAACTGGCCTGGATGCTATGTGGCTGGTATCCTCTACCCCGCTGACTGAAACCTCTATTGTAGGAGGATGAACTACTGTAACTGCCCTGATGGCATGGTCTCTTATCTCTGGCCATGGGGTCCTGGTGATGCAAATCCTTCATAGTGCAGGCATGATACGCTATAGCTTGAAATGGCCACCCACTAGAAACTAGTATCTCTGCAGTCTCACGAAGCTCTATCCTCATCCCCCAAACAAATTGATGAATATGGTCTGGCTCTGTAGGAATAATCATAGCCCCAAATGGAGCAAAGTGGTGAAAGCGGGTCTCGTACTCAGACACTGTAATAGACCCCTGCATCAACCGGGTAAACTGCTCCCTATGGTGCTCACGATCACACTGCAGAAAGAACTTGGCCATAAAGGCCTCGTAGAACTCCCTCCATGTCAACTAAGGAGATAAGGGTGCCTGCAAGCTGCCTAGGCCCTCCACCAAAACTTAGCTGGCCCTTCCAGCTGATAGGTGGTATAATCTACTCCGTGGGCATCCAACTGACCAAGGTGATGAAGCATCTCCTCACAGGTAGAAATAAAATCATAGGCATTCTGCCCAGGAGCACCGGAGAACCTCAGTGGGGATAGTCTCAGAAATAGGCCCAAAGCCTTTTGCTCTGTCTCTGACATAACTGGGCGGGGAGCGAGAGGTTGAGCGACTGTAGGAACTGAAAGGACCTGTGCACAGGGAGCCGCAGTAGCAGGTAGCGCTCCTGAACTCTGAACACCCAGGGCCGCCCCTTGAGCAGATGTCTAGGCCATATCATAAGGTTGACTCCCAATCATGCTCAATAACTGAAGAAGCACACTCTGGATATCTGGTGTAGGAGCTGAGGTTGGTGCTGATACTGATGCTACTACTGGCCTTGGTGGAACCTGGGCTTCTCCCTGGTCTACGGGCTGCTGGTCCATAGCTAGCTCAGTCTCATACTCGACCTCAGGAGCTCTAACTGGTGCCGCCACTCGGGCACGTCCTCTACCTCTACCTATATGTCTACCTCGGCCCCTGGCTGGAGCCACCAATGCTGGTACTGAAAGCCTGCCCTCGTCCGCTGCTGAAGATCTCATACAAACCATCTGCGGGAGAGTGAACTAGAACAAATGAAATTCCAGGAAACCATCTAGGATAAAATACACAATATAGAAGCAAGAGAAGACTCGTGTTTCTTAAGATGTCACTGTAGCCTCCCGAAGATAGGGTACAAACGTCTCCGCCCTGATCCGCAAGACTCTACTAGCCATTGGCTCCTATACCGATGACACCGGTGAACCTAGGCTCTGATACCAAGCTGTCATGACCTGATTTCTCAGGTCATGATGACACCTACAAATCCTCTGTAGGTGAACCAATCCCCTTAGCTTGAAAGGGTTAGTAATGAGCGACTACCTAAGTAAAGCACGCACAACAAGGATAAAAAGCGGAAGAAGGTAAATAAGGCATAGCAAAAGGAAAGCAACATGAATATATATAGAAAACTATACCATCCCACGACCTGGTATCACAAGTACATGAGCCACTACTAAAATATACAGAGTACAAGGGAGAGCAAAAGTAAAATATACAACTATCTCTGAATATACAAGAGAGTCAACTGCCAAAAGAAGAGATATAGCCAAGCTCCGATCGCTAGGAGCTCACCCTATATCTTAGATGTCCCAAAAGCTGCACGAGGTCCCCAAGTCAACGACAATGTCCCATACTAGGATCTGTACCAAAAAGATACATAAGTGTCGTATGAGTACCAATTGCATAAGCAGTGGGTACCCAGTAGACATCATAGTCCGACTAGGAACATATAAAATATAAAAGCAGTAAATAACAGATAAAAGAAGAAAAAGATCACAAAAGGATATAGAATCAATGAAGCTAGCAACATATAGAAGGCATAACAAAATGCAAGTGAACTAAGCTAGCCACAGAAGATGCATCATAGAACACACATGTAAGAGTAGAGAACGCACCTGGGTCCTTGCAATAATAGTAAATACAGAGAGCTTAACAAAAGGGCGGTGTACCGATAACCTTAAATAAAGGCAAAAGAAAGAAAGAGAACTAAACATGGACATGCTAACAATGCATCCCACAAGGTAAGGATGATTGAAAAGCAAATGAGCAGGTAGCTGCAATAGGAGCAAGTAACACTAATCTACCTACAATCTCAATGAGTGCTCATACACCCGATGAATACATACAAGTGAAGACAAACCCTATCGGCATCCTATTCTATTGGAAGTACAGTCAGCAAACAATAAACAAGGGGTGAAATCGTGCAGAAATGAATGATATGATATGATATGCCAGTGGTACCGTATGCACCCCCTTCGATGCTTATAGGCCCAATAAGTAGGACCCACAAAAAGGCTTTCCCCGTATACCTCTACTCCCTCGTATATCCATTCTCCGGCACTCTTAGACCATCGCCCCTAGTCTGGATCACAAGGTCCATGGAGGTCTCTGCGACCACACACTAACTCTCAAGATCTCATCATGTGTGCTCAGAGTCTATCCGGGTCTAAAATCAATAATAAAACCATGTCTAGTGCTCGGTATGGCCGAGTCTAGCATCATCTCAGGTACCAGTGTGAAAAACTAATATTTAATCCCTTTTACTTCAAGAAGATCCATTAAACTAGTTTTAAGTCCATTTATAGCCATTAATAACTGAAAATGGGCCCTCGGGGCCATGCAAGATTAGAAAACCGGTGATATTCAGGTCTGCAGCCTTGTAGTAGTAATAAACCAATGTAGAAAAAACTCTTTTCATAATGATGATATGCTTAGATACAACCAACAACTCAATATCAACGTACTGGCCCTACACATGCTCAATCTGCTTTACAATACAGATAGCTAGCTAGCAATCGGTAATCAATGTCCGGGTCTAATGGACACTTTCCAAATATCCCACTAACTATGGTCCAGAGGCATATGCAAAGGCCACTCAGGGCCGTAAGGGGTAATACTGTCGTACTAGCTCAAATACTAAAACAGAAGAAATAAGAACAGATAAAAAGGAAACAGACAAGGTCTGGGGGTGCCAAACTAGTAATCCAAACCCCAGGATGAGCTAAATAGTACAATTACATTTTATATAGGCCACGTCTAAGATCGGTAAGCTATAGCCTACCTGGCGTCCGACAAAAAGCTACTAGAAAGTCATTGTCTGAGCCTAAACTGCTGCAAGAAGCCCCGAACAACAATCAAACTATCAAAAACACAATCTACTCATCACAACGAAGTTAACGATACCCATAATGCTAATAATTTAGCTGGGTCAAAATCTGGGTCAAAACAGGCTCATGGGGCGTGCACTCTAAAATTGAAAATGAAAATTACTATAAGTTTTCCAACATTGCCAAGAACACATACTCAAAAATTGAGCATAATTCGGCTAAGGGAAGGACCTAAAACATCTCCTAAATCCTAAGAACAAATTAGGAATCAATCGAAGAATTAGCGAAATTAAAGGTTAGAAACTTACAATAGACGAGGAGAAATTGACCGCGGGCACGGAATATACCACCCTAACAAACTCAAAGATGCTCCCACACAAAAATTTGAGCTTAGAGCTATAAGAAAATGGTGGAAAAATGGTTTAAGAGTTGGAAAAATGAAGAAGGAAGCTTTATAAACTGCCAGGGGTCCTTCATCGCGATCGCGAAGGACCCCACGCAGTCGCGATGACTACGTTGTCTAGACCATCACAATCGCGACAATCCTGCTGTGCGGTCGCAATGAACAAAGGGTGTTGGTTCTACACACCCTTCATCGTGATCTCGTGAAGGAGACCTCACGGTCGCGATGCCCAAAGAGGCAGACCATCGCAATCGCGTGGCTTTCCTCACGATCACGATTAAGGTATGAGACCTGCACCTGCAACAACAACCAACAAAACCTTAAGGCTAAAAAGTCATCGGATGGGTCCACGAGATTCATCAGGGACTTCGCGCGTGTAAACGAACTATGCTACTCTACCAGAAATATCATTCTGGACTCAACAAAGTTGATAAAACTTCCATACGAGGTCATTTCGATGAAGTGTTGACCTAAGTCAACACTTATGAATTTTAACTGAACATCCAAAATGATCTCGTCTCCCCCGGGAACCGAACCAACCACCTACCTAATCCAAACTTGACATTTTAGAGCTGATAGAACCGTCAGATTGAATCTGATGCCCCGATCATTAAAAGTTGACCAAAGTCAAACTTCCAACTCCAACTGGCTTGAAATCTTAAAAAGTGAGATAAAACCAAATAGAAAGCTCCTAGGCCTCGATCAAGGTCCAACCAGACCAAAATCCATGCTTCGGAGCTAATGAAACTGTCAAAATTCAATTCCGAGAATGTTTGCAAAAAATGTTGACTAAAGTCAATGATTTTCTAAGTTAAGGCTCTAAAACAGGAAAATAGTCATAAAGACCAAACTAACAGCTCGAGAACCAAACCACCGATCCCAGCAAGTCATAAATGACTTGAGGTTGCTACAGGTAAGCTCTAACAGTACAAAGAAAGCAAAAATGCGAATATGACAGGAAGGGTCATTACACTGGATCTGCATCAACATGATGCAGAGACATAGGGCTTAGTACGGTTCACTTGTATTAAATAGGCATCATAGACCGACTAAGCTTGAGCAATTACTATATCAAATAAAGAATACTTAATAACCTTGCACACAGAAAAGTTTCAGCAGTTCAAATTCAATGATAACACGATATATCTCAATCACAATAATAATCCAAATGATAATGCAATGCAGTGATATGAGATGAAATGCAATGGCAAATGCCTGCCAATATACACCCCTTTATAGTGGTATGTTGTGAGGTAGGACTCATGGGGACTCACAAGGTCCATATACAAAATAAACTGGATCTTTACCCACTGTCGTGTTAATCGAATCTTTGCCTCGGTCGATATATACATACATATATATATATATATATATAATAAAATAAGTTAGATCTTTGTCCACGATGATATAATTCATAATACAAGAAGCAAATTCCTTAAAAGGCTATTTTCACGTAAATATCACAGTCTATGGCTTTTCGAGTGAATATGAATGAGTATGCACGCTCACGATAAATACAGACCCTGGTATATGCCAATAATGAGTGAAACAATCCAATAAAGCAAGGTACAAATTAACCTTTCCAAATCACAACCAAATCACCAACACAAACCCCCACACGGGCATCACGATAATAAATCATCACACTTTCACTATACATTACTAAATTCACCCAACTCATAGCCTTCTTTATATGATAAATCACCACCCAAACAAAGTCTAAAAGAAGTTAAGTCATAACCTACCTCGAAGACGAACTACAAATCTCTACAAGATAATATCTAAGCCTTTCTTTTTCGAACAGCCTCCAAACACAATCAATCTATCAATACCAAGTTCTATGCGTAAACATAAGTTCAATGATACCCATATTGCTAAGGTTCTAATTCGGGTCTAAATAGTAATACCAAAAGTCAATTCCGAGCTCACAAGGGCAAAATTGATTTTTTCTTGAAAATTAATTTACTCAAAGTTTAAGGAGTTCGAATATAAAATTTTAGAGTTAAAAATCGAGCTTGAAATTATCAAAATACCATTATTTAACTTGACTGGGAAAATCCTAAAATTTCAAGTTGAAAAACCAAGATTTGAAGGTGAAATCATGAAATAGTCATTGGAGAATGTGTAAAAATAGCATAAGAAACTTACTCGATATAAAAATCTCGAAAATCCTCTTTTGATCTTCCCTAAAATGAGTTTCAAAGCTCCAAAAAGCGAGATATGGGTCTATGATAAAAAAAAAAAATTTAAAACTATCCCAGGCGTTTTCTTCTTTGCAAACGCGGGACCACCGTCATGTTTGCGAAGGTCGCCGACCCCTACAAATCATGTCCGCGATGGACCGATCACATTCGCGATGAACATAAAGGTGATCCGACCTCGATCCAAACTTAACCCTTTGCGAACATGGGTCTTTCTTCTTGAATGCGAAGTTTGGACATATTCCTTCTCCGCAAATGCAACGAGAGGCTCGCGAACGCGTAGAAGAAAATATGGCTGCACCAGAACTGGTGCACCAGCAAAGGGAAAAGACAAAAAATTCACCGATCAAATCCTCAAAATTCGTTTAGAACCCTGTGAACACAAATCAACTATGCTACTAGACTAAAATTGATATTTCAGACCCAATGAAATCGTCGATTTCACCAACGGAGGTCATTATCAATGAACATTTACCAAAGTCAACTCTACGCCAAAACTTCCAACTTTTCAACTAGAGTAAAGACATCAAATGCACCCTGAACTTATTCGAAAAAGTCAATTACACACTCAAACTATTGTGACGATCTATTACACACTTATACTGTTTAAAAGTGAATTTATTTTCACCCTAAGCACACATAACCAGTCACATTGGTGGGAGGTGTATTACACTTGCGCCATGTCATTGCCACATAAGATATTATGTAAGATTTCAAAATTTTCTCTCTTCATATCACCCAATTGCTTCTTCTTCACTATACACCACCAAAGGCACCATAGAACCACCATTATTGCCATGATACCATCACCAAATTCATATATTTCATCACTAAAATTAAAATAATCACCACAAATCTCATCACCCACAATCAAACCCACCATTGAAATTATATCATTCCCATTGTCACTACAAAAATGCAAAGAATCACCACAAAATTCAACACCCATAACCAAACTCATCATTCACACCCATCACCAAATTCAGATCAAAATTGTACTACCGTCAATAAATTTTAATACTCACCAAATTAGAACAATCACCACTATTAATTTCTTCTTCACCATCTTCAATTTCTTCTTCTTCACCATCCATCACCAAATATCTACAGAATACCATCACACAATTATCATCAATTTTTACTTTTTTTTGATACCTCTTTTTTTTTTTTTTAAATCTATGCTTTTTTCTTATCAAAATTTCACATAAAGGGAGAAATTGGATCAATAGTAAAGAGGTGATCGCTAAATTAAATTGGTGAAAGTTACTTTGCTGAATTGAGTTTGCCAAAAAATAAAATTTCTCACTAAAGGACTGTTCAAAAATCTGTAAGTTTTCAATGGAACAACGATTCTTCATCCAAAAAGTTATATTTTCTTAACTTGTGAAATGAATTAATTTAGCTTGTGTCATTTTTTTAAAATGAAATGGGTGTATAAGTTTTCTTGAAAAAGAAGAAGTAAGAATGAAGATAGAATCTTTAATAATGAAATACATATGAAGATTTGAAATGATATTGAGCGAAAGGGAGTGAGAAAAATGAAGTTTTCTATGAAGGTAAATGTTGAAAATGGTGGTTCATGGTGGATGTTAAAGAAGAGAGAGGAAAGTGAGGATGAAGATACATTGAATTAATTTAAAAAAATATAAAAAGGTGTGGAAGTTAAAAAAAACACAAAAAAAAATTCAATAAACGCGCTTTCTTTTTATTTATTTTAGTTTTTGTGCCGCATCAGCTTTCAGAGTGAAAATAAATTCACTTTTAAATAGTACAAGTGTGTAATAGGTCGTTAGAATAGTTTGAGTGTGTAATCGATTTTTCGGGACAAGTTCAAAGTGTTTTTGATGTCTTTTCTCTTTCACTAACTACCCAAAACACATCCGAATGCTTCGGGACTCAAACTAACAATGTTACTAGCCCAAAAATGGTATTCTAGAGCTAATAGAACTAACAAAATTCGCATACGACGTCTAAACCTCCGAATATTGACCAAATTCAATCATATCAACTTCAAAATCTTCCAAAATAAAAAACTCGCATAAAACCCAACCAAACACCTCAAAAACCGTGCTACCCACTCCCGCAGACTACAAATACTATAATATAACTATGCAGAGAGATAAAACCGTCAAAACACTTGAAAATCCAAAAAATCACCATTAGGGTTGTGACACACATACTTCCCTGATTCTTGAAACAATATTTTCTCCCGATCAAAAGTAAAGCTAGTAGTATTTTTATATGACAACTAAGCTTTGTTAAGTACCAATATTTTTTAATTGGTTAATTAAAATCCTAATAATTTTATTCTCTTAATTCACAATGCAAGAAAACAACTATATTGTCAGAGGGACAGAATGTCACATCAAAGAAGTCATGTGCTTTAGATTAGATGATTAAACTAATTGTATTTTTTAATGACACTCAAGAATAAAGAATGATTATCGTTTGTAGGAGGAGTAACCAATAAGGATTTAATAGAAATGATTTGTCCCAAAATTAAAGTGGCCCAACAATATTTGATAACGATTGTCTCACTTTATGAAAAAATAGATTCTCAAAGAGAATGATTAGTTGATTGATTTGATTTAATTAAATAAATTTTATTATCATACTATTATTAGTAAGATTTGACAAAAAGTCATCAATCCCTACTTTAATCCTTCTTAAGCGCCTTTATTTTTTTTAAAATAATTGCTTAATCACTCGATTAACATCCCAAAAAGTTATAAATCTTTATCTTTTAGGAATGGGTGAATTAGCTTATTCCTGAACTACTATTCTTATGAAAATATGAGGTATCAACTACAAGTTCTATTTATATTTATCCGACAAATAGTTTTGAAAAAATATATACGATATTTTATTTCAAGGATAATAACATTTTTGGTCTCAAAATTATTACAAAAGTTTAATTACTTTTGATCCTTATGATATGAGACTCAATAATTTAACTTTTAATTAATTAAAATATATTTTTTCACCTTTATGTAGAAAATATGCTACAATAGACTATTTATAGAATTATTTTACAGTCAAATATGGAGTAATAGTACAAACTTAACATACCACATGAGTAGTTAAATAATAAAATGATTAATATTTATGATAAATTTGTGAATATTCACAAGCTAAAGAATTAAAATGCACATCAATTAATTGAAGTTTTAATATGCTTAGTCATATATCATAAAATAAGATAAAATTTTATCAATAACTAAGGGACCAAAAATGTAATTAACTCTATATTAGTATAATAATTATCAAGAAAGAATAAGCTTTCAACAGATGAAGAACTAACATATTGCATAACTTTAGAAAGAACTCTATTTAATTTGTTTTGCAAAAAAAAAGTGTAATTTTACTCTGTGATTATCAATAAGATTATAGGTATCATTATTCGCTCCAGAACATTATTGACTACAAAGAATGTAAGGACGTATGCAAGTTCCTCGAGAATAAGTTAGGCACTCTTTTTATGCATTAGTTAACTCATTTGTGCCTGATTAGAAGTAGCAAATGAATGAATTTCAGTTAAATTTAGACGAATTTAATGGGTCAAGTTTAAAAAATAGGTTATAATCCAATTCATTCAAAATTTACTTTTTTTCAATATAAATTAAGTGGAAGAGCATTGGAGATTATACCAACATTCCAATGTCGAGTTGCCACCTAGTTTTTGATAGCTTAGAATCGTTTACTCCGGTTGTATTTCAAACAAATATTGTACCTTTCATATTTAGAGTTGGTACTTTTTATTCTTAGTAGCTCATGAAATGTGACATCAATTCTTTGGGGTTGTACTATATATATATATATATATAGATATAGATACATAGTACTTTATTTTCGCTATAATATCTTAACATCGTGATTACTTTTAGATTGATTCGCCTATCAAGTAGGATTATGTGTCATCACGAGATAGATTGATTAGTGAAAAAGTGATATCATAAGTCTTGCGAGTCATAAGCATCAGTGCCTTAGTACAATCTTATTTATTGATATGTAGAGCTTCATGTTTATAAGAGAGAAGGTACAAAGACATTTAGGATCTTGTTTCCCTTGTTTCATTCATTCCTCTTGCTATAGAACTTGAATGTAGGAATTATGACAATTATCGTTATTTTTTTATGCGATGATGAGAACATCTTTCCAGTTTTTAAACCAACGGCTTGAGATGAAATCACAAGTGAGGTGCGAGATGTCTACTGTGATGTGAAAGTAGGCTAGTCTATAAGACAAATGATCAGGTATGACCCGCAAATTTAACTCGGATACACAATTGAGTGAGGTTATGATTCTGGACTTTTTAGTTCGGTAATATCCCTAGAGAATTAAAGTGATGGTATGGAGAGATCCATGCTAGCCATCTTTAATTTTCACAGTTAGTTACTTAATTTTTCTTAGCAAGTTTCCGTTGGGATCGCAAAAGGTAATGTAAAGCAGAGTTATCTTACTATGACTATGAATATGATATGGTTTTACTCTCTACATAAAAATATTGAAATACGATTAATTGCATAATATAATTAAAAGCCCTATAAATCTCCGCTATGAATGTATTTACTTTAACAAATATTTTCATGTTTGTGCTTGTTATGAAATGCATGACATATATTTGATCTACGTAAAGGTTGATCTCAAAGAAATATCTATTTATATATGAGGGCGTCTTCATATCATGTGTTCTATAAGAAAATACGTATATTTCTCTAGAGAGGCAAATTTCAATGACATTAACGATAAATAAAAATGTTAGAGCTTAATCAAAAGTATGGTGATAAAGATTTTCTACCATTTTATTCGAAAGTTAATTTGGAAGATTTTGTTAGTTAAGATATTATTGATCTCAACATTTGAAAAATTGATATACAAGATTAGAGTGTGTCATCTCTGAGATATTAAGTGATTTTTTCATCAAATGGAGTAAATATGTGTTGCACTTTTTTTTCTTAACCAAGATTTTGTACTAATTCAATTTCCTTGGTACGATATTAATGAGAGAACTCAAAATACGTATTAATAAATATGTGTACTTTCTTTCCTTTACTATGATTTTTTCCATTGAGTTTTTTTCAAGTAAAATTATAATGAGGCGTATTATTTATAGATGGACATTTAAATAACAGTGTTAGTAATATATTTATGGATATCCATTCTTTTTATGGTTAGGTCTAGCAAATGAGAATTTCTTTAACGGAAAAAAATTGTATTGTACCTTAAATTTTTCCCCTAAAAGCTAGGACCTTTTTTTTTTTGGGAACAAGATTTTCTTCATGTGTAAATAGGAAAGTCCTTTACCCCAATTATATATATATATATATATATATATAACACTCACAATATTCACTCTTAATTAGGTTCAAACCAAATCGTAGGATAATACTTGTGTCTTTTACAATTTCTCTCCTAATCAATACTCTCTAATCCTTAATTAAGAGACTATGGTGCATACTATCAAGTGACAAGAAATGATCCTCAATTTATAAGAGTTCAAAACTTTTTTTTTTAACAAAAGAAATTAGACAAATATGAAAGATATATATATATATATATATATATATATATTGTTGGTGTAATATACCACAAATTACAATAAATTACAGTTGAAATTAAATGAACGGAAAATGAATAAAAATATATTCAGTCTGAGGCGCGGATATCTCGCTCTCTTTAAGGAGATTCAAGCCTACTGCGGCATAATCTACACCGATCCATCAGTATCACTCTTGACTTGTCCCCTCCAGGATACAACAGCCCAACAACGTCGTACAACTCAAGCAACTCAGAATTAGTTGAAGAGTCCAAAGCTCGACCAATAGAACACCTTCCTTCAACATAAAAATTACTTTCTTTTGTATAGTGAATATAGTTGAAGACTTAGAATCTTTGTCTCAACTCTCTCTTTCACTACCACACACTACAATATTTTCCCACACTTATTATATTTCATCTCACAATATATTACTTCTCTTACCATCAACACAAAGAAGAAAACACCCTTTATATAGGTATAGTATTTCTTCCATTTAGTAATTAGAGAGTAGTGAATATTAAGTGGGGTAGAACATAGAGTAGTGGTTACAATAGTCAAGCCTTAGTGGGTAATTAGTGGTAGTTCATGGCACTAGTGATTACATAAGTTACACCAAAAAAATGACCACATTCTTGTTAATTTATGTCCACTAACATAATAAGATAATGCACTTTAATATTATAATTTTAATACTAAAATGCATAAACATCAATATTTTCTCACTCATTTTAATATTAAAATAAGAGAGTATTTCATCAATTTAGTTGAAGGGAGTATTATGCATAATGAAGGTGTGCTCTGGATTGAACTTTTACTTAGTAAAACAGTAATCTTTAGTCCAGAGTCACTAGTGGTATCAGACTTGAACTATGACTGCTTAAGGAAAATAAAGTATCACTACTTACTCACAACAATCAAGGTGTTGACATAAGCTTTAATAGCCAGTACATTACAGCCTTGTGCTATCCCGATTTTCTTAAATATTTTTGAGAATAAGCTCAATTCTCATAGGAAGCGGCCTACTTCCACACTTATATAGGTGAAATCTGTCAAGGGTGTTCCTGTAATTCAGACACCTCACTCATAAGAGATACAGACTTTCATTAAGAGTTTTTAAAACTCAACCTTCACAAATCATTACAGAAAAATGCGCTCACACCATAGGGAGGGATAAAATAATAGTGCATTTCACAACAAGTCATCATATGATTCGTTTTTCCCATTGAACCTGGTTATAGGATCTCTAATCCTCAGGTTGGGTTTCCCCATATATGACTTAGAAGATTTTGAGCTTCAATCCATCCCCCTCGATGTTTTTCAGACCTTTTATCTTGCTTAGGCCTTAATTTATAAATCTGCAAGATTTAACACAATTAATATTAATGGTATACCAATGATCAATATGATCTCACAATATTGAGTTTTTCTCTTTATGTGTCTGAATTTACCGTCATAATAACGATATTGTACTCTACTGATAATATTGGTGCTATCACAATTATTCAAAATCAAAGAAATTGATTTCTCAAAATAAGTGATTGATATAATAAATTTCTAAATCAATTCACTTTTTCATCAGCTAAGTTAAAGCAATAAAATTCAGCCTCCGTGATAGAGTTAGCCACAATAAATTTTTTATTTTCACCAAATAGCATCAATTTTCTCATGCTTCATATTTGAGTATAGCAAGATATATTTTTTTAATAAAACAAAAAATATATTTTCGCACCAAGTAAATATACCTGGCTTGCTTGTACCTGTTAAATACTCATATTGCATAAATAATATTATGTCAAGTGCAAGTAGTCACATATCTCTTTTTTTTGTAGGCTAGCAAACTCCATTTTTTATTTGTCACACCACTTTCACATATTTGGATAAAAAAGAGTTGCAAGGCTCATGTGACATGCCAAGAAAAGTTGCATCACATGTTCTATGATATTTTTCATTCCAAGAATGAATTTATTTCACCCAAATATTGCATGTCAAAACGGCTACTCAACATGTTTTTATATTTTCTTTGATAACACTCATGTTAGAGCCAAATACATCAAATCAATATGCAAATAATAACATATGATTTATTTCAAGACAAATATATGCACTTTTAATACTCTTTTTTGAGCATTCTCAAAGATGCAAAAATTACATTTTTCATGATGAATTTTTTCTCATTTCATGAACCCCCACTATTTCAAGAATTTGAATATTGTTTTATCATGAAAAATAATATCACTATATTCATGAAAGATATTAGGTAAAAAGTTTTTTAATCTTTTTCTCCACAATAAATAAAAAAGTTTTTTACCTTTTTTCCGCTTGAGTTAAGCAAGTAGAAAAATACTTTACTCGTCTATCTCTTCCCTTTCATCTCTTAAAGAGATCTAGTGACGTTGAAGCGGGATGATGTTGAGATCTCCCATCTTGATATCCGCAATTTTTAAACTGTAACAAAACATGAATCTCCTTAAAATTATTGGTGTAATATACCACAAATTACAATAAATTACAGTTGAAACAAAATGAACAAAAAACGAAAAAAATATATTCAGGCTGAGGCGTGGATATCTCACTCTCTTTAAGGAGATTCAAGCCCACTACGGTATAATCTACACCGATCCAGCAGTATCACTCTTGACTTGTCCCCTCCAGGATACAACAGCCCAACAACGTCGTACAACTCAAGCAACTCCGGATTAGTTGAAGAGTCCAAAGCTCCACCAATAGAACACCTTCCTTCAACATAAAAATTACTTTCTTTTGTATAGTGAATATAGTTGAAGACTTAGAATATTTTCTTTGTCTCAACTCTCTCTTTCACTACCATACACTACAATATTTTTCCACACTTATTATATTTCATCTCACAATATATTATTTCTCTTACCATCAACACAAAGAAGAAAACACCCTTTATATAGGTATTGTATTTCTTTCATTTAGTAATTAGAGAGTAGTGGATATTAAGTGGGGTAGAACACGGGGTGGTGGTTACAATATTCAAGCCTTAATGGGTAATTAGTGAGAATTCATGGCACTAGTGGTTACATAAGTTACACCAAAAAAATGACCACATTCTTGTTAATTTATGCCATTAACATAATAAGATAATGCACTTTAATATTATAGTTTTAATACTAAAATGCATAAACACCAACATTTTTCTTAAAAGAAAAACATCAATTACAATAAATGCGTTGTTATCTCTTAAAAAATGTAGACTCATATATGGTAAGAGAATCAAGGTTAACCTCTAATAGCTTTGCCTCCTTTCATTTATATTTTTGGTTTAATCATCTGTATTGTAATTTTATTGGCCCGATTAATTTAGATTCACGCCACATTAAAGTCATTTAAGGGAAAACACTTTTTACTTGAAAATTTTGCATTCTCCGGGTTTGAACTTAAGACATTTGATTGAGGAAGGATGGATCATATTCATTTCACTAGATCCAACAATGGTTGCCTCCTATTTAATCAAATGACAATGACGATCTTTTCATTTCATGATTGATTATCGAAAAGACAACAGTGTGGAGAAACTAGTAAGTGTCGAAAAGGAAAAAAAAGGCACACAAAGATAAAATTGAAATCCTACAATTTTGTTTGAATAGTTTGTACACTTGATAAAAGTTGTACAGTCTTACGAGGGATAAAGCGCTGCAAAACGTACATGATGGACCATGTCATAGAAATATCAACATATGTTTAGAAAAATATATGAAATTTCCGTTGAATATTTTAATATTTTGGTGTGTATAAGTTTTTTAATTTCCATATGTCCTCCCAATATATAGAACAAATATTTGATTTTCTTTTCCTTTATATATTTACGATGTGTTTGTGTCCGACAGCACTAAGAGTAGTAATCTTCGCATGATATCTCACAAAAGTATCATGAATCTCTTTCTGGCACTCACTTTCGAGGTAAAATAATATAACAAAAGTGATATAGACTTTTTGTTACACTATTTCTCTAGTCGAATTTTTTGAATTTTGGGGTAAAGTGGGGATAATGTAAGAAGACAAAAAGGGAAAGCAAAGCAAATGGGACCTAAATACATGAGGTTGAAAGTGCTCTCACAGCTAAGTGATGGGGTCTCTTTAATTTTTGTGATTTGATTTCTCGTACGGATGAATCTCCATAGTCCCCAATAATAGATAATTGTGATATGGGCATAAGGATTTTGGTGTCTGATTGTCATACATTTGCATATACTTGATTGAGTGGGTGAGATGGTTCTTGAAAGGATGAAATGCAATTAGCAGGTTTTTCCTTGAGCTTCCTCTCAATTATTATTTGGAGGTATCCAAAAGTTGAATTTTATGAGTAGAATGGCTACTCTGAGAAATGGTGGGGCAAATTAACTTTTGAAATAGGATGAGATGTGTACTATAAAATACTTCATGTCTACCTATTCTCCCTATTTGAAGTAACAAGTTCATAGGCTTTCAATAGGGATGACTTTGTGTACCCTCCATTTTACTTGGATTATATATATATATATATATATATATATATATATATATATATATATATAATATATATATATATAATAACAATAATAATAATAATAATAATAATAAGAATAATAATAATAAGAAGAAAAAATTACGGGACATAAAATATTGAAGGGCTTAATTACGGGATATGTGTTAACTTTCACATAATTACATTTTATAGGTATAGTTTAGAACAAATATCTATTATTTTGGGCAACATATACATTTTGGGGGGAAAGAAAAGTATATTACCTAAAAATTGAAAACAACATAAATCATGAGCATCTTTATTTACCATATATTCTCTCTTCAAACTTGCCAATAATAGCTCAAATCACCATTCACATATAACTGTATATGACACGCGTATATACAAATACAAAATAAAATAAGAAAATTTTAAAACGTATATACAAAAAAAGTATAATTGAATCTGGATTTGAGTTTTGTATAATTGAATCTCAGTTGAATTTTGTATATGAGATTATACCTATCACTATATACATTTGAAACGTATATGCTTAGTTAGCATGAATCTCAATTTGATATATACAATTAAAATTTGTGCAATTGGAATGCTTTGTTTTTGGTTATACATTTATATATGAGATTCATACTTTTGAGGTTCAAATGTATATTAGATTCATACTTTGAGATTCAAACTTTTGAGATTAAAATGTATATGAGATTTATACATATCAGTATATACATTTAAAATGTATATGTTTAGTTAACTTGAATCTCAAAAATACATATATACATTAGATGGTGAACACATGAGTATATGAAATTGCAAAGTATATGAATGGTTATTTGTATCTGAGATTTTTCAGTTGTATCAATCAATTATGAAGAGAGAATATTAATGAGAGTAAAAGATGCATGATTTATGGAGATTTTTATTTTAAAAAGATTTTTCTAACTGATTTTTAGGAATCTATTTTTATGGTATATACATATATAAGTGTTTATATACAAATCGAAGGTTGATTTTAGAACTTGAAATTAGCTAAGCTTTGTAATTAAGAAACTTAAGCTATGAGCCCTGAATAATTTAGCAAACTATAGCTTTTTATGAAATTTTGCCTAATAATAACTACTTTAGAACTTGTTTTTGTTAGAACTTTGTTTAAATATATTTAGACATGTGAGATCATATTATATATATATATATATATATAATAATAATAATAATAATAATAATAAAAAAAAATAATTGTAGGACAAAGTTGTAGTAAGATATAAGAAGAGTGAGAGTGGACTTAATTGTGTTATTTAAAATATAAATAACGGTTGAAGTATATAGTCTAATGATAATTATGATAGTAGTGGGAGTCTTCTTCTTGTGAGTTTGATTATCATTGTCCATTTCCCTTCCCTTCTCCTTCCTCCCCTTATGTAATAGAAAAAAAAACTATAATATATTCATAGGATAACATAAAAAGGCAGGGGTATTTTTGTGGACGGAAGAGGTACATACTTGTCTATATTTAATAATTCGTATATGGGATATTGCAATATATAGTTTCTTTGTTCAAGAAAATATTTGTATTTTTTTATTAAAAGTTGATTTTGTCCTTAAAAAGAAGAGATCATAAAAGACCCACCATTGTTTGATTTACGACGCACCTTTGGATAAGTTGACTTGTATCGCTCTCGTAGCCTTTTTAGTGGCTGGCCACCTCCATTGGTCACTATTCTTTTCTTTAGGCAATAAGCCAAGAACATATCTATTGCACCTAAAAAGGCAAACTGGTTGGCCTATAGACGTGTGATCCTGTCCTATTTCAGAAACAATGCAAGACGTTTGAATAAAGTTACTCCCCAAGACGTGCAATATAGTTTTTAATAGTCCCTTTGTATTAATTTATATGACTCACTTTTATTTTTAGTCAGTCTAAAAAAGAATGACATATTTTTATATTAGTGAGAATTTAACATTAGAATGCTCATTTAACCCTTAATGAAATGATTTATAGCAGCCACACAAACATCTATGACTTATATTAGACGACAAATTTCAAAAATCTTTCTTTCTTAAACTCCGTGTCAAGTCAAATTAACTCATATATTAGAATGGAGGGAGTATATTGTTTTCTTGTCAATAGGAAGTCGACTATTCTTTGTTCCATGATCAAATTTAAGATTGTTTGTATATACTCAAAGACACCATTGCAAGGACCCATAACATTTTTTTACTAGTTGATACTAACTTTAAGGTAAGATAGTATCTGAGTACATGCTAATGGATGTATGATACTATTAGAAAATAACACATAATGAAAGTGTTCAATAATTTTACTGCTTACATGAATCATAGACAACAAATACAAACACGTAGAGCAAGCAAAATGTGCTGAAAATATAACTCAAAAAATATTTCTCAAAGTGTGAGCAAATATCTTGAAGCAAGTCCGACTCCAGTTTTACAGTTTTTTGCAGTGATCGTAAAATCGCAGCTGAACTCTCACAATACTTGGGTAGACAAGTATTGTATGAAAAATTGATAACTTTTCTAGGTTAGAAGAGTCCCTACGTATAGGGACATTTTTCTCAGTCCAATACTGAACCAATGACATGATTTTCTTCCTTTTCCACAAAGAAACAAGATTCTGAGTCCTAGTTAGTCATGGGCACAACAAGGACCACATAATTAATTACTGATGCTTCTTATTATGAAAATAATTTGAAATTTTAATTTGATTATTCTTACCATAATAAATTACAAATTACTCCACTAGAAATTCGTAATTACATACTATTTATATTTTCAAAATTCACCATTATTTTTCATGTTAAAATTACAGATACTAATCAATAAATTAAATTATTGACGAATTTAATTCAATGATTAATTTCCTTTAGATCACTACTTAAGTTATTACATATGCCATATTGATAAATGCATCAACCAAATTTGCACACGAAAACTTATAAGCTTTTCATAAAAATGTGTATCATCAATTTCTATACTGTAACATGAATTTCATCAACTAACTTGTTAGTTTATTTTACTAATATATATATTATTATCATACAATCTACCAGGCATAATGATCCATCTTAGGATCTCACCATTTAATAAATCAAAATGATAATTAAAATATACAACTTATAATAGTTATATCAAGATTGAGAATATAAGTACATTTAATAATTTATAGAACCTGTTTTTATCATTCAATCTAAAATATTTATCTCTACTCGATCATGTTCGGTACATACAAAATGCACTAGCATGAGAAGTTAGAACTATATCATTCTTTTAGTCAATATAAATTACCTTTAATCTCATGCTACAGTCATTCTGATAATTTATCCAAATTTTCATCTACGATTGTGAAATATAACTTTTAGCTTATAAGAACTTATAATTTTAATCTTCTGTGTATAAACTTAAACTCTATACACCAAATCATCTACTATTTACTAAGAAAATATATGATAAAATAATCTATTTAATATAGCATTTTATTGAATTAAATAAATAAATAAATAAACGGAGAAGAGCCTAAATCACCCTTCAAGTATTGAAAATGGTACAAATATACCCTTCTTCCACCTTTGGGCTCTAAAATGCCCTTTTCATCCACCTTTGAGCTCTAAAATACCCTTCTCATCCACCTTTGGCCTTATTTTGCCCTTTTTCCTTAACAAACTCTTTAGGAAAAATAATTAGAAATTTTATTTAATATGTAACAATATTTTATTTATTAAAATTTTAATTAATCAAAACCTATTAACTCACAAACCCAATGCAGATCCCAGATTTAACTCCTTTTCATTTCTTATCTCTCTATTTTTTTCAAGTTCTTATTTAGATTAGAGACATATGTCATAGATTTAATTTAATGACTAAAATTTAGTAAATTAAAAATAAGCCTTAATTATGATTAAAATAATTAATTACTTTGAATAGTTGACAAAATAAATAGTAATATAATTAAAAATAAATTTAATGGCTCGAATTGTGGAATTGCCTTATATTTTGGAGTAAAAAAATTAAAGTAATTAATTATTTTAATCATAATTAAGACTTATTTTTAATTTACTAAATCTTAATCATTAAATTAAATCTATGACATATGTCTCTAATCTAAATAAGAACTTAAAAAAATGGAGAGATGATAAATGAAGGGGAGCTAAATCTAGGATCCAAATTGGGTTTGTAAGTTAATAGGTTTTGATTAATTAAAATTTCAACAAATAAAATGTTATTACATATTAAATGAAAATCCTAATCATTTTTTCTAAAGGGTTTGTTAAGGGAAAGGACAAAATAGGGCTCAAAGGTGGATGAGAAGGGTATTTTAGAGCCCAAAGGTGGATGAAAAGGGCATTTTAGAGCCCAAAGGTGGAAGGAGGGTATATTTGTGCCATTTCCAATACTTAAAGGGTAATTTAGGCCCTTCTCCGATAAATAAATAATCATTTAATAAAAAATATTATATCAAAACACATGGTTAAAAATATATCTTAACAATCTTTCACTTAGACTCATAATCATGCATCTACAACTCTAACACTCATTACTTTTACATGCCTCTCAAAAGATTTTTGTTGTAAAGATTTTGTAAAATGCTCTGCAGGTTGTTCTCAAATTCAATCTTTGCAACCACCACGTCTCCTCTCTACACTATGTCTCGAATCAAATGGTACTACACTCAATGTGTTTTACCTTTTTAGGCTCCATAATTTCTTTGAATTTGCATCCGCACCACTATTATCATAATAAATTGTAAGTGGTTCTTCAATGAAAGAGAAATTCGCCAAGTCTTTAAAAAAGCCTCTGACCATATTGCTGTCATGACCCAAAGTTTAAAGATCATGATGGAACCTACCCTAGCCCCCAGTATGTAAGTCAATCCTTCGCTCAACACAACAACGCATGAAAAAATATGGAAGAAGTAAAATAATAGATAAATTATATTAAAACTCATACGTTCATAAATAACAACATAGGTTAACAAAAATTTCAAAGCCTACTGCCATCGGTACAAGAGCTATTAATTAGAGTATACAACTGTCCACTAATACAGGTTGTCTAGAAAGATAAAAATACAAAAATAAAATATAAATAAAGCTAAGCTATTGCTTCGAACGTAGGTAGATGACCTATCATACCCCGAGTCTACACTCTGGACGCGACATGGTGCTTAGTTCCACAAGTGACCCCAAGCTACCCATGATGTGACATATACTAAATATTTTGATTTATAACAATAATCTGAGTGAAAGCTTAACTGTATATAGAAAATATATATGTTTGGGAATATAAGCTAAAAATATCTGAATATATATATAACGTCTGAAATGTAAAGCTGACTGTATAAGCTGAAAACTGATTCTATAACTGAAAGCCTCTAAAATGATGAATTGTTGGGACAAGTCCCGAGCTAACTCTAATAATCTAAAAACTGAATGTATGGCTAAATAAAATGAATATAACTCTTGTCCTCGAAATATAAGGACTCACCAATTTTTCTGCTGAGAAGACTGGAGGATCGTACTAACCACAATCTAGATGTTGAGCGCCTGGACCTATATTATTCAATAATATAGCGCAAGAAGTATGCGATCAGTACTGTGAATGAACTGAGCATGTGAGATATGTCCTATTCTAAGTATGTTGAACATGAAAGGATAAACTGAACATGTAAACTGATGCAATGGCCAAGTAGATAAACATGAAACTGAAACAATAATGTACTAAATAAACTGACTACAAGGTCATGCAATGACTGAGTCTAAACTGTGGGAGCTACTGTTAACCGACATACCCCAAACTGAGCTAACTATGGGGCCAACCTGTAACCCTGGCTGGAAAGGTGTTCATACCTTGTCAAGGGTACGAATACTAGCTGGCATGGATCTACTAATCTGATGTACAAAAGGACTAAGGTATCAATCCTGATATGATGGGTGACCCTTTATAACCTACGGTGGCACCGTAGTTTTGGAACTTAGGGACTTTAACTAAAAGTCTCAGTCCTAACTGAAGGGTGAGACTTCATCATTGCGTCTTCTTGGTGCTAAGTACTACTCCCAACTGAATATAAACTGACATGCTGGATAGCTCAAAAATACTAACATTCTGAGAATGAAAGATAATGTTAAATCTGAAAGCATTCTAAATCATATAACACTGAAGGACTGAATATTTGACTGAAAATGCATGAAATCCTAAGCTGATTGGGTATTCATAACCCACCATCCTGAGAAATTAAACTACTCATAACAGTCCTATCATCTGAATAAAGTATGCAATTTATAACATAGTTCAAAATCATGAATCATGCAATATACTAAGGGTTTGAGAATTATGAGTACTTAAGGATGCTATATTGCAAGAAAACATGTATCTAGGATTCACACATAATTAGAGACTGAAATATAAAGGAATTCGTAGTAATTCATGAACCCTAGGCTCTGAAGAATAAAGTTGGACTGAAGGATTGAGTTAACTTTGGGACTAAATGGGTGAAAGGAAATTCATTGATGAAATCCCACATACCTGAGAGCAAAACCCTTGGTGAAATCTTCTAGTTTGAAGCCTGAAGTTGAAGAACCCTACTGCTTGCTCCGGTGAAGGAAGAGACACATCTTTTCTCTAATCTGCTCAGTGTCGAATAATTTCTGAGGGAATGAGAGATTTGGGCTAGTTTTTCTGAGGGAATGAGAGATTTGGGCTAGTTTAGGCTTAGTAATTAGGCTTAGGCTAGTTAAAATGACATGGTTTTGATTTTTATAAGGGTAGAAAATGTTTGAAATACCCCTGCAAAGACTTAACTGAATCTGCTGAAAAATTTGTGAACTGAGTTCCACAGACGAAAACCACAGTTCGTGGATGGATCCACGAGCTGTGGAACCCTAACGTGGTTTCTGGGCCTTTTGGATAAGTTGCAGGTCTGATTTTTATGATCACCATCCATGGCTTGTGGTCCTTTCCACAGTCCGTGGAAGCTGATCGTGGTGCTGGGCAGAATGGGGACCTTGCAGGTCTGTTTCCATGAAGGGTAACCATGGTCGTGGTTCCATTCACGGTCCATGGACCCCTCTCGCAGATCAAGACCTAAAAATTGCTTTGTAGGACTCTTTCCATGGACTATTCCACAGTCCATGAAAATCGTCCGTGGTTCCCGTTCTGTCACTTGATAGAACACACTTAAGATTTTTGGGCTGGTTCTAGACTTAATTTTTTTGGGATATTACAATATCTCCTCCTTGGGATCATTCATCCTCGAATGAAGACTAAACAAGCTGAGTTTAGAGGGGAACGAGCTGCATTCCCTACCAGCTGAATTCTATCTGATTTCTTAACTGATTGAGTTCAAAAGATGTGAATGCATGCTAAAAATGCAAAAGTAGCTGAGAGAACATGAAACTGAGGGAGTACCAATGGGGAAACTGAGAAAACTGGAGAGGAACTATTACCTCAATCTAGAACTAAATGGAAGGGAAGAGGTTAGGGTACTCGGTCATCATGGCTACTTCTTCTTCCCAAGTAACTCCCTCAACTGACTAGTTCCTCCAAAGGACTTTCACTGAAGCAACTTCTTTATTTATTAACCTACAAACCTGATGGTCAAGAATCTGGATTGGGACCTCTTTGTAAGTGAGATTGTCTTTCACACCCATACTCTCCAAGGGAAAAATTAAGGTAGGATCACCCATGCACTTCTTCAACAGGGATACATGAAAGACTGGGTGCACTGATGCTAAATCTGCGAGAAATTCTAACTCACAAGCCACCTTGCCAATCCTCCTCAAAATCCTGTAAGGACCTACATATCAGGGACTGAGCTTCCCCTTCTTATCAAATGTCATCACACCCTTCATGGGGGACACCTTCAATAATACCCAATCATCAACCTCAAACTCTAAGTCTTTTCTCCTTGCATGTGCGTAGGACTTATGACGACTCTGAGTAGCCTTCAACCTCTCCTTAATGAGCTAAAATTTCTTCATAGCCTCATGAACCAAATCTGGCCCTATCAAGGGTGCTTCACCTAACTCAAACCATCTAATAGGTGATCTACACCTCCGCCCATAAAGTGCCTCATACAGGGACATCTAAATACTAGAATGGAAGCTGTTGTTGTAGGCAAAATCTATGAGAGGTAAGTGATCATTACAATTTACTTTGAAATCGATCACACAAGCCCTCAACATGTCTTCTATGGTCTGGATGGTATGCTCTGCCTCACCATCCATCTGCAAATGAAATGTTATGTTGAGATTTACCTGTGTACCAAGATCTTTCTAAAATAATCTCTAGATCTAGGATTTAAACTAAGTACCCCTTTTTGAGATGATGGACAATGGGACACCGTGCAGTCTAATTAACTCACGGATGTAGAGCCTGACATAATCCTCTGCTGAATCGGTAGTCTTGACAGTCAAGAAGTGGGTTGACTTAGTCATCTTGTCTACTATTACCCAAATAGAGTCATGGTGTTAGCGAGTATGAGGTAAGCCTGTAATAAAGTCCATATTAATCACTTTCCACTTTCAAGTAGGAACGTCAATATCCTAAGTCACACCTCCCGGTCTCTGGTGTTCTACCTTCACTTACTGGCAATTTGGACACTTGGTCACTAAATATGCAATGTCCCTCTTCATGCAATTCCATTTATAGACTTTTCATAGGTCACGGTACATCTATATGACACCGGGATATATAGAATATTTAGAGTTGTGCGCCTCTGTCAAGATCTCCTGTCTCAACCTATCCACATCTGAAACACACAATCTACCTTGATATTGAAGCATACCATCTCCTCTTGGGAGAAAGCATCTACCCTTTGCTGATAGAACAACACCTTTCAGCTGATGTACAACTGGATCACTATCTTGCTTTTCCTTCACCTCAATCAGTAAGGAAGATTCTGACCCATTCTGAACTATAACACCACCATCTGCTGAATTTGTAAGGCGAACCCCTAAATGAGCTAGCCTATGAATATCCTTAGATAATTCCTTCTTTTCTTTCTCAATGTGGGACACACTACCCATAAATAATCTACTAAGTGTGTCCGCTACTACATTAGCCTTACCTGGGTGGTAAAGCACACTTATATCATAATCCTTGAGAAGCTCTAACCACCTTCTATGACAAAGATTTAACTCCTTCTGAGTGAACACATACTGGAGGCTCTTATGGTCGGTAAATACACCCACATGGATACCATATAAGTAGTGTCTCTAAATCTTCAAGGAAAAAACAATCGCTGCAAGCTCAAGGTCATGAGTCGGGTAGTTCTTCTGATGAATCTTAAGCTGTCTGGAGGCATAGGTAATGACTTTAGCATGTTTCAACAAAACACAACTCAAAACAACTCTGGATGCATCACAATACATGACAAACCCGTCTGCACCCTCTGGTAGAGTCAAAACTGGAGTGTGGTCAACCTGGTTTTCAACTCTTGGAAGTTTTTCTCACACTCATCCGACCACTGGAACTTTATATTTTTCTAAGTCAATTTGGTCAATAGAGAAGCTATGGATGAAAATCCCTCAAAAAATCTCCTGTAATAACCAGCCAAACCTAAAAAGCTTCTGATATCTGTTGGCGAAGTGGGTCTAGGCCAGTTTTTAACTATCTCTATCTTCTATGAGTCTACCCGAATGCTCTTCTTAGAAACCACATGTCCCAAAAAGGCAACTGACTGTAACAAAAATTCACACTTATTGAACTTGGCGAATAACTGGCGATTCTTGAAGGTTTGCAGCATAACCCTAAGATGGTTGGCATGCTCTTCTTCACTCCTAGAATACACAAGGATGTCATTAATAAAGACAATGACTAATATGTCTAGGTACTGCTTGAACACCCTGTTCATCAAATCCATAAAAGCTGCAGGAGCATTCATTAGTCCAAAAGACATAACTACAAATTCATATTGACCATACCGAGTCCTGAAGGCTGTCTTCAGAATGTCGCACTCTCTGACTATGAGGTGATGATAACCAGATCTGAGGTCAATCTTGGAGAAATAACTAGCACCCTGAACCTGGTTGGACAAGTCATCAATCCTAGGAATGGGATACTTATTCTTGATTGTGACCTTGTTCGAATGACGGTAGTTGATGCATATTTTGAGAGAACCATCTTTCTTATGCACAAAAAGGACTGGAGCACCCCATAGAGAGATGCTGGGTCTTATGAAACCTTTATCTAGAAGGTCTTTCAGCTGTTCTTTTGACTCCTTAAGCTCAGCTGGAGCCATTATGTAAGGTGGAATTGAGATAGGCTGGGTATCAGGAAGGAGATCTATTCTAAAGTCAATTTGCCATTCGGGAGGAACTCCAGGAAGATATTTGGGAAATACTTTTGGAAATTCATTCACTCCCGGAACTGACTGGAAAGTTGGGGCCTCAAAATTTGAATCCTTAACCCAGACAAGATGGTAGATACATCCTTGGGAAATTATTTTTTTGGCCTTAAGGTAAGAGATAAATCGACCTATAGGCACTGAGGTAGTACCCTTCTACTCTAGGTCTGACTCATTTAGAAACTGGAACTGAACTACTCTGTTTCTACAATTAACTGAAGCATAACAAGAGAGTAGATAGTCTATGCCTAGAATGACATCGAAGTCAGTCATATTTAACTCTACAAGATCAATTGAGGTGACTTTTTGAGAAATTGTGATAGAGCAATTTCTGTATACCCGTTTGGCTATAACTGAATCACCAATAGGAGTAGAGACTAAGAAAAGTTCTGGGAGGATTTTTGGACTGACACCAAAATCTACTTCTATATAAGGGATCATAAAAGAAAGTATGGATTCAGAATCTAATAATGCATAAACATTTATATGGAAGACTTGCAATGTACCAATAATCACATCGGGGGAACCCTCCTGATCCTGTTGAGTCTGGAGTGCATAGAGTCTGTTTTGGCACTGACAGCCACATGCACTAGATGAGGCACCATACTTAGTTGGGAGGCCTTCTGGAACTGCTAGAGAGTTAGTCTGATTCTGCTGGAGATCACTCTTACCTCACTGCGAAGCTACTGAATACTCCCTCAACCTATGACCTGGCTTGGCCATACCAAAAACAATTACCACTGCCGTCCATACACTCACCTTGGTGGTTCTTACCATAATTCTTGCAAACTAAATGAGTACATCCACTAGTGACACTTCCCTGTGACTTAGATCCTGGTTCCCTATCCCGCTGATGCTGTATGAACTTGGGCACTGTGGCACTAGCAGAGGATGGGGCTGGAGTTGACGATTTGGCAGAACTATGAGAAATTACCACCATCTAACCCTGCTGCGAATAGCTAAAGCTACCTATTCTTCCCTCTTACTCTCTCTTTCCCTCTCCTTAACCATCTCCTCCTCAATCTGCTGGGCATGAGTCATCAACCTGGAGATATATATCTCCTTCACCAGTATAGCAGTTTTGCATTCCTTAACCACATCTTTCTAAATACTTGATACAAACTTACTCATACGGACTCTAGAGTCAACCACCATTGTCAGAGAATACTTTAAAAGCTGAGTAAACTTAAGAGAATACTCCTTCACACTCATGTAATCCTGCCTCAAGTTGATGAACTCCTGAACCTTGGATTTCCTTAATTCAAGGGGGAAGAACCTGTCCAGAAATGCAGTCATAAACTGCTCCTAATCTACTAGGCCTGCATCTGCACCCCTAGCTTCCTCCCATTGTATATACCAAGTGTGAGCCACTCCTTTCAACTGATAAGCGACCAAGTCTGCACTCTCAACTGAAGTGACACCCATGATCTTAGTAAATTTCTTGATGTCATAAAGGAACTCCCGTGGATCCTCCTCAGTCTTAGAACCATGGAACTCGGGAGGATTCATCCGAGTGAAATCCTAGACTCTAGCTACTGCTGTGTTATTCTGCGGATTGACTGGTGCAATAGCCTGCTGGTTCACCTGAGTGGTCATGGCCTGAGCTAGCACTTGAAAAGCAGCCCTGAACTCAGCGTGAGTGACTTGCTCATTCAGTGGGTCTACTGGGACTGGTGATGCTTTCTGCTTTCCATTTCACTCCCTCCTTCCATTTACTCTTCTGGGAGACATTTTCTGTAATGCGTAGAGCAAGAGTTAGAATTACACGCCATTTATATTTTAAAATTCACCACTATTTTTCATGTTAAAATTATAGATACTAATCAATAAATTAAATTATTGACGAATTCAATTCAATGATTAATTTCCTTTAGATCACTACTTAACTTATTACATATGCCAGATTGATAAATGCATCGACCAAGTTTGCACACGAAAATTTATAAGCTTTTCATAAAAAGGTGTGTCATTATTTTCTATACCTTAACATGGATTTCATCAACTCACTTGTTATTTTACTAATATATATATATTATTATCATCCAATCTACCAGGCATAATGATCCATCTTAGGATTTTACCATTTAATAAATCAAAATGATAATTAAAATATATAACTCATAATAGTTATATAAAGATTGAGAATATAAGTACATTTAATAATTTAGAGAACATATTTTTTATCATTCAGTCTAAAATATTTATCTCTATTCGATCCTGTTTGGTACATATAAAATGCACTAGCATGAGAAGTTAGAACTATATCATTCTTGTAGTCAATATAAATTACCTTTAATCTCATGCTACAATCATTCTGATGGTTTGTCCAAATTTTTATCTACGATTGTGAATATAACTTTTAGCTTATAAGAACTAATAATTTTAATCTTCTGTGTATAAGCTTAAACTCTATACACTAAATCATCTACTATTTACTAAAAAATATATATGATAAAATAATATATTTAATGTAACACTTTATTGAATTAAATAAATAAATAAATAATCATTCAATAAAAAATATTATATCAAAATACATGGTTAATAATATATCCTAACAATCTTTCACTTAGACTCATAATCATGCGTCTACAACCCTAACACCCATTCCTTTTACATGTCTTTCAAAAGATTTTTGTTGTAAAGCTTTTGTAAAACGCTATACAGGTTGTTCTCAAATGCAATCTTTGCAACCACCATGTCTTCTCTCTACACGATGCCTCGAATCAAATGGTACTTACGCTCAATATATTTTACTTTTTTAGGCTCTGTAATTTCTTTAAATTTGCATCCACACCACTATTATCATAATAAATTTTAAGTGGTGCTTCAATAGAAGAGACATTTGCCAAGTCTTTAAAAAAGCCTTTGACCATACTGCTGTCATGACCCAAAGTTTAAAGATCACGATGGAACCTACCCTAACCCCCCCCAGTATGTAAGCCATTTCTTCGCTCAACATAACACATGAAAAAATATGGAACAAGTAAAATAATAGATAAATTATATTTAAACCTATTCTTTCATAGATAACAACATAAAATGTGAAGGTTAACAGAAATTTCAAAGCCTACTGTCATCGGTACAAGAGCTATTAATTAGAGTATAAAATGGGTGAGGTGTTTGAAATAATTTAACGCATTTGGTGAGTGTTTTAGCCCTTGTTTATTCAGATATTATGCACTTTCTTTGTTGAAATGTGTACAGGGGAAGTTGAGAAAGGAATAGGAGCTAAAGGAAGCAAAAATATGCAAAAGACTTATTTTATTGCACTGAAGAGCCCACGAAACTGTGCGGCCAAGACACACGACCGTGAAAGGGAAGCGGAGGACTAAACCACGCTTCCAAGCTCACGTGACTGCGTAGAGAAGGCAGAAGAAAAAGCTTCACTGACCAGCGCATGCAGTCAGAGCGCGAATGGGCGTCTAGCTCGCACAGCCGCACGAGCTTGCATCAGAAAGAATTTTCTCAAGGTCTTTTTCGTGATTTCACGAATATTTTGCTAATACTTTATAAGTGGAACCTCATCCCAATATTAGGTTATCATGTTTTGAGCGAAGAAATGAGGAAGAACTGACAGAGAACGAAGGACGAAGTGAATTCAAAATCCAAAACGAAAGTTGGGATTGAGAGTTTAGTTGTAATGTCTTCTTTCTTATTATCTCTTTTTGTAAATTTTTCTCCTCCATGGAGTAAACTTTTTATAGAAATTTGGTGTGAAACTATATGTAATCGTTAACTAGTGTGAACCTCATTCAATAGCCGAATTTTGCCATAGTTTATGCTAGATGTGAATTATTTTATTTTAACTTTCTATTCGGAAGAAGGGTTATTTTTATGATTTAATTTACATGTTTGGGGTGAATTTTCTTGCTTATTTCTCTTAAGTATTCAAAAGAAGCTTGTTGATATAGTGTGAGAATTGTTCGACAAAAATTATTGAAAAAATATTTTCTTATTTAGACCATTGTGGCACTATAGAGGTGAATTTTCGCGATCCTTATACTATTGTGTTAAGGAAGAATACATTATTCGAAGGAAAATCTCATTCTTCTAGGGCATAATAAGTAATGATTGAATTCGAAAGAACCAATAATAACTTAGGGTTGAAGGAGGAGTGAGGAGGCATATTTTAATTATCAAAAGCATATATGTGGATCACTAAGTTCCCTTATTTCTCTTATTGAAAAGAACGTGTGTAACAAGTGTTGCATCAAATTATATAATTTTTTGCTCCTAAACTCGTGGTTTTCACCACACCAACTAGCAATTTTGATTTTCTGGATAATACAGAGCAAGATTATATTGATACATTACTTTAATCAATCCATGTAAATATAATTTGAATTATACTATCTTTGACTAGCGAAGCGCTTAATTTACACTGTGTTTTGCGCTTGTCAAATTTTAGCACCGTTGTCGGGGATTGACAATAAGTAGTTTTCAGTAAATTCTTGTGTATTAATTCAGGTTTTTTTTTCTAAATAGTTCAAGTCCCCATGTACTGCAGGCGACAGGTACTATCTCAATTTCTTCTGTATGACACAATCATCCTCCTTGAAAATAGTCTAGTACAATCCAAAACTAGAAATGACTCACGTTTGCTTAAAAGGGAACTTGCAGAGAGGTTACCAGGGCAGTCCCAAAGCCTTAACACAATGAAAGATAATGCTACACTTGGTGACCCAAATAACCGCCCTCCTGGTGTGGGTAATATTGAGAATGTCGATGATCATGGGGTCATTAATTGTGGGAACAATTGCGCCCCTGCTAACATAGAAGATTAGGTAGACCAGAATAATGGCAGGGCAATAAGATTGTTGGGTGACTACAGGAGGCCAAATTATAATGGGATCCAGTCAAGTGTGAGATGCCCTCCCATTGCAGCTAATAACTTTGAGTTAAAGCACAGTGCCCTCCAGGCAATCCAGAACAACTGTATTTTTAGAGGAAAGCAGAACAAAGATCCAAATAGTCACCTGATGGACTTTCATGAGATTATGCATACTTTCCAGTACAATGGGACATCTGATGATGCAATACATGTAAGGGCAATCCCTTTTTCTTTGAAAGATGATGCTAAGATATGGTTGAGAAGTTTGCCAGCAGGATCAATTCATACTTGGTAAGAGATGACCACAAAATTTCTTGACAAGTATTTCTCTCCAGTAAGGACGGCTAGAATGAGAAAGGAAATCAACTTGAAACAGAAACTGTCTTTGAAGCATGAGAGAGATTCAAGGAATTGATAAGAAAGTGTCCACACAATGGGATAGAGCAGTGGATACAGTTGACTAAGTTCTAGGAAGGATTGTCGACAACCTCTAGAAGGACACTTAATAATGCTGCGGGAGGTTCTATCATGAGGAAGACATACCAAGAAGCTGTAAACATTCTGAATGAGTTGGCAGATGATGCTAATCAATGGGTTTTAGATACTTCATAGAGGAAGAAAATTGCTGGGGTACACAACTAAAAAAGGCTAAAAAGAGACGACCAAAAGGGACGCTGTCTGTCGATTTTTTGGCCAAAAGCGACGAAAAAGCGACATACTCACTTTCATGGGAAAGTGGCCAGTTGGTTTTCCAAAAGCGATGGACAGCGTCGCTTTAATAGCGATGGACAGTGACGCAAAAAGAAGTGACGCCTTTTTTTTCTTTTTTTTTTCCAGAAAAAGCGACGGACAACGTCGCTTTTTCAATATGCACCACCCGTCATTTACAAAACTAATTCAAATACAACCCAAATCATCACTAATTACTGCTATCACATTCATAAAGCAACTACAACATCAACAAGAAACTATATATGAAGTAAAACATTCATTAAATACATAAAGAAACCACCCAAATGACCTACAAAGTGTTTCAAAACTTAAAAGAAGTATAAAATTATAAATAAAGTGTCAAAAAGCTAATTCAAGATTATAACCAAATAATATAAACTAATTCAAAATTTTTAACTTAACTATCAAATTCAAGAACCTAATTCAACAACCTAAAGTTGAAAACTAATTCAAGATTATAACCCAACAATATAAACTAATTCAAAATTTTCAACTTCACTATCAAATTGAAGAACCTAATTTAGCAAGCTAAAGTTGAAAACTAATTCAAGATTATAACCCAATAATATAAACTAATTCAAAATTTTCAATTTCACTATCAAATTGAAGAACCTAATTCAACAACCTAAAGTTGAAAACTAATTCAAGATTATAACCCAACAATATAAACTAATTCAAAATTTTCAACTTCACTATCAAATTTAAGAATCTAATTCAACAACCTAAAGTTGAAAACTAATTCAAGATTATAACCCAACAATATAAACTAATCCAAAATTTTCAACTTCACTATCAAATTCAAGAACCTAATTCAACAACTTAAAATTGAAAACTAATTCAAGATTATAACTCAACAATATAAACTAATTCAAAATTTTTAACTTAACTATCAAATTCAAGAACCTAATTCAACAACTTAAAGTTGAAAACTAATTCAAGATTATAACCCAACAATATAAACTAATTCAAAATTTTCAACTTAACTATGAAATTCAAGAACCTAATTCAACAACCTAAAGTTAAAAACTAATTCAAGATTATAACCCAACTGTATAAACTAATTCAAAATTTTCAACTTAACTATCAAATTCAAGAACCTAATTCAACAACCTAAAGTTGAAAATTAATTTAAGAACTTAATTCAAGAACCTAATTCAAACTTAAAATCAAGAGCCTAAGATATTTACTATGCTCACAAATTCTAAAATCAAATTCAAGTTCAAACTTCTCAAATTCAACCTAAAATCAAATTCAAGTTCACAAATTCCATTTTATGAATTATAAGATGTTCATAATCATTATTCAAGATTCACAACTAGCAATGTTCATAATCTAACACTAACTTAAAATAAATGGCAAAAAATAATTTCAAGATTCGAAATTAACAAACTTGCTAATAACAAAAAATATCAAACAAATCCTAACTTAAAATTTTAAATACTACTAATTCAAGTTCTAATCTTCATAACAACTAATAATATTTTTAATCTAATATTAACCTAAAATAAATGCAATATAATAGAAAAAAAGTAAAAAAAATCTAACCTTAAAGTTTTAAATTAGCGCTAACCCGAAAATTAATGATAGAAGGGGAAGAAGGCGGCATGGCGGCTGGAGGAGGAGCCTGCGGTGTGGTGGTGTGGAGGTGTGGAGGTGTGGAGGTGTATGGAGAGAAGAGAGAAGAGAGAAGAGGAAAATGGAGGAGTGACCCGATCTGGGTCACTATATCTTTTAAAAAGCGACGGACAGCGTCGCTTTTGTTCATCAATTTTTTAAATGAGTTGACCATGTATAGACCGAAAAGCGATGGACAAAAGTGATGTTGTCCATCACTTATCTATTTTTTAATATAAATTAAAATTTAAAGAAAGCGACGGACAACGTCATTATTTTAAAATTAGTTTTTATTTTTTTAATAATTGCGACGCTATCCGTCGCTTTTATTAAAAGATGAATATTAATTATTTTAAAATAATTTTGATGCAAAAATCCATGAAAAAAAGATATGGAAAAAGAGACGCTATCCGGCGGTTTTGTAAAAATATAATTATAAATTAAAAAAAAAAGCGATGGATAACATCGCTTTTACCGTTGCTTTTCTGGAGCGATGCTATCCGTCGCTTTTCTATCCATCTCTTTTTGAGCTATTTTTAGTAGTGGTACACCAGGTTGATGCATACACTACGTTGCAGGCTCAAATCGCATCCATTGCTAAGGATGTGAAACAGTTGACTATAGCGCAAGCTCAGATGGCACAACTAATACTTTGTGATTTTGCGGAGGAGAATATCCAACACATGAATATCAACAATGTCCAATGACCGAGGAAAAAATAAATGCAGTAGGAAATTATAATAGGGGGAACAATTTCAATCCAATGGGTCAGAGGTATCCTGGGTTTTCATGGAGTTCACCAACAGGTAGTCTGAATTCTTGGCAGTAGAACAATTCGAGAGGTCAGGGGCAAACATCTCAAGGGTACCAGAATCAACATCGACATTATTAACCTCAGTAAAACCAACAAGGGCAATAGGGAGGTCAATCAAGTTGGGAAAACTTGATGAAAAACTTTATCACCAAGGTTGATGAAAAGTTTGAGACTCAAGGTGCTTCTATAAGAAATCTGGAGAAATAGGTAGGGCAGATTGCAAATCAGATTTCTGAGAGACTTTCAAAAACTCTTCCAAGTGATATAGAGAGGAATCCAAAGGAACTAAAAGTCGTGTCCCTACGAATTGGAAATGTATTGCAAGATGTCAACAAAGGAAAAACTGGCAAAGGCTCCTCAGCTCAAGAAAATCCTACTACTGAAGAGGAGTCGAGTGAAATTCAAGAAGCAAAGAAGAAATCAAAAATAGAAGGGGATCCAAAACACATGCCTGCGTTACCCTTCCCTCAGAAGATTAAGAGAGAGAAGATCGATAAATGTTTTGGCAAGTTCTTAGAGATGCTAAAACAACTTCATATGACAATTCCTTTCACTGAAGTGATCACTCAGATGCCTTCATATGCAAGGTTCTTGAAGGAGGTTCTTTCTAGCAAGAGAAAATTGGAAGAAACATTGGTTGTGAAGTTGAACGCTCAGTGCAGTGCTATTCTTCAGAACAAGCTACCTCTGAAGTGTGGTGATCCAGTTAGTTTCACTATTCCATGTGGAATGGGAAGTATTCGATTTTAGAAATCATTGTGTGACTCTGGTGCTTCAATAAACCTCATGCCATTGTCAATTTTCAAGAAAATTAAGAGAGAGCTTGGGGTAATAAAGGCAATTCTAGTATCTTTGCAGTTAGCTGATCAATCCACCATAATTCCTGAAGGTATTGTAGAAGATGTCTTGGTTCAGGTGGATAAATATTTGTTCCTGGTAGATTTCATTGTGGTAGATATTGAAGAAAATAAGGAGGTCCCTCTAGTTCTCGGGAGATCATTCTTAGCTACTGGAAGAGCAATTCTTGATATTTATGAAGGGCAACTGATGCTCAGGGTTGGTGAATAAAAAGTTGTCTTTAACATGAAGAAGATGATGAAGTTTCTAAATGATGAGGAAAATGTGTACTCATGTTTCAAGGAAGACATCTTGAGTGACCTAGATGAGGAGTACAAAAATGATAAGTTGGTGGAAGATTCATTGGAAAGATGTATAACTCAATCCAACACCACTGATGATGAAGATCCACAAATTAAAGAAGAAGCAAAGGAACTAGAATCAGATGTAGTAGATGTCTGTGAAGTTGAGAAACAGACAGAGGCACAAAATTCAGGCCCAAAGATAAAAGTGTTATGCCCACATCTGAAGTATGTATTTTTAGAACATGACAATTTTTTTGTGATTATTTCTGTGTATCTTACAAATGAATAGGAGAGGAGGCTTATCTGTGTTTTGAAGAAATGCAAGAGTTCTATTGGGTGGTTGATAGCAGACATTCAAGGAATCAGTTCAGCTCTGTGCAAGCACAAAATACTACTGGAGGAGAAAAACAAGCCAGTAGTGCAACCTCAATGCAAGCTGAATGAAAGTTTAGAAGAAGTCATTCAGAAAGAAGTCTTGAAGCTTCTTGATGCAGGGATCATCTTCTCTATTTTCGACAGTACTTGGATTAGTCCAATCCATGTGGTACCAAAGTAAGAGGGATGACTGTGGTAAAAATGAAAATAATGAACTAATCCCTACAAGAACAGTAATGGGTTGGAGGATGTGCATAGACTACAAAAGATTGAATGATGCAACTCAAAAGGAATCACTTTCCACTCACTTTCATTGATCAGATTCTTGATAAGGTGGCTGGCCAAGTATACTATTATTTTCTTGATGGGTACTCAGGGTACAACCAAATACCCATTGCATCAGAAGACATGGAAAGACAACCTTCACATGTCCTTTAGGAATATTTTTTTATAGAAGAATGCCTTTTGGTTTCTATAATGTACCAGCCACATTTCAGAGGTGCATGATGTCCATTTTATCTGAATTGAATGGGAAGTGTTTGGAGGTCTTCATATATGATTTCACTCTGTTTGGTGAAGATTTTGATAGTTTTCTGAATAATCTTAAAGAGGTTTTGAAATATTGTGTGGAGACACACCTGATTTTAAATTGGGAAAAATGTCACTTTATGGTGAAAGACGGAATAAAGTTAGGGCATAAAGTTTTAGCTACAGGAATTGAGGTCGATAAAGCGAAGGTGGACATAATATCCAAACTCCCTCCACCCACATCGGTAAAAAGCATAAGAAGTTTTTTGGGGCATGCATGTTTCTATAGGAGGTTCATCAAGAATTTCTCTAGCATTTCGAAGCCGCTGACAACCTTGCTCCAAAAAGAGACCAAGTTTGTGTTCAATGATGATTGTTTGTCGGCTTTCAATTTGGTTAAAGAAAAACTCACTAGTGCCCCTATAATGGTGACCCCTAATTGGAATCTACCATTTGAACTCATGTGTGATGCCAGTGATTCCGCTATGGGGGAAGTGTTGGGGCAAAAGAGAGACACTATTTGCAGACCTATCTTCTATGCCAGCCGTACTCTGAACAATGCTCAGGTAAATTATGCTACCATAGAGAAAGAATTATTTGTGGTAGTGTTTGCTTTTGATAAATTCCGGTCTTACTTGGTGAGAAGCAAGGTGATTATCCAAATTGAACACTCTGCTCTGAAGTATCTGTTGAACAAGAAGGAGACTAAGCCCAGACTGTTGAGATGGATTATTTTGTTGCAAGAATATGATCTCAAAATAATCAATCGGAAGGGTACTGAGAATCAAGTAACTGACCATCTGTCACGACTTAAAAATCCACCGGTGGAGAAGGTGCCAATCAATGAAGAGTTTCCTAATGAACAATTATTCTCAGTTGCATCAGTGGTGGAAAGACCACTCTGGTATGCAGATATAGCCAACTTTTTGGTTAACAGATGGCTACCTCAATATCTGAGCTATGAGCAAAAAAGAAAACTCTGAAGTGAGGTAAAACATTATATCTGGAATGACCCTTTTTTGTTCAAAATTTGTGCAGATAGTATAATCAGGAGATGTGTCCTTGAAGAAGAGATGGCTAGTATTCTGTCTCATTATCATGATGGAGCAGCTGGAGGGCACTATGGAAGAAATAAAACAACATCAAATGTAATAGAAGCAGGTTTCTACTGGCCATCACTATTCAAGGATGCTCGGGAGTACGTGAAGAAGTGTAACAGTTGTCAAAGGTCAGGTAACATTAGTAAACGTGATGAGATACCCCAAAATATCATCCTTGTGTGTGATATTTTGATGTATGGGGCATCAATTTTATGGACCCATTCCCGTCCTCCCACCCTTTTGAATATATTCTAGTAGCATGATTACGTGTCCAAATGGGTCAAGGCCATCCCTACTAGGACAAATGATGCTTGTGTTGTGTGCGAGTTTTTGAGAAAGAATATTTTCACCAGATTTGGCACACCTAGAGTCATCATTAGTGATAATGAATCACATTTTATAAACAAACAGTTTTCATCGTTGTTGGGGAAGTATGGGGTAACTCATAAAATAGGAACTACATACCATGCCCAAACAAGGGGATAAGTTGAGGTGGCTAACTGTGAGTTAAAAAAAATTCTTGAAAAAATGGTTAGCACATCTCAGAAGGATTGGTAATTACGATTGGATGAGGCTTTGTGGGCGTATAAAATAGCTTTCAAAACACCCATAGGAACATCCCCGTATAAATTAGTTTTTGGTAAGGCATGTCACTTGCCTTTGGAAATAGAGAACAAGGATTATTAGGTGATTAAAATGCTCAATCTTGATCTCAGTATTGCAGGGGAGAATAGGCCTGTGCAACTTAATGAACTGGAGGAGTTTAGAAGAGATGCATATAAAAACACACGGATCTTTAAGGAGAAATCAAAGATATGGCATGATCGTCTCATCAAGATGAAAGAATTTAAGGATGGGAAAAAGGTGCTACTCTATAATAGTAGACTGTATCTATTCCCTGGAAAATTCAAATTGATATGGACGGGACCATACTTGGTTAAGCATATCAGTCCTTATAGATCAGTTGAAATTTCTAATGCTCATAGTACTGAAAGTTTCAAGGTCAACGGGTACCAATTAAAGCAATATATTTGTGGAGGATTTAAAAAACAATCCTCTAACATTATCATCCATGAGCTCAAAGATCACAACCTGCATCGTGCCACGATGTTAAATCAGGCACTTCTCAGGAGGCAACCCGATGAGTAAGTATTTTGTTTTTTTTAATATTATTATTTCAAAAAAATATTTCAAGAAGCTTGCTGCCAGTGCCGTGCAACCATAGAGCAGATGCCCTGGCAGCTCCGCGCGATCGCACGAGCTCTGGCGCAACCGCGTGTGACCTGCAATGAAAACAAAAAATATATATATTTTCTTTACTCATTTTTTTTCTAGGACTTAGCCGCCTTTCATTTTTTCTTTTCTTCTATTTCTTTCTTATTTTCCCTTCTTCTCTTATTCTCCCTCTTCCCCAACTTCTCCCAGAACCCTAAACCTTCTCTTCCTCCCATTATAATCTTTCATTGAAGCTCTAAGATCTTGCTAGCTTTGCTTGTCAATTCTCAACTACAAGGTTGTTTCCTATCTCTTCTCTTTCATGATATGTAATATACTCTCATGGGTGTGCAAAAGTTTAGTTGTGAATCTTTAATTTTTTAATAGTTGTTGTATATTGATGGAAAGATAAAGTGTTTCTTGATGAAATTTGTGTTTAGATTATCGAAGAAATTATTGTTTACTTGCTAAAATAATTAAAAGGGAAACATAAAAAATGATGAACATAAGGTGTTTGATAAAAGTCCCTAATGAAAAAAGAGGTGTAACTTGCAATTCTTTGGTATTTGGTGCTCATTTGTTGGATAGTGAAAGAATGAAGCAATTATGCTGACAATTTTAAGCAAAGAAATTGGGGAAGTCTTGAGTACCCAAAGAAGAAAATTGGGTTGTGCTAAATTGACAATGCTTGTAGTTGATTATGATATTGGCACTTTGCAGGAACTAAACAAGATGGACTCCTCCAGAAAGAGGAAGCCACCAAGTGCCACGACTATCAAAAAGTGGGCACTTCTCAAGGGACAAGTTCTAAAGCTGCAAAAGTGAAGGGTCCAACACTCCCTAGGCTATTTGATGAGTCACGATTTGTCTCATAGGAGGCCCAAGAACAATTTGATATGAAATTGGTCAAGGGACCCAATGCCAAAAAAGGGGTAGATATCCCCTCACTGATGCAAGAATGTCGAGAGGTATATGACAAAGTGATGCAACAAGGGTTGGGTATCTTTCTTGAAACACCTAATGAGGCAAATGAGACTATAGTTAGAGAATTCTATGACAACCTATCAGAGCATGATAATTTTGTTTGCATAGTCAGAAGAAGGCGAGTTGATTTCTTCTGCGCACTTATTTGCGGGGCCTACAACATCCCTGAATTCTACCCAACAGAAATGGATCAGTATGTGACCAATTACAACACGCAGCCGTACTAGTGAAAGTGGTTCACTGATAAAATATGCGTACGAGAAAAGGATGTACAGTGGCTTAAGGTTGATCGCAAGTTTCATTCGTGCAGTATGACAACCGTAGGGAAAAATTGATTGTATATAATCAACAATCGGGTGACTCCCTCCTCAAATACTTTTAAGGTTCATTGATTTTGAGAAACACTAATTCTATGCTTGATGTACGACACTGACTTTGATCTGGCACAAATAATTCAGAATAAGATGCTCGAGAAAGCCGCCATAAAAAATATGGTCTTTTCTTTCCATCCTTGGTCACATGATTATGCACACTAGCTGGGGTCAAGTGATGTGATGGTAAAAAAAGAGACACCAATTCAAGCAGATAAAATCTTATCACGATCCAATTTCTCGGTTATGATGGCACCTACAACCCTCCAGTAGGCGAACCAATTCCCGTAACCGAAATGGTTAGTAATGGGCTATTATCTAATAGGCAAGCAGAAGAATGATATGAATAGCGGAAGCAAATGAAATAAAAGAAGAGTAGACAACAAAAATATCTATCTATCTATCTATCTATCTATCTATCTATCTATCTATCTATATATATATATATATATATATATATATATATATATATATATATATATATATTAGCGAAAGCTAAGACAAAAGTCCAAAACCTGGTATCATATTATAAGAGCCGGAACTAAGTATACAGAGTACAAAAAGATCCAAAATAATATATACATATGTCTCTAAATAATAAAAGAGTACATAATACAAAATAAAAACTAAAAGCTAAGCCCGGCCATCAAGAGCTCACCCTCAGCCTCGGATAGTCCAAAAGATCGGCCGGCACGAGTCTCCAACGAGTCAGCAGCAATGACCCACACTAGAATCTGCATCAGAAAGATGCAGAGTGTAGTATAAGCGCCAATTGCTAAGCAACATATACCCAGTAGGTATCATAGGCCGATTGGGCGCATATAAGATATAAAAGAAATAATATAGCAGAAAAGAAATAATTAGTCATGGAAATAATGAACAAGTCCATCGAAGCTAGCACAAAAGGAAATACAAATAGAAAACAATCATGCTTGGCTAGCTAATAGAAATATATATCTCAGAGACACACGTGAAGGAAAAAAATAATGCACTTGGGTCCATGCAATAACAATATATAAAGAGAGTTCAAGAAGAAGGCGGTATACTGGTAATCTCAAGTAAAAAGGGAATAAGAAAGGAAAATAACGATAATCATGCTTGAAAACAAGACTAAAACCAAGTCATGCTAGTAATACCATTTTCAAGTCAGGAATAATCAACCGATAGACCAAGTATAACCATCAATTAAACCGAATGAATATAATACAACTCTCAATTTCCAGTCATCAAATATAACCATAATCAGGATCAATATCAAGATAGAATAACAATAAATAAAAGTATACCTATAGCCCCACGGGCGCCCATACACTTGAAGAACACATACAAGTGAAGACAAACCCTCCGGTATCCCATACTACCAGAGCGTACACTGAGAAACACCAAACAATGGTGGATCCAAACACAATATGTATGATATGATGGAACCAAATGATAGTAGTGCCGTATGTTACCCCCTCTAGTACCTAAAAGACCTAATAGAGGGAGGATCCATGAAATGAATTCCCATGAGTACCTCAACTCTGCCGTACACCCCCTCCACCGGCACACACAACACGTAGCCCCTGGTCCAGATCGTCAAGGTCCATGGAGGTCTACTCATAGACCACATACTAAATCTCATAACCTCAATATAAGTGTTTGAAGTGTAGCCGGATCCAAATAAGTCACCAGATCATAAAAATGTATACCCGGGGTTCTACCGGGTCTAAATTAGTGAATCAAGTCTTAAAAACCCTAACAAGGGTGTCCAGACATAACCAGGTCTAAAACAGTAGTAAATCAGGTCCGATGCTCAACCTTACCGAGTCTAATATCATCTCGAATCACTTATCAAAGCAGGTTTAGCACCACGGCTCAATCGAGTCTAGTATAAGTATAAAAAAAGTGATAAAATCATTTTTTTAACTCTCTTACCCCAAGAAGATCCATGAAGATCAGTTCCAAACCTTTTATAGCCATTTTTCTTAAAACGGGCCCCCGAGACCATGCAAGGTTTAGAAAAGGGAAAACTACACATATAGGCATACTTAAGGCCTTAATTAGCCAATATAGTCTAACTTTGTATTAATTACAAACCATGGCCAGATAGGAATACTTTGGGAAAACCCTACTGCTTCTAACCTTTGTTGCCTCTCTAGCCACTCTACTCCTCTCTCCCATCTGCTCGCCTCTCTCCCGCCTCTCCCTCTCTCTTGCTACCTCCCTATCTCTAATCACCATCCTTAGAGCTTCACTGCTCCCATCTGCTCGCCTCTCTCTCCCTCTCCCTCTCTCTCGTTGCCTCCTTCTCTCTCGTCACCATCTTCTGTGTTGTTCTGTTTATTTGCAGGAAGTGTACAATGGGTATGGTAGTGGAAGGGATATGGATTTTGATTTTAATTTAAACTAGTATTGAGGTGCAGGAGAAATAAGTAGATTTTTACTGTTATACTGTCCACAATGGCTTATCCTCCCTCTAGGTTGCCATAAGGAAGGGATAAGGAAGAAGTGAAGGAGTTGTGTTCTTGTATTCGTGGATATATTTGTTGCTTTATGTATTTTTTATGTTTGTTTTTTGTATTCGTTAATCTAAATTGTATTTGTTGATACAAATTGCACATCCAAATACAAAAGATACATTTGTATACAATTGTATTCATTGATACACTTGTATTTGTTAATATGAATTGTATTCGTTCATACACTTGTATTTATTGATATGAATTATACACTTATATTTTTTTGATATGAATTGTATTCGTTGAGACAACTTGAACAATCCAAATACAAATGATACATTTGTATTTGTATATGATAGACTAAAAAATAAAAATTATGCATATACTTGTTTATATACAAATACAACTGATAAATTTGATACATTTGAAGGAAAGACAGAGATGTGAAAATACCAAATACAACTGATAAATTTGATATATTTGAAGGAGAGATAGAGATGTGAAAATAAAAAATACAAGAGGAATACAATCATTAATTAGCTACTGTATTTGTATTTTCTATCAAATACAGTAAATTGCATACAATTGATACAGCGGGTACCAGCGAAAATGAATACAGCGGGCTACAGATTGTAATTATTGAAAGTGTTGCTATGTTAGCCTATTTTCGCCTATACTTAGGCTATTTCTGAAAGTTGCCCTTTAGAAAATCATCAATAGTAGGCCCGGAGTCAAAAACAGTAGTAAAACATGTGAAAAACCTCTTTATATGCATAATAATTGCATGCTCAATCACAAGCAGTAGCCCAACGGGTCATAACCAACCTATCGGCCCTGCATAGGCTCCAATCGCTCTACATTATATATATCCAGCTCTACAGATGAATATCAATGTCCAAGACTCACGGATATTCCCAAATAATCCACATCTATGATCCAGAGTTAATTACAAGGCCACACAGGACCACAAGGGTGATATAAACAACTAAAATAAATTCTACAACCAAACGAGTGAAATAATATAGACATGAAATAACGAGCACGGTATGGAGTACCAAGCTAATAAACCCAACCCAAGGATGCTAATTAGTACAATTATATCCTAATATACGAAGTCTAAAAGAGTTAAACCCTAAATTACCTATCATCCGATGATAAGCTGCTAGAACGGCGATGTCCAAGCCCGAACCGCTCCGAGAAGCTTCAAAATGAAGTCAAACTATCATAAACATAACCTACATGTTAAAATGAGACTAACGATACTCATAATGCAATAATTATAGCTGGGTCAAAGTTTGGTTCATCTGCAGATCATGGGCCCCACAACCCAAAGCTAGAAATGAAAGGGCAAACTACGATCACCACAATCCCGAGAGTGCATGCTCAGAATATTAGCAGAAAATGGCCATGGAAATGGCTCAAAACAGTCCCAAAGCTAAAGGAACAATTAAGGAATCAAAGGGGAGAATTTTGGAAATTAACACGGAACTTACCAAATTGAGACGAGAAAAATGATCACGGGACCAAGAATCTCCACCCAAATGCCAAGAATTGAAGCAATGTAGAGCTTTGGTGAGTTTGGAGCTAATAACTACGGAGGAAACGAATTTTGGAGTGTTGAAAATAAAGAGGAAAGTATTTATACTGCTCAGGGGTCGTTCATCATGATAGCGAAGGGACCCCACGCGGTCATGATGACCACACTGGCTAGACCATTGCAATTGCGAGGACTAGCCACGCGGTCACAAAGAACAAGAGGGGAAAGGCTTCATCGGGGTCACGAGGATGGATCTCGCAATCACGTAGAGCAAGAAAACAAAGATAATATTGCGGTCGTGAAAAGGGACTGTGCGATCATGAAGAAAAAAGGTACCAGGTCCAGAAGACCTTCATCGCGGTCGCATAAAGAGACCTCACGATCCGATTAAGGCCTGAGGCCTATACCTGCAACAACTACCAAGAGAAAACACAAGAGGAAAAAGTCTTTGGGTGGGCCCACAGGGGTCATCCAGGACCCCATGCAAGCAAACAAACTATGCTAACGTACCAAAAACAACATTCTGGACTCAACGGAACTAACGGAAAACCCAACGGAGGTTAATTTAGTGAAAAGTGGGCCCAATGCCCAAAAACAAATCTTATTGTCATGACCCAATTTCTCAAGTCATGATGGCACCTACAATCCCCAGTAGGCGAACCAATTCCTGTAGCCCAGAACGGTTAGTAATGGGCTACTGCCTAACCAAAACGCACTAGCAAGCAGAAATAAGCGAAAGCAAAACTCGAATATAAATACATAAAGGAAACTACACCAACCCCAAGACTTGGTATCGACAGTACAGAAGCTTCTAATAGAATACAAGTGCTAGAAGTAACAAAATACAACATAAATTGCCTCCGAAAGTACAAGGAGCAACAGTACAACAGATGAGATGTAGACAAGCCTCGACCGTCAGGCGCTCACCCTAGTCTCAAAGATCCAAAAGCTGCACGAGTCTCCAACGTGATCAACGGCAAAAGCTCAGCTAATATCTGCAAAAAAAAGTGTAGAAGTGTAGTATGAGCACCAAAACCACGGGTACTCAGTAGGTATCATAGGCCGACTGAGCGCATATAAGATATAAAAGCAGTAAGTAACAGATAGCAAGAAAGCAGTCACTGAGGCAATAAGCAAGGCACAAGGAGCTAGCACAGATCATCCATAACCAAGAGCTTCAAGTAACACATGCTAGCACAGAGATACAATCACACAGAATCACTGGTGAAGGAAAAAAGAACGCACCTGGACTCCTTGCACAACAATATAAGTAAGTAGAGAGAGAGAGTTGAGAAAATAGCGGTATACCGTTAACCTCAAGTGGAAGGAAAAGACGGAGAGCAGTCTAACATACTTAAAATGGAATCAACCAGTATAAGGAAGTCATAACACCAATTCAATCACATGATAGCATAACCAGGGAATCACCTCACAAGTACAACCCTAGGATGAAATAACTAGGCCACAATAACCGAGAGATACCACTCAGCTTCCCACAAGAATAGAACCAGAGTCTCACACTCTGCTCAGAAGGCCACACAAAAGTGCCTCAATAAGATAGGACTCTAAAGCCCTCTCAATAATAAAAAATCCCACAACCAAAGCCTCAACAGGCTAGCCATCACTAATCTTTCAAGAACCGGGTGCCAAGATAAGCTCTAAGGAAAAGCAGGAGTAAATATAGTCTACCTACAGTCCCAACGGCCGCCCATACAACCGAGGAACACAATCAAGTGAAAACAAACCCTCCGGCATCCCATACTACCAGAGCGTACACTGAACACACAAGAAACAAGGGTGGAATCCAATGCATGATATGATATGATGTGAAATAGAACCTCTGTATGTACCTCCTCCGGTGCCAATCAGGCCCAACATGCAGGTTCCATGGAAGGACTCAGCCTGTATACCTCTACTCCACCGTATACCCTTGCCTCCAGTGCACGCAGCCCGAAGCCCCAGGCCCGGAGCGGCAAGGTCCATGGAGGTCCCCGACCCTATACTAAAACTCAGTATCAAGACATGTCATCCGGAAGCAAGTCCGGGATCAAGATAGAGACCCAGTCTCAAGTATGCATGCCCAGACCCCGTCCAGGACTAAAGTAGTAGAAAATTCCTCAAAAACCCCTCCAAGGGTGCCCGGGCGTAACCGGGTCTAAAACTGTAGTAAATCAAGTCTAGTGCTCCGCCCGGCAGAGACTAGTATCAGTAATAAAATCAAGTCTGGTGCTCTGCCCCGCAGAGACCAGTATCAGTAATAAAATCAAGTCTGGTGCTCTGCCCAGCAGAGACTAGTACCAGTAATAAAATCAGTGCGAAAACATCCAAAAATCCCCTTTTCTATCAACAACAGTACCAAAAACCGGCCCCAGGGCCATGCAAATTTAGGAAAACTGTCAGTAGTGGCTCACATCCAAAACTGTAGTAAAACATCCAGGGGAAAACATTTTTCATGGATGATATGCTCGCACACAAATATAAAAGTAGCCCAATGGCTCACAACAATTCCTATCAGCCCTGCACAGGCCCAATAGCTACTCAGAAGACATAACCAGCCTAAATGGATAATCTCTATGTCCGGGACTCGCGGACATTCCCAAATAGCCCACCATCTATGTTCCAGAGTCAATACAAGGCCACACAGGACCACAAAGGTAATATACATTACTACGCGAATACTACAAACAACGTATGAAATAGACAGACGAAAGGCGGACAAGGTCTGGGGTACCAACCTATAACAACCCATCCAAGGATGCTAATTAATGCAGTTATAGCCTATATACGCAGAGTCTAGATAGAGGAAAACCATAACCTACCTGTCATCCGATGACTAGCTGCAGGAACGGCATTGTCCAGACTCGAATAGATATTGGAAGCTCTGAATCACACAAAACAAATACTTTCAACTTAATTCTCAAAGGCGTCTCTATGAAGCCTGACCAACCAAGGTAATGGAACAATTGCTAGAATTGACAAGGCTGCAAGAACGAGCCATAGCCAATTGATAAGGTGTTAATGTCACACTCGCGACCAGACAACTCCAAAGCATAAAAATGAGGCCAATAACAATAACAAATGGCACCTAAATCCAACAACAATACGTTAACCACATCTTCAAGGAGCGACGAGCTCCCGAGGCACTATTTCAAGGCGTACTTCATGTCATTCAATCCAATAACCATCGTTCGTGACTCCAATAAGAATCACACCAACTCCCAGTACCTCCAAAACCTTAACACCATCAACATACAACAATAACAACCCAATTTAATATGACAAAGGGGCTTCCTAGAGCCACAGATCCAAAATACCACTTCGTGGCTCAGAAATGCATAAAACAATACTAGAACATATAATAACGAAGGAGGGTCATAGGAGGAAGGTTACCTCGACAAAAAGCTTTGAAATACCAAGTTAAACATGCTGTTATAAGGACCCACCACGATCTGTAATAATATACGGCAAGAAAACACGACAAACATGCCGATAACGATAAGTTCTCCTCGGAATTGATTCTAAAGCTCAAATTAAGAATGAGTCAAGGATTTAGAACCCTTACCTTACGATAATCAAATGATAATAGCATAAAAATATCAGTTCCACGAACTGCCTCCTTGCAGTAGCAATAAACGGAGCCAAAACGACGAGAAAACTGTACCACGATGATGAGCTCGCGACGTAGAGCAACTTCCGTTAAACTTCCGAATTGAAAGGATCAAGGTCCATGGATTATTTCTAAGGTTTGTATCTATTTTTCTATGGTTTTGGTCTGTTTTTATGGGTTTAAAACGAAGGAGAAGCTGATTTATAAAGGCAAACCGACTTAGGATGTGAGCCCCACTTTGACGCGTCTGCTTGTGCAGTCTTACAAAAATATGAATATCTCTCTATTCTGAAGTCGTATGGACGAACGGTTTAGTGCATTGGAAACTAGACTCGTAGAAATTCGATTTAGTATATTGGGAGCCCACTAACTCTTTATAGATAGGGAAAAACACCCCAAGACATTTAACCCAAATTTGAAGAGAATTCCTTAAAAGGAATTTACAATAACTTTTTCCGGCTTTTGTTTCGCAACTTGCTTGACTTCAAAACTTATCATACGACCATTTTGCCATTACAATACCTGATAACACATCCTTATTAGTATATTAGACACTATTAGTCTTACCCCAAAGGCACGGGTTACTTTAAATCTTCCAAACGGGCGAGGTGTTACACGAGGCATTTCTTTAACTCGAACTTTCGAGTAAGGAATTCCTTTGACCAAGAACCTTGATTTAATTCTTTGATATTACCAAGAATGTTGACGGAAGTCAACGATTTCCAAAGTTGAAGCTCTAAAAGGAGGAACGGCCATAAAGACCAAACAAACGGCCCAGGCACCGAACTACCGATCCCGACAAGCCATAAATTACTTGGGCCGCTACAAGTAAGATCTAATGGTACAAGAAAGGCGAAAAAGTGTAAATGACCGGAAGGGTCATTACACTTATGCCAAAACGGAACTCAACATGAGTCCAGAAGCCTCGGGACCCGAACCAAAGGTCCCTCTAGCCCAAAGTCAACATTTTGAAATTAACAGCGCTGATGGAATTTCCATCCGAGGTCGTCTTCTCCAAATATTGACCGAAGTCAAACTTTTAAGCTCAACAGGCTAGAAAAAATCAACACAAAACCAAACCAAAAGCTTCCAGACCTCGATCAAGGGTCCATCTAGACCAAAATCCATGCTCCGGAGCTAATGAAACTGCCAAAATTCAATTCCGAGCATGTTTACCAAAAGTATTGACCAAAGTCAATAATATCCTAAGTTAAGTTTCTAAAACAGTGAAACAACCAAAACAACCAAAACAAATGCCAAGGGCACCAAACCACTGGTCTCAGCAAGCCATAAATGACTTAGGGACACTACATGTAAGCTCTAATAGTACAAGAAATTCATAAATGCGGGAATGACCGGGAGGGTCATTGCATTATCCATTACTAAAAAAGACTTTTATCCTCAAAAGTCATGAACAAGAAAGTACCTGAAGGCTCAAACAACTGCGGATACTGAGCCCACATCTCTCTCTCAGTCTCCCAGGTAGCCTCCTCAACTGGACGGTGCCTTCACTGAACCTTAACAACCAGAATCTCCCTAGATCTCAATCTCCTGACATGTCTAGCCAAAAGAGTTACCGGTTCTTTAAAAAAGGCCGAACTCTCATCTAACTGAACCGTATCCCACTACAACACATGAGATTCATCTGGAACATACCCCTGTAACATCGATACAAGGAAAACTGGGTGCATAGCTGAAAACATTGGAGGCAAAGCTAACTGATAGGCAACACTACCAACCCTCTAAAAAATCTCAAATGGCCTAATGTAACTGGGCTAAGCTTGCCCCGCCTACCAAATTTCATCACGCCCTTTATGGGTGATACACGGAGGAACACCAAGTCACTAACGCTAAACTCTATGGCATAAAGTCTATAATCAGCATAGCTCTTCTTTCTGCTCTGTACTGCCCAAAGTCTATCCTGAATCACTCGAACTCTGTCTAAGGAATCACAAAGAAAATCTGTACTCTGTGGCCTAGACTCCAAACCGTCAAACCAATCAACGATTTGCAATGTGTACCATACAAAACCTCGAAAGGTGCCATGCCAATACTCGTATGAAAACTATTATTATAAGAAAATTAGGCAAAAGGCATAAAATGATCCCAAGAACCCCTAAAGTCAAGAACACATGCCCAAATCATGTCCTCCAAGACCTGAATAGTCCTTTTAGACTGGCCATCTATCTGAGGGTGGAATGTAGTACTAAGCTAAACCTCTGTACCCAAGTCTCACTGAATATCCCACCAAAACTAAGATATGAATTGAGTGCCATGGTCTGAAACGATAGAAGCTGGGACTCCATGCAACCGAAAAATCTCACAAAGGTAGATTTGGGCTAACCTCTCTGCACTGTAAGTAGTATGAACCGGCAAAAAGTGCACTGACTTAGTCAGCCTATGACAATCACCTAAATAGAGTCAAACCCTCGAGAAGTATGAGGAAATCCAACTACGAAGTCCATAGTGATCCCTTTCCACTTCCACTCAGGAATAGGAAGTCGCTGCATCAAACCACCAGGTCTCATGTTCTCAAACTTCACCTTCTGACAGTTCAAGCATCGAGATACAAACTCTGCTACGTCCCTCTTTATACCACTTTACTAGTAAAGCTGCCTCAAATCTCTGTACATCTTGGCTGCGCCAGGATGAATAAAGTATCTAGAACAATGTGCCTATTAGAGTATCAACTGAATCAAATCCCCAACTCTCAGAACACAAAGACGACTATCAGAATACATCAAAACTCAAAATAGCCCAGCTGACCTCACCCTAAACCACCTGATCCCGAAGGTCACACAACTGCTGATCCTCAAACTGACGGCTCTGAATCTAATAAACCAAGGTAGAACGAACCTCAATACTGGAAAGAACTCTGCTAGGGTCGGACAAGTCAAGCCTAACCAAACGGTTAGCCAAGGGCTGGATGTCCAAGGCTAACGGTCGCTCTGAAACTGAAATCATATCTCCCCAAGTCTCAATATCTCCAATAAAAATCATACAGGATCTCACAATCCGATCCACTACTAAAAAATCTCCTACTGGGGTCAAAACAGATACAGTCACAAATAATGGCTCACTAGCCAACCCTAAACAAGACAAATAGTAGGCAGAAACATATGACCAAGTATATCCAGGATCAAATAAAGCCAAAGCTAACTGTCGGCATACCAAAATCGTACCTGTGATAACTGCATCTGAGGCCTCCACCTCTAGGCTCTTAAGGACCATATAAAACTGACGACCACCACCACTTGACCGACCGCCATACCTACTATTTGTTCTGCCGTATAGGGCACCACCCCTATCTTGAACACCACGTCCTCTAGCCGGTGGCTAAACTACATGAATAGGCTAAGCCGGCTGAACGACTAGCTGAACTTTACCCCACTGGGGGCAATCTCTAGCATAGTGCCCGATGATCCCACACTCATAACAAGGCCTTGATGGCCTACCCTGTCTTGATGAACTAGCAGCTCAGAGTGGAAACCATGGCCTGATGCCCCACAAGTTGAACCCCTTGGAGTTTGACCACTGTAACCCTGGTGACTACTCTGACCCTGCTCAAACTGGGACATACCAAAATACTAAAGTAAAGCCTGAACTGGTCGAATAGACTAACCCTGGTGATATTGTGGCTAATAACCTCGGCCCCATTGAACTGAACCTCTACCACTATGATGGAAACCACTGTAGCTGCCCTGGTATTGAGGCCACTTATCTCTAGACCCCAGAACATGGTGATACAAGTCCTCTATAGTGAAAACACGATCCATAATACCCTGGAAGGATCACCCGCTAGTAACTAACACCTCAGCTGACTGTCTGAACTCTAGTCTCAAACCCCAAATGAATTTGCAAACTCTATCAGGCTCGATAGGGATAATCATGGCCCCAAATGGAGCAAGCTAATGAAATTGAGTCTCGTACTCAGATACGGTCATAGAACCCTGCATAAGTCTAGTGAATTGCTCCCTATGAAGCTCTCTATCACTCCGTGGAAAGAACTTGGCCATAAAGTCCTCATAGAACTCTAACCAAGGTAACAGAGGTGACAAAGATGGTCTGCAAGCAACTTGGGCCCTCTAGCTAATAAGTAGTGTACCAAACTCCGTGAGTCTCTAATAAACCTAAATGGTGTAGCATCTCCTCACAAGTCGTGATAAAGTCATGCAGATGCTAACCAGGTGTACAAGCAAATCTAGGCAGAGCCAATCTCAGAAATCTACCCAACGCCTTCTGCTCAGTCTCTGTCATAGCTGGGGAGGAGCAAGAGGCTATGCAACAGATGGAACGGGAAGAACCTCAACATTTGTAGCCACAGTAGCAGGCTGTGCCCCTACACTCTGTGCACCTAGGTCTTCCCACTGAGCGGATATCTGTGCTACCATAGCAGGCTGATCCTCGATCATAGCTAATAACTATAGAAGCAAATCCCAAACACCTAAAGACTGAGCTGGGGCTGATGCTGGCACTGAAGCTGATACTGGAGCCGGTAATGGTAGTACTTGGGCTGTCCCCCAGTCCACAGGCTGTTGCTTTAGAATAATCTTAGGCTCATACTCGGGCTCAACCTCGACCTTAGGAGCTCTAACTAGTGCCGTTGCTCAGGCACATCCTCTAGCTCGACCTTTGTGACCTCCCCGACTCCTAGCTGGAGTCAGGGGCGCTGGAGTTGAAGGCTCACCCCTGCCTGATGTTAACAATCTCATACAAACTATCTACGGGAGAATAAACTAGAATAAGTGAGATTTTAGGAAACTACCATGGATAAGATGCACGATATAGAAGCAAAAAGAGAGTCACATTTCCTAAGATGTCATTGTAGCCTCTCGAAGATTGAGTACGAACATCTTCGCCCATATCTGCAGGACTCTACTAGATATTGGCTCCTATATCGATGACACCAGTGAACCTTGGCTCTGACACCAAGTTGTCATGACCCGATTTCTCGGTCATGTTGGCACCTACGACCCCCCAGTAGGTGAACCAATTCCCATAGCTTGGAACGGTTAGTAATGGGCTATTATCTAATAGTCAAGCAGAAGAATGATATAAATAGCAGAAGCAGAGGAAATAAAAGAAGAATAGACAACAAAAATATAAATATATATATAAGCGAAAGCTAAACCAAAATCCCAAAACTCGGTTTATAGTATAAGAGCCAGAACTAAGTATACAGAGTAAAAAAGGATACAAAATAATATATACATATGTCTCTGAATAATAAAAGAGTAAATAATACAAAAGATGAGCTAAAAGCTAAGCCCGACTGTCAAGAGCTCACCCTAAGCCTCAGATAGTCCAAAAGATCGGACTGTACGAGTCTCCAAAGAATCAGCGGCGATGACCCATACTAGGATCTGCACCAGGAAGATGCAGAGTATAGTATGAGCACCAATTGCTAAGTAATAGGTACCAGTAGGTATCATAGGCTGATTGGGAACATATAAGATATAAAAGCAATAATATAGGAAAAAAGAAATAATTAGTTATGTAAATAATGAACAAGTACATGGAAGCTAGCACAGAAGGAATACAAGGAGAAAACAATCATGCTTGGCTAGCTAATAGAAATATATATCTCACAGATACAGGTGAAGGAAAGAAAGAATGCGCCTGGGTCCATGCAATAACAATATATAAAGAGAGTTTAAGAAGAAGGCGGTATACCGGTAACCTCAAGTAAAAAGGGAAGAAGGAAGGGAAATAACGATAATCATCCTTGAAAACAAGACTAAAACCAAGTCATGCAAGTAATACCATTTTCAAGTCAGGCATAATCAACTGATAGCCCAAGTATAACCATCAAGTGAACCGAATGAACATAATATAACTCTCAGTTTCCAATCATCAAATATAACAATAACCAGGATCAATATCGCGATAGAATAACAATAAATAAAAGTCTACCTACAGTCACATAGGTGCCTATACACCCAAGAAACAAATACAAGTGAAGACAAACCCTACGACATCCCATACTACCGGAGTGTACACTGAGAAAATATCAAACAAGGGTGGATCCAAACACAATATGAATGATGTGATGTGATATGCTGGAACTAAATGATAGTAGTCCAGTATGTTAACCCTCTTTGGTAACTAAAAGCTCAATAGAGGCAGGATCCATGGAAGGGATTCCCCCGAGTACCTCAACTCCGCCGTACACCCCTCTCCGGCACACATAGCACATAGCCCCTGGTTTGGATCGGCAAGGTCCATGAAGGTCTACTCATAGTCCACATACTAAATCTCATAACCTCAATATAAATGTCCGGAGTGTAGCCGGATACAAATAAGTCACCACATCTCAAAAATGCACGCTCGGGGTTCTACCCGAGCCTAAATAAGTGAATCAAATTAAAAAACCCCAACAAGGGTATCTAAACATAACCGGGCCTAAAACACTAGTAAATCAGGCCTGACGCTCAGCCTTACCGAGTCTAATATCATCTCAAATCACTTATCAAAGCATGTCTAGTACCACGGCTCAACTGGGTCTAGTATACATATAAAAACAGTGATAAAATCATTTTTTAACTCTTTGACCCCAAGAAGATCCATGAAGATCAGTTCCAAACCTTTTATAACCATTTTTTTTTACCAAAAATAGGCCCCCGGGGCCATGCAAGGTTTAGAAAATCATCAATAGTAGGCCTGAGGCCAAAAACTATAGTAAAACATGTGAAAAACCTCTTTATATGCATGATAATGGCATGCTCAATCATAAACAGTAGCCCAACAGCTCACAACCAACCTATCGGCCCTGCATAGGCTCCAATCGCTCTACAACACATATAACCAGCTCTACAGACGAATTTCAATGTCTGGGACTTACAGATATTCCCAAATAACCCACCATTTATGGTCCAGAGTCAATTACAAGGCCACACAGGACCACAAGGGTGATATAAGCAACTACAATGAATTCTACAACCAAACGAGTAAAATAATACGGACATGAAAGAACGGGCAAGGTCTGGGGTACAAAGCTAATAAACCCAACCCAGGGATGGTAATTAACCATTATATCCTATATATGCTAAGTCTAAAAGAGTTAAATCATAACCTACCTGTCATTCCATGACAAGCTGCTAGAACGATGATGTCCTAGCCCGAACCACTCCGAGAAGCTCTGAAATGAAGTCAAACTATCATAAACAGAAACTACAAATTAAAACGAGACTAATGATATCCATAATGTTATAATTATAGCCAAATCAAATTCGGGTCACAGGTAGCCTGTGGGCCCCGTAACCTGAAGCCAAAAATGAAAGAGTGGACAACGATCACAACACTCATGGGAGTGCATTCTCAGAATATTAGTAGAAAATGGCCATGGGGATGGCTCAAAATAGTCCCCAAGCTAAAAGAACAATTAAGGAATCAAAGGGTAGAATTTTGGAAATTAACACGTGAATTACTGAATTGGAGATGAGAAAAATGATTTTGGGACCAATAATCTCCACCCAAATGCCAAGAATTGAAGCAATGCAGTGCTTTGGTGAGTTTGGAGCTAATAACAATGGAGGAAACAAATTTTGGAGTGTTGAAAATGAAGAGGAAAGTATTTATACTGCACTGGGGTCCTTCATCACGATCGCAAAGGGACCCCACGCGGTCATGATAACCATTATGGCTAGACCATCACGATCGTGAGGACTAGCCACGCTGTCATGAAGAACAAAAGGGGAAGGCTTTATCGCGGCCGCGAGGACGAATTTCACGATCGCGTAGAGCAAGGAAACATGGACAACATCACGATCGCGAAGAGGGACTTCGCGATCACGAAGAACAAAGGTACCAGGTCCATAGAACCTTCATCACGGTCGTGTGAAGGTACCTCGTGATCGAGATTAAGGCCTTAGGCCTGTACCTACAACAGCTACCAGCAGAAAACACAAAAGGAAAAAGTCTCTCGGATTGGCCCACAGGGCTCATTTGGGAACCCATGCGTGCAAACAAACTATGCTAACATACTAGAAATAGCATTTTGGACTCAACAGAACTGACAAAAAACCCAACATAGGTTGATTTAGCAAAAAGTGGGGCCAACGCCTAAAAACCAACCTTTAGCCAAAATAGAACTCAACACCCAAAAATGAATCTGGAAGTCTCGGGACCCGAATCAAAGGTCCTTATAGTCCAAAGTCAACATTCTAGAACTAACAACACTGATGAAATTTCCATCCAAGGCCGTCTTCTCTGAATGTTGACCAAAGTCAAGCTTTAAAGCTCAACTGGCTAGAAAACACAAAAACCAACACAAAACCAAACTGAAAGCTCCTAGACCCCAACCACGGGTCCACCCAGACCAAAAGACATGCTCTGGAGCTAATGGAACTATCACAATTCAATTCTTAGCATATTTACCAAGAATGTTGACCAAAGTCAATGATATCCTAAGTTAAGGCTCTAAAATAGGGAAACAGTCAAAATGACCAAAATGAACAGCCAGGGCATAGAACCACCAGTCCCAGCAAGCCATAAATGACTTACGACCTCTATAGGCAAGCTCTAACACAACAAAAAAAGTGTAAATGCAGAAATTATCAAAAGAGTCATTATAAATCTCCATCGGTAAGGAAGGTGCACCTTTGGTAGAGTCGGCTAGTGATGCTCTATAGAGGATAGAGGAACAAGATGTAGTCCCAAATGATGCCAATATTGTCTCCCTTTTACGGCCTTTGCAAGGAATGTCAGGCCCCTCATGGGAGGAGCAATTCTCAAGATTGGAGGGCGAGGTTGTTGGAATGCGTACTTCAATGGAGACCTTAACTATACAAGTGAATGCACTTCATCTGAAGATTGAAAAGTCTAAAAAAGATTTTAGCGTGGTTGTGTGCACTCGGAAGGGCCTGTCAAGTGGACCCAGGCACCATTTTTTATGCTGATTGAGGAGGGTCAGGTAAGTTCTCTCTACTTTTGCATTTTCTTTATGTCATAGGGACATGCTATAATTTAAGTGTGGGGGTAAGAGGTTGTAGTTGTACATGTGTGTTGTGTTGCATCTATAGTAATTCTATTTCTAGTAAAAAAATAATTAAAAAAGGAGTTTCTTCTTTCTTTTTAGATTAAGTTATTATTTGTACTTCTATGGGTTTCTTGTTTGATTCTTTATTATAGTCGTAATATTTTGAATCAAATATTTTCTAGGACATAAATCGAGTCAAATAGTATTTGAACAAGTGCTAGAGGTAGAATTAACTATTCCTACCCAGAGGCTGTATTGCTTCCTCTTTCTGTTGTAATCTCACTTGTTGGCGTTTGAAGTTAGGTCACATCAATCTTTGAACATGTGTGGTGAGGACATGTTGCTTATTACTCATATTTTGAAGGATCTAGAACTCGTCTTGGTAGTTATTTGTTCACTCCCTATCACACACGCAAGTGTATCTGGTCATGCAGGTAATAAAGTGGCTCTTGCGAGCCGAATATCGATCCCACAGAGACTTGGTGTTTAGCAAATGATCCAACTTAATTCTTACTATTGTAGTTAAACAAGTATGATTCGTAACCAAAAGTTTGAGCTTTTCTTTTGTAAACTAAATAATAAAAATAATAACAATATGAAATTTTGATTGAAAACAATATATGGAGAGGTCCAGAGTTGAGGCATTTACTTCACATTCATGCGTAACTATGGTTTCTAGCCGGTATTGGTGTTTATCATGATTGTTGATCTATGGGGTTGATATTATAACCCGGGAATGTTCATACTCTAAGTAATCTGCCCAAATTAATCTCACAACTACATCATTGAGCGGGAATGTGAGTCTTTAATTCAGATTCATTAAACTATCTTCCCGTTTCATCAACCAAGTGGGGCATTAAGGTATATCTCTATCCTAACTGCAAATCAGCCTTCACAATTAATATCTAATAGTTAAAGACATGATCCACACTCCTTAAGTTCTTCATTCCATCCCTCAACTCCTATGGTCAATTCGTTTTGAGACTTAGATTTATCCTAAAGTTCATGACGCTTTAGAATAGTAAAACAAGAATGCAAGAACAATCACATGACTTGACAAACAAATGAAGCAACTATGAATCCATACTTAAGCAATCATGTTGTAGCCCTAACCCTAGAAAGAGGGTTTTTAGCCACTCATAGTCATACAAAAAATCTCCATATATGAGTTCATAAAGTAAAACTACAAGAATGAAAAGGTAAAGAACAAAGAACCCTAGTTTGAGCTCCTTGATGTATTCTATGCTCTCTAATTCGTGTGTTTCTCCAAAATATGTGTGTAAATGTAGATAAGTATTCCTTATATAGTTTTTTAGGTCGTACATAGGCTTTCACATAAGAATCATATGCATTTACAACTTTGCCCCCAACTTAAACAAAGTTAAAACCCGATTTTGGACGTTTTAGGGAGGGGTCGCATAGCGTGGCTGGCCGCGGGGACAAACCAGTGGACCTCCGTGATGGGGTGTGCGAGTATGACCCTCCACCTCAGCATTGGGGGTCGCGAGGCTGACCCTCCACCTCAGTCTTGAGGGGTGCGGTGCATAGCCCTCTCCAAACGTGAAGGTTCGTCCGCTTTTTGCTCTCTTCTCCTCGTTCACTTGTTCCTTGATTCTCCACTTCCCGTGGATTGTTTGTAGGCTTCATTTAGCTTCCATATATCCTCCAATTATCTCATACAACAATTCATAACACACATTATTCCATACAACACAATAGAGCTTATCAAAGTACACTAGAATACGCATAGCTCAAGCTAGCAAGGCTAGTTTTCTCGTCTAAACTCTATTTGATCATTTTGACTCTTGACTTGTTTCAAATGAACCTTAAACACTTTAAACATGTAATTTAGCAACCAAATACACACATACACAATATATACCTCAATATCACACCAAGTTATCCTCAAAACTAAGCTAAACACGCGTAGATAATGACACTTGGGTGTATAAATACGCCTAAGATCACCACCCACACCTAAAGCCTTGTTCGTCCTGGAACAACTCTTTACACTAATCACCATCAAGTAAGACTCTAACATTCCTATTAACACTAAGACACTCAATCTAGAACTACAACTACTACATGAATAGCAAGTTCTACATTCGGCATGCCATATTACAACTAGAAACACATGAATATTACTACACGACTCCCTAGCCTCAAGAATTGACTATACTTAGTTGGCAAAATCTTGCACATTACTCAACAAAGAGATCATATAAGTCACCTATCAATTATCAAACATGCGCCCTCACCACAAGAGAGTTACCCATATTCACTCACACCTATGCAAATTATCACAAGAATGGGTGCAAGAATCAAATTTCGTTCACTCTCACAAAGAATTCACATGTCACATAGGATGAACTATAAGCTTGCCCTTAGTATATTACTCCACTAATATCAGAATGTCAAAGCTCAAGATCAAGCAGGACTTTAAGGGTTGTAATGTAGGCTAAGGGACGGGTAGGAACTATTTGGTCAAGAATAGTGACTATCTTCCCTAAGCGCTTTGATACATCACACTTTACATTGAACTCATCTCCAACCAACCTATCATTACACCAATATTATCTTCCCAACTCTCTTTTGTTTTTTTCCCCATATTTTTAAGATAGTTTACACATCTTTAGAAAGGAGTACATGCTATCAACACATGATTCACTTCTTTTGATCAATTTATATTTTTCATTTCATTACTCCCTACCACCAACATATAAATCTTTTCAACACACCAAAAGCTATTTCCTTGGGGCTTCACTTTAGTTTTCCTTCCTCAATCTTACACTCCTAACATCTTATATTTTTTTAACTAAAGCACTTAGGAGTTTTGGATCAAATTGGGGGCAATTGAAAGAAAAGGAATAAGCTATACATGAGGTTATCAAAGAATAGGCTAAAGGCTCAACGGGGCTAGCTAAGGTCAAGCACAAAGGGTAGATAAAGATGGTATAAAATATGGCTATCAAAGAAATGCCTATATCATCTCCTAAACTCAACAGTCTTTATTTTGCCTTGCACACATACAGGGTAAGTTCTAGATACAAAATTGCAACATGGAATAACAAAACCTCACTCACACATGGAACATGTTCAAATCAAGATGGCTACCTATAGACTCTCAACCAAGCAATAGGAAGAATTCAATATTAACCCAACATCACAGATGAGTCACATAAATGAGCCTACGTGTCTCAACAATAGTCATTCAATTCTTCCAATCATGCCATAAAAATTAAACACCAACTTGCAACAAGTAATTATGTATAGCATCTAGCAAGAGCATCTCTACTTATTCCTAATGATAAAAAATTTAAATTTACTCCTAAATATCAAAAAGGATGTTGCGTTCAAAGGGCTTCCCCCCAGAAAAGAACCGAAAAGAAAAACTGACGGGTGGGTGAAGTGTGCTTCTACTAAACAGATCAAACACAAAACAAATAAACAAAGATAATATCTTTTGTAATTTTTTTAATTTAATCAAAAACTTGAAAATAAATAAAAATAGACACCCTACAGGGCACATCACCCTTAATAAATTGGAAGATTCCCACCCCATACTTAAGACCATACTTTTTCCCCAAAGTATAAATTAAAAGTATAGAAAGAAATACTCTCTGAGGCCTCTAGGCCTAGCTAGCAGCATTATTTCCATCAACGTGGTCCGGAGGACCACACACCTAGTGTTTTCCATGATCCTTAGCTCAGATCTTAGGTTCTTAGACTTCCCTTCAACCTATTGAAACAACATAAAAACAACACATAATGTGACACTAAAGAAAAACTAAAAAGAATAAAAAACCTACCGTAACTTGGGTTGCCTCCCAAGCAGCGTCTAATTTACTGTCGTGGCACGACTCAGATCACATCTTTCAATCCCATTCTATCATCCTCTTCCTCCTGCTTGGGACCCATCTTCTTCTTCTTCTTAGAACTCTTGGGTGCTCATGCTTGAGGTTTGGGGCCTTCCTCATATTCACCTTCTTAGCATCTCTTTCAGGTCCCTCAGGTTTAGGCTCTTGTGGCAATTTGGGTAGCTCAGTGAGAGAGTCTGAAGAGGTAATCAGAGGTATGCTCTTCTCCAACCCACACTCATCCACTTCCATAGCTGTGATTATGCATAAATCCTTATAGTGTGAGGGTGTGTTGAGTGCTGTGTATACTCTCAAGGTCACCTCTTCATCATTCAGCCTCATCTTAAGTGTACCCTCTATTGCATCAATCAGTGCTCCACCAGTATCCAAGAATGGACATCCCAATATAATTGATACCCTTTCATCTGCATCATAATCAAGAACAATAAAGTCAACAGGAATAATGAACTTACCAACCTTGATTAGAACATCCTCAATAATTCCTTCGAGGACCACTCTAGTTCTGTCAGCCATCTGTAGCACAACTGATGAATGTCTCGACTTCCACAACCCAAGAGTCTTAAATAATTAAAGGGGCATCAAATTTATGCTCGCTCCCAAGTCACTCAAGGCTTGAACAACGTTACTTTCACCAATTTGTATGGGGAGGGTGAAGCTCCCAGGATCCTTGAGCTTTTTGGGCATCTTGCTCATCACCATAGAACTGCATTCTTCAGTAAGTGACACAGTCTCAATGTATGCTAGCCTTCTTTTATTCGCCACACATCCTTCAAGTACTTAGCATACTTGGGCTTTCCCTGCAAAATATCTAACAAAGGAAGGTTAATGTGAAGTTTTATGAACATTTTAAAGAACTTCTTAAAACATGTATCCTCTTTGGCTTTCATAAGCTTTTGAGGGAATGGTGGTGGTGGTCTGTTTTGCAGTTGCTCAATCAGCTTCTCATTAGGGTACTCAGACTTTCTCTTTTTGCTAGCTTCTTTAAACTCAGCCTGCTTCTCTGTATAGTTGGAAGTGATCAACTCTTCTTGTACCTCGTGATTTTTCTTTGGGGGTGCATCAGTCAGATCTCTCCAATCCTTAACGTAATTTCCATCATTTGCTTTGGCTTTTCTGTATCACTACGCAAACCCCCTTGAGGTCTCGTATTCTGCGCCTGAGCTAGCTGTCCCATTTGCACTTCTAATGTATTCGTGGCTAGTTGCTGAGTTTTTATGTCAGCCACCATCTTTGCTTGCTCTGCAGAAATCTGTTCTTGATTAGCCATGATCTTCTTCAACATGTCCTCAATATTGCTAGCCTGAGTGTTATTATGTGTACCTTGCTGCTGTTGAGCCTGATTACTACCCCAAGAGTGGTTGGGCTGACCCTACCAATTTTGGTTGTAGGCATTACCATAGTTTAGATTTCCTTTCTATGCATTACCTACAAAGTTTACCGACTCCAGATTCACTCCACATAAGTCTGCCGAATGACCACTCAACCCATAAGTTTTGCACCAAGTCTGAACCTGCTGCACTGCATTCACTTGAGCCTGAGGTTGAGCAGCACTCAACTTGTTGAATTGAGCCATCATTTGGGTATGAAAACTGGCCAATTATGCTGCTAATGCTGTGACACTATCTAACTTAATCATACGTGCATACTTTTTCATCGTATTTCTGTACATGTCACCATTCCACTCTGGATTAACTTGTGCAATATGGTTGAGGAGAGTATATAGCTCATCATAGGTTTTCTCCAAAGCTTGACTCCCTCCCGCTGAATCTAGCAAAATCTTTGTATTATGGTCAAGAGTTTCTATGAAAGTGTGAGCTAATACCTCATTCATCTGCTGGTGATGTGGGTAATCCCTGAGAAGAGACTTGAATCTCTCCCATGCATGATAGAGATTCTTGTTTGGTTTCTGCTTGAATCTTAGAATCTCACTCCTCAACTTTGTCGTTTCGCCTGATGGGAAGAATCGGATGAGGAACTTCTTTACTAAATCATCCTATGTTGTGATAGAATTTGAAGGTTCTGCCTTCAACCATTTCTTTGCTACTCCCAAAGTGAGAATGGGAAAAGTGTGAGCATCACATAGTTTGTGGAGACCCCTTCGGGAATAAATGTGTCACTGATCTCCAAAAAGTTCTGGAGATAAACCTGTGGATCCTCATGTGACATGCCTGTAAACTGCCCGCTTGTGTGCAACAATTGCACCATATTCTGCTTTAGTTCAAATCTGCCTCCTGCGGCTGGCTTTTAAATGCAAGAGGTCACATTTATTGCGAGTGGGATTGCCACTTCACGCACTGTCCTACGAGCTGGTGGTGGTTCCTCCGCCATAAATGCAAGAATAGTCTCAGCTGGTTGTACTTGCCAATTTTAATCGAGAAGTGCTGCTTCTCTCAATGCTTGGTGCAAGTGTTGCTCAGGTTCAGGAAGTGGGTCAACCAGTTCCTAGTACCTTGCCAGCTTTCTCAATATTAGAACATGTACCTGCAAGTTCAGTATCTAATATCAAGTTGTTAGCACTTATAAAACAAAATAGTATAAACACAAAAATCAGACGGTTGCTAATTTTCAAGTCCCCGACAATGGCACCAAAAACGTGTTCACTCCCTAGAGCACACACAAGTGTACATGGTCTTGCAAGTAATAAAGTGGATGTTGCAAGCCGAATATCGATCCCACAGGGACTTTGTGTTTAGAAAATGATCTAACTTAATTCTTACTATTGTAGTTAAACAAGTGTGATTTGTAACCAAAAGTTTAAGCTTTTCTTTTGTAAACTAAATACTAAAAATAATAACAATATGAAATTTGGATTGAAAACAATAAATAGAGAGGTCCAGGGTTGAGGCATTTACTTCACATTCATGCATAAGTATGGTTTCTAGCCGGTATTGGTGTTTATCATGATTGTTGATCTACGGGGTTGATATTATAACCCGAGAATGGTCATCCTCTAAGTCATCTACCCAAATTAATCTCACAACTACATCGTTGAGCGGGAATGTGAGTCTTTAATTCAGATGTATTAAACTATCTTCCTGTTTCATCAACCTAGTGGGGCATTTAGGTATATCTCTATCCTAACTGCAAATCAGCCTTCACAATTAATATCTAATAGTTAAAGACATAATCCACACTCCCTACGTTATTCATTCCGTCCCTCAACTCCTATGGTCAATTCATTTTGAGACTTAGATTTATACTAAAGTTCATGACTCTTTAGAATAGTAAAACAAGAACGCAAGAACAATCACATAACTTGATAAACAAATGAACCAACTATGAATCCATACTTAAGAAATCATGTTGTAGCCTCAACCCTAGAAATAGGGTGTTTATCCACTCATAGTTATACAACAAATCTCCATATATGAGTTCATAAAGTAAAACTACAAGAATGAAAAGTTAAAGAACAAGGAACCCGAGTTTGAGCTCCTTGATGTCTTGTATGCTCTCCAATTCGTGTGTTTCTCCAAAATATGTGTATAAATGTATCTAAGTACTCCTTATATAGTGTTTTAGGTCTTCCATAGTCTGTCCCATAAGAATTATATGCATTTACAACTTTACCCCCAACTTAAACCAAGTTAAAACCCGATTTTGGACATTTTAGGGAGGGGTCGCGTCGCGTGGCTGGCCGCGGGGCCAAAATAGTGAACCTCCACGATGGGGTGTGCGAGTCTGACCCTACACCTCAGCCTTGAGGGGTGCGGCTCATATCCCCTTCCAAACATAAAGGTTCATCCGCTTTTTGCTCTCTTCTCCTCGTGCACTTGTTCCTTGATTCCCCACTTCTTGTGGCTTGTTTGTAGGATTTATTTAGCTTCTATAGATCCTCCAATGGTCTCCTACAATAATTCATAACACACATTAGGCCATACAATACCATAGAGCTTATCAAAGTACACTAGAATACGCATAGCTCAAGCTAGCAAGACTAGTTTTCTCGTCTAAATTCTATTTAATCATTTTGACTCTTGACTTGTTTAAAACGCACCTTAAACACTTTAAACATGTACTTTAGAAACCAAATACACACATACACAATATATACCTTAATGTCATACCAAATTATCCATAAAACTAAGCTAAATGCGCGTAGATAATGACACTTGGGTGTATAAATACGCCTAAGATCATTATTCAAGGCGAAATTCAAGGACTCTCTTGGGGAAGGAAATGATTGTAGGATTTATTTGTTTAACCTTTTTAGCCGATACTGACCAACCATGATTATAGTTTTCCTTAGTCAGCCACTTTGTGCCTTGTGATAATCACTTTCTTTTATTGCCAAATTTCCCTTTTGTGACCTTGTCCCCTACGTAAAGAGCGCACTTATGTCTTATGCAAAAGTGTGAGGAATTCACTGAGCAAAAAGGAAAGTGAAATAAAGTGTGCTAGAATTGTGTTTCAAAAAAAAGGAAAAAAAGGGATGGTGTGGCTGAAGTATCATCTTGAAGATGTTTTGAATGAGTAACATGATTGATGAAGGTGTGAATCAATGAAAATATAGAATGATGGTTGTAAAAATTATTGTTGGTGATTTAGAAGACTCAAGGTGTGTAGCATTAAATGTATGTTAACCTTATTCTATAAACCCTTTACCTTACATTACAACCAAATACAAGTCCTATATGATCCTAACTCGAGAGGTTCTTCATTAATGAAGAGTGATTCGATCGCCAAGCCTATGGTATCCTGAAAGAACATGCAGTACATCTTTGTGAGTGTGAGTGCTAACAATTTTCTGGTCCGAGGTGCATGGCATAATTTGCATATGGAGAGTATTTGCATCATTCTTCTTGTGAGTTTTGTTCAAAGATTGGTGCATGATCTAACTTTGATTGTCAGTAAGTAGTAACCCGATGTGGAGGGTAGTGTGCACTTGTGGGAATGGATAGAGTTGATTCATGCTTTTAGTACTTGTGCATCAAGTTTAGTGTGTGTCCGGGTCTTTTAAATTTGCTCGAGATGAGCAAAATCTCAAGTGTCGGGGTATTTGATGAGTATAAAATGGGTGAGGTGTTTGGAATGATTTACAACGTTTTGTGAGTATTTTAGCCCTTGTTTATTATGAAATTTCTTTGTTAAAATGTGTACAGGGGGAGTTGAGCAAGGAATAAGAGCTAAAGGAAGCAAAAATGTGCAGAAAGACTCATTTCATTGCATTGAAGAGCCCGCGCGACTGCGCGGCCAAGACACGTGACCGCGCAAGGAAAGCAAAAGACTAAACCATGCTGCCTCATGAGACCGTGTGGCCAGCGCGCCTCCACCATATGGAGAAGTCAGAAGTAGCAACTTCACTGACCAGCGTACGCAGTCAGCACGCAAATGAGCATCTAGATCGCATGTTCGCGCGGTGTTGCATCGAAAAGAATTTTCTCAAGGTCTTTTTTGAGATTTCACAGATATTTTCCTAATACCGTATAAGTGAAACCTCATAAGAACATTAGGTTATCACATTTTGAGCGAAAAAAGGAGGAAGAACCGACAGAGAACGAAGGACAAAGTGAACTCAAAATCCAAAATGAAAGTTGAGATTGGGAGTTTGGTTGTAATGTGTTCTTTCTTATTATTTCTTTTTGTGAACTTTTTCTCCTCCTTGGAGTAGACTTTTTATAGGGAATTCGGTGTGAAACTATATGTAGCTGTTCACTAAGTGTGAACCTCTCATTCAATAGCCAAATTGTGCCATAGTTTATGCTAGATGTGGATTATTTCATTTTAACTTTCTATTAAGAAGAAGGGTTATTTTTATAATTTAATTTACATGTTTGGGGTGAATTTTATTGTTTATTTATATTAGGTATTCGGAATAAGCTTGTTGATCTAGTGTGAGAATTGTTCGACTAAAATAGTTGGAAAATATTTTATTATTTAGACTATTGTGGCATTATAGAGGCCAACCTTCACGGTCCTTATACTATTGTGTTAAGGAAGAATAGATTATTCAAAGGAAAATCTCATTCTTCTAGGCAATAATATGTAACGGTTGAATTCAAAAGAATCAATTATAACTTACGGTTGAAGGAGGAGTGAGAAGGAATATTTTAGTTATCGAAAGCATATATATGGATCACCAATTTCCCTTATTTCTCTTATTAAAAAGAACGTGTGTAACAAGTGTTGCATCAAATTATTTAATTTTCTGTTCCTAAACTCGTGGATTTCACCACACCAACTAGCAATTTTGATTCCCTGGATAATACAGAGCAAGATTATATTGATAAACTACTTTAACCAATCCCTATAGAGATGATTTAAACTATACTATTTTTGACTAGCGAAGTGCTTAATTTACACTGTGTTTTATTCTTGTCAAGTATACAGTTGTTCACTAATACATGCCATCTAGAGAGTATATAAAAATAAAATATAAATGAAGCTAAGCTATTGCTTCAGACGTTGGTAGCTGACCTGTCATGCCTCAAGTCTACACTCTAGACGTGGCACAGTGCTTAGTGCCATAAGTGACCCCAAGCTACCCATGATCTGGCATATACTAAACATTCTTATTTATAACAACAATCTGAGCGGAAGCTCAACTATATAAAGTTTTCGAATAAAAGCTAAATAACGTCTGAAATGTAAAGCTGACTATATAAGCTGAAAACTGATTCTACATCTGAAAGCCTCTAAAATGATGAGTTGCTGGGAACAAGTCCCCAGCTAACTCTAATAATCTGAAAACTGAATGACTGTCTAAATAAAATGAATATAACTCTTGTCCTCAAAATATGAGGACTCACCAACTCTGCTGCTGAGAAGACCGAAGGATCATACCGACTACAATCTGGATGTTGAGCGCTTGGACCTATATTATCCAATAATAGAGCGCAAAAAGTATGCGGTCAGTACTTTGAATGAACTAAGCATGTGAGATATGCCCTATTCTAAGTATGCTGAATTAAAAGGATAAGATGAACATGTAAACTGATGTAATGGCCAAGTAGATAAACATGTAACTGAAACAATAATGTACTGAATAAACTGACTACAAGGTCATGCAATGAATGAGTCTGAACTGTGAGAGCTATTATTAATCGATATATCCCAAGCTAAGCTAACTATGGGACCAACCTGTAACCCTGTCTAGAAGGGTGTTCATACCTTGCCAAGGGTACGAACACTAGCTGGCATGGATCTACTAATCTGATGTACAAAAGGACTAAGGTATCAAGACTGATCTGATGGATGACCCTTTAGAACCTACGGTGGCACCGTAGTTTTGGGAGGGACTTCAACTAAAAATCTCAGTCCTAAATAACGGGTGAGCCTTCATGCCTGCATCTGCTCGGTGCAATGTACTACTCCCAACTGAATATAAACTGACATGCTAGATAGCTCAAAAATACTGATATTCTGAGAATGAAAGATAATCCTAAATCTGAAAGCATTCTAAATCATATAATTGTGAAGGACTGAATATTTGGCTGAAAATGCATGAAATCTTAAACTGATCGGGTGTTCATAACCCACCATCCTGAGGAATTAAACTACTCATAACAGTCCTATCATCTGAATAAAGTATGCAATTTATAACATAGTTCAAAATCATGAATAATGCAATATGCTGAGGGTTTGAGAATTATGAGTACATAAGGATGCTAAATTTCAAGGAAACATGTATCTAGGTAATTAGAGACTAAAATATAGAGGTAGTATTTTATGAACCCTAGGCTCTGAAGAATAAAGTAGGAATGAAGGATTAAGTTAATTTTGGGACTAAATGGGTGAAAGGAAATCCATTGATAAAATCCCACATAGCTGAGAGTAAAACCTTTGGTGAAATATTTAGGTTTGAATCCTGAAGTTGAAGAACCCTACTGCTTGCTTTGGTGAAGGAAGAGACGCTTCTTTTCTCTATTCTGCTTAGTGTCGAATGATTTCTGAGGGAATAAGAGATTTGGGCTAGTTTAGGCTTAGGGTAGTTAAAATGACATGGTTTTGATTTTAAAAGGGTAGGAAAGGTCTGAAATATCCCTGGAAAGACTTAACTGAATCTACTAAAAAATTTGCAAATTGGCTCCACAGACAGGAACCATGGTCAGTGGATGGTTTCATGAGCTGTGGAACCCTTTCATTGTTCCTGGGCCTTTTTGATAAGTTGCAGGTCTGATTTTCACGACCACTATCCATGGCCTGTGGACCTTTCCACTGTCCTTGGAAATTGATCATGGTTCTTAGAAAAATGAGGACCCTGCATGTCTGTTTCCATGAAGGGCAACCACGGTTGTGGTTCCATCCATGTTCCGCGGATCCCTATTGTGGATCAGGACCTGAGGACTGGTCTGTAGGAATCTTTCCCTTGACACCATCCACGGCCCATAAACTATTCCATGGTCCATGAAAACCGTCCGTGGTTCCGGTTCTGTCACCTGACAGTTCACACTTAAGGTTTCTGGGCTGGTTCTAGACTTAGAATTTTTTGAGGTGTTACAGTATCTCCCCTTTGGAATCATTCATCCTCGAACGAAGACTAAACAAGCTAAATTTGGAGGGGAAAGAGATGCATTCCCTACCAACTGAATTCTATCTGATTTCTTAACTGATTGAGTTCGCAAGACACAAATGCATGCTAAAAATGTGAAAGTAGCTGAGAGAACATGAAACTGAGGGAAGTACCAATAGGGAAACTGAGAAAACTGGAGAGGAACTATTACCTCAAGAAGGAACTGAATGGAAGGGAAGAGGTGAGGGTACTCGGTCATCATGGTTGCTTCTGCTTACCAAGTAGGTCCCTCAACTAACTGGTTCCTCCAAAGGACTTTTACTGAAGCAATTTCTTTATTTCTTAACCTACGAACCTGATAGTCAAGAATTTGGATTGGTACCTCTTTGTAGGTGAGACTATCTTTCACACCCACACTCTCGAAGGGCACAACTAAGCTAGAATATCTAATGCACTTCTTCAACAGGGATACATGGAAAACTGGGTGCACTGATGCTAAGTTTGCAGGCAATTCTAACTCGTAATCTACCTTTCCAACCCTCCTCAGAATTCTATAAGGACCTATATATCGGGGATTGAGCTTCCCCTTCTTACCAAATGTCATCAAACCCTTCATGAGGGACACCTTCAATAATACCCAATCATCAACCTCAAACTCTAAATCTCTTCTCTTTACATGTACATAGGACTTATGATGACTCTGAGTAGCCTTTAACCTCTCCCTAATGAGCTAAACTTTTTTCTTAGCCTCATAAATTAAATCTGGCCCTATCAAGGCTGCTTTACCTACCTCAAACCATCCAACAGGTAATATATACCTCCACCCATAAAGTGCCTCATACAGGGACATCTAAATACTAGAATGGAAGTTATTGTTGTAGGCAAAATCTATGAGAGGTAAGTGATCATCCCAATTTCCGTGAAATCGATCACACAAGCCCTCAACATGTCTTCTATGGTCTGGATGGTACGCTCTACCTGACCATCTATCTACGGATGAAATATTGTGTTGAGATTCACCTGTGTACCAAGACCTTTCTGAAATGATCTCCAGATCTGGGATGTAAACTGAGTACCCCTATCTGAGATGATGGACAATAGGATACCGTGCAGTCTAACTAACTCCTAAATGTAGAGCCTGGCATAATCATCTGCTGAATTAGTAGTCTTGATAGCTAAGAAGTAGGCTAACTTAGTCATCTTGTCTACTATCACCCAAATAGAGTCATGTTATCGGCGAGTACACGGTAACTTATAATAAAGTCCATATTTATCACTTTTCACTTCCAATAGGAATGTCAATATCCTGAGTCACACCTCCCTATCTCTGGTGTTCTACTTTCAATTCTTGGCAATCTGGACACTTGGCCATGAAATCTACAATTTCCCTCTTCATGTCATTCCACCAATAGACTTTCCGTAGGTCATGGTATATCTATGTGACACTGGGATAGATAGAATATTTGGAGCTATGAGCCTCTGTCAAGATCTGTTGTCTCAACCCATCCATATCTAGAACACACAATCGACCCTAATATCAAAGTATACCATCTCCCCTTAGGAGAAAGCCTCTACCATTTGCTGATGGAAAACACCTTTCAGCTAATGCACAACTGGATCACTGTCTTGCTTTTCCTTTACCTCAATCACTAAGGAAGATTCAGACCCATTCTGAACTATAACACCACCATCTGTTGAATCTATAAGGCGAACCCCTAAACAAGCAAGCCTATGAATATCCTTAGATAATTCCTTCTTTTCTTTCTCAACGTGGGACACACTTCCCATAGATAATCTACTAAGTGTATCAGCCACTATGTTAGCCTTACCTGGGTGGTAAAGCACACTCATATCATAATCTTTGAGAAGCTCTAACCACCTTCTCAGACCAAGATTAACTACTTCCGAATGAAAACATACTGGAGGCTCTTATGGTCGGTAAACACATCCACATGGATACCATATAAGTAGTGTCTCCAAATCTTTAAGGAAAAAATAACCACTGAGAGCTCAAGGTCATGAATTGGGTAGTTCTTCTGATGAATCTTAAGCTGTCTGGAGGCATAAGCAATGACTTTAGCATGCTGCATCAAAACACAATCCAAACCAACTCTAGATGCATCAGAATATATGACAAATCCATGTGCACCCTCTGGTAGAGTCAAAACTGGAGCTGTGGTCAACCTACTTTTCAACTCTTGGAAGTTTTTCTCATACTCATCCGACCACTAGAAGTTGACATTTTTCTGAGTCAATTTGATTAATAGGGCAGCTATGGATGAAAATCCCTTAACAAATATCCTATAATAACCATCCATACCCAAAACACTTCTGATGTCTGTCAAGAAAGTGGGTCTAGGCCAGTTTTTGACTGTCTCTATCTTCTGTGAGTCTACCCGAATGCCCTTCTTAGATAGCATATGTCTTAAAAAGGTAACTGACTGTAGTTAAAAGTCACACTTATTGAACTTAGAGAATACCTGGAGATTCTTGAGGGTTTACGCCACAACTCTAAGATAGTTTGCATACTCTTCTTCACTCCTAGAGTACATAAGGATGTCATTAATAAAGACAATGAAGAACATGTCCAGGCACTTCTTAAAAAACCTTGTTCATCAAATCCATAAAAGCTGCAGGAGCATTCATTAGTCCAAAAGATATAACTACAAATTCATAGTGACCATACGGAGTCCTGAAGGCTGTCTTTGGAATGTTACAGTCTCTGACTCTGAGCTGATGAAAATTGGATTTGAGGTTAATCTTGGAGAAATAACTAGCACCCTGAAGGTGGTTAAACAAGTCATCAATCCTAGGAATGGGATACTTATTCTTGATGGTGACCTTGTTCAACTGACAATAATTGATGCATATTTTGAGAGAACTGACTTTCTTACGCACAAAAAAAACTGGAGCACCCCATGGAGAGATGTTGGGTCTTATGAAACCTTTATCTAGAAGGTTTTTTTGTTGTTCTTTTGACTCTTTAAGCTTGGCTGCAGTCATTCTGTAAGGTGGAATTGAGATAGGATGGGTATCAGCAAAGAGATCTATTTTGAAGTCAATTTCCCGCTTGGAAGGAACTCCATACCGATCTATGAGAAATACTTTTGGAAATTCATTCACTACCGGAACTCACTGAAGAGTTGGGACCTTGGAATTTGAATCCTTAACCCAGACAAGATGGTATATACATCCTTTGTAAATCATTTTTCTGGCCTTAAGGTAAGAGAAAAATTGACCTATAGGCACTAAGGTACTACCCTTTTACTCTAGGAATGACTCATTTAGAAACTAGAACTGAACTACCTTGTTTCTACAATTGACTGAAGCATAACAAGAGATTAGCTAGTCCATGCCTAGAATTACATCGAAGTCAGTCATATCTAACTCTAAAAGATCAACTGAGGTGATTTTCTGAGAAACTGTGATCAGGCAATTTCTGTATACCCGTCTGGCTATAACTGAATCACCAACAATAGTGGATACTAAGAAATATTCTGGGAGGATTTTTGGACTAACACTTAAATGTAATTCTCTATAAGGGGTCACAAAATAAAGTATGGTTCCGGGATCTAATAATGTATAAACATCAATATGGAAGACTTGCGACGTACCAATAATCACATTGGGGGAACCCTTTTAATCCTGTCGAGTCTGGAGTCCATAGAGTTTGTTTTGGCACTGACCACCACCTGTACTAGATGAGGCACCTTGCTTAGTTAGGAGGCCTGCTGGAACTGCTGGAGAGTTAGTCTGATTCTGCTGGTGATCACTCTTACCTCCCTGTAAAGCTATTGGACACTCCTTCAACCTATGACTTGGCTTGCCACACCCAAAAAAATTACCACTGCCAGCCATACACTCACCTTAGTGGTTCCTACCATACTTCTAGAAAACTGGATGAGTACGTCCACTAGTGATATTGCCCTAGAACTTAGATCCCGGTGCCCTATCCTGCTGATCTTGTATGGACTTGGGAACTGGGGTACTAGCAGAAGATGGGGCTGGAGTTGAAGATTTGGCAAAACTGCGAGCAATTACCATCATCTGACCTCTGTTGTGAATAGATAAAGCTACCAATTTTGTCCCTCTTACTCTATCTTTCCCTCTCCTTGTCCTTTTCCTTCTTAATCTGTTGGGAATGAGTCATCAACCTGGAGATATCTATCTCCTTCACTAGTATAACAGTTCTGCATTCCCTAACCACATCTTTCAAAATACCTAATACAAACTTACTCATACGGGCTCTGGATTCAACTGCCATTGTTGGAGCATACTTCGAAAGTTGAGTAAACTTAAGAGAATACTCCTCCATACTCATGTCACCTTGCCTCTAGTTGATGAACTCCTGAACCTTAGATTCCCTTAATTCAAGTGGGAAGAACTTGTCCAAAAATGCAGTCATGAACTGCTACCAATCTACTGTGCCTATATCTGCACCCTTAGCTTCCTTCCACTGCTTGTACCAAGTGCGAGCCACTCCTTTAAACTGATAAGTGACCAAGTTTGCACTCTCAACTGAAGTGACACCCATCATCTCAATAAGTTTCTGGATGTCATCAAGGAACTCCTGTGGATCCTCCTCAGGCTTAGGACCATGGAACTCGGGAGGATTCATCAGAGTGAAATCCCAGACTCTAGTTGCTACTATGTTATTCTGCAGATTGACTGGTGCAATAGCCTGCTGGTTCACCTGAGTGGTCATGGCCTGAGCTAGCACTTGAAAAGCAGCCCTGAACTCGGCGTGAGTGACTTGCTCATTCAGTGGGTCTACTGGGACTAGTGGTGCTTGTTGGTTTCTATTTCCGTCCCTCCTTCCATTTACTCTTCTAGGAGGCATTTTCCATAATGCGTAGAGCATGAGTTAGAAGAAGATTAAATAGAGTTCGCACTCTATTTCACAATATGGGACATGAAGAAGGGATACTTTTCCTAAAAATGTCTTATAGCCTCTCCATCATAAGTGTAGCGCACTTCACACCCATGAAAAAGACTTTATTTGACACACCTTTTAGATACCCTAGGACATATTAAACCTGATGCTCTGATACTAAGTTTGTCATGCCTCAAGTCTACACCCTGGATGCGACATGGTGCTTAGTGCCACAAGTGACCCCAAGCTAACCCATGGTCTGGTATATACTAAACATTCTAATTTATAACAACAATCTGAGTGGAAGCTGAACTGTATATAAAAAATATATAAGTTTGGGAATATAAGCTAAAAATATCTCTCTCTATATATATAAAATCTGAAATGTAAAGATGATTGTATAAGCTGAAAACTCACTCTACATCTGAAAGCCTCTAAAAAGATGAGTTGTTGGGACAAGTTCCCAGCTAACTCATATAATCTGAAAACTGAATGTCTGGCTAAATAAAATGAATATAACTCTTGTCCTTAAAATATGAGGACTCACCAACTCTACTGCTGAGAAAACTGGAGGATCGTACTAATCATAATCCGTATGTTGAGCGCCTAGACCTATATTATCCAACAATAGAGTGCAAGAAGTATGCGGTCAGTACTTTGAATGTACTAAGCATTTGAGATAGGCCCTATTCTAAGTATGCTGAACATGAAAGGATAAACTGAACATGTAAACTAATGCAATGTCCAAGTAGATAAACATGCAATTGAAACAATAATGTACTGAATAAACTGACTACAAGTTCATGCAAGGAATGCGTCTAAATTATGGGAGCTACTGTTAACCAACATACCCCAAAATTAGCTAAATATGGGGCAAACCTATAACCTTGGATGGAAGGGTTTTCATATCTTGCCAAGGGTACGAACACTAGCTGGTGTGGATCCACTAATCTGATATCCAAAAAGACTAAGATGTCAATCCTGATCTGATGGATGACCCTTTAGAACCTACAGTGATGCCGTAGTTCTGGGACTTAGGGACTTCTACTAAAGGTCTCAGTCCTAACTGACGGGTGAGCCTTCATCCCTGCGTCTGCTCGGTTCTAAGTACTACTCCCAACTGAATATAAAGTGACATGCTGGATAGCTCAAAAATACTGATATTTTGAGAATAAAAGATAAAACTTAATCTGGAATTCTAAATCATATAACTCTGAAGGACTGAAAGTTTGACTGAAAATGCATAAAATCCTAAACTGATCGGGTGTTCATAAACCACCATCCTGAGGAATTGAACTACTAAAAACAGTCCTATCATCTGAATAAAGTATGCAATTTATAACATAGTTCAAAATTATGAATCATGCAATATACTGAGGGTTTGAGAATTATGAGTACACAAGGATGCTAAATTTCACGGAAACATGTATCTAGGATTCACATATAATTAGAGACTTAAATATTAAGGAATTCATAGTAATTCATGAACCCTAGGCTCTGAAGAATGAAGCTGGACTGAAGTATTGAGTTAACTTTAGGACTAAATAGGTGAAAGAAAGCCCATTGATGCAATCCGACATACCTGAGAGCAAAACCCTTGGTGAAATCTTTAGGTTTGAATCCTTAAGTTGAAGAAACTGACTGCTTGCTTTGGGGAAGAAAGAGACGCTTCTTTTCTCTATTCTTCTAAGTGTCAAATGATTTCTGAGGGAATGAGGGATTTGGGGTAGTTTATGCTTAGGCTAGTTAAAATGATATGGTTTTGATTTTTAAAAAGGGTAGGAAAGGTCTGGAATACCCCTGGAAAGACTTAACTAAATCTGCTAAAAAATTTGCCAACTGGGTTCCACGAGTTGTGGAACCCTGTCGTGGTTCCTGGGTCCTTTTGATAAGTTGTAGGTCTAATTTCCATGACCACTATCCATGGCCCGTGGACCTTTCCACGGTCCATGGAAGATGATCGTGGTTCTGGGCAGAATGGGGACCCTGCAGGTCTATTTCCACGAAGTGCAACCATGGCTAATGGTTCCATCCACGGTCTATGAATACCTCTCATGGATCAATAACTGAGGACTGGTCTAGAGGAATCTTTCCAGGGACACCATCCACGGCACGTGGACTATTCCATGGTCCATGGAAACCATCTTTGGTTCCTATTCTGTCACTTTATAGTTCACACTTAAGATTTCTGGGCTAGTTCTAGGCTTAGAATTTTTTGGGGTATTACATGACCACAACTTTGATGTAGACTCAATATCAAATATGTTAGAATTATCATGGTTTGCTAGTATCTGGATCTGCATAAAAAATGCAATAAGAGTAATCTTGTACAAAATATGAGTACTCAGTAGGCATTATAAGTCAATTGAGCATGAGTTAATAACTATATTGTAAAAGAATGTTAAGAATGTTGTCAAATCAAGAGAACAATCCAATGACCCAATAAAACAGTATAAGAAACTGACAAAAATCATCCATTAAGTAAATGTGAAGGACAAGTAAATCAGACATTCAATATAGTCTTCATATAGTGCATAACATAACTAAGGTTCCATACTAAGCCCTTTATAGGGATTATAGGGGAGTCGCTAAATAAACAATACAATCCTATCATATGCTAGCACATACATTTTTAGGGCATGCGTTATCTGAACTCATACCCTTCTTAGGTATCAATAGTCCTACCAAAATATTCTATATGCTCATACTATTTATACTTCAAATAAGCTGAAAAATCAAGTTCTACTATCATGCGATGAAACCTTGTGCTCAAATTATAAGAGATTCATGCTAATGAGCCTTATGCTCTAAATTATATGAATTTAGCCTAGGTAGCCTTGTGCTCTAATTCATAAGAAATTCATGAATCTGGGTTTTAAACAAAACATTCTATTTCAAATCATGTTACAATTCATAAGTACTTTGTAAGAATTCATGAGATCATTTCTGAAACATGAGATAGTTTCATAAACATAAGAGAGTTTCATAAATGCGAGATAGAGATAAATTATGAAATTCTAATAAAATTCATGGATAATTCATGGAACTTTCATCTAGAGTTAAAGGAAACCAAGACTTGAGGATTTTGAGTCAATCTTTATCTCATTCGTAGAAGGAACTAGAATCACAAGAATAAATTCATGCGGAAGAACTGGAGTTTCTACACGTGAAGGTTAGCCTTACATACCTTAGCTACTGGAGGATGCTAGAATCTTGGGGAAGAACCTGAGAAATTGCTCCTTCCTGAGTTTAGAGCGTAGTCTTTTTGAAACTCTTGTGGTTTGAATTCGAGAGGGAGTAGAGGAAAGAACATAATGTTTTTATGTATTCTCCCTTGTTAAAAGAGGCTTTTAGTCGTGCATACTGAGTATCTAAAACTGTTAGAATGAAAACACCCTTAAGTGAACAAAGTGTAAATATTTTCCCCAAAATAGACCTCACGGCACTGCTCTACTCAATGCCCCAGCCTTAAAAGGCTTTGGGAAGGGTGCTATGGACCTTAGACAAATTTGATCTCTCTGAAAGTTTGAGATCAGAGCGATGCAGTGGCTATACCATTAGCCTACAGAGCATTGCCCTGGCCTTCATGCCTGCCTAGAATATCATCAAAGTCTAGAACGAGCTTCAATAAGATTTCTAATCGATCCTTGGGTCAAATAACTTAGTCTGAAGCTCCAACATACGTACATGATGACTTAAATTATGACTCAAGATGCGAGGTGATACTTAAATTATGACTCAAGTTGGGATCATTTTTCCTCGAAAGAGGGTCATGGATAAAGGGAATTCTTATGAACCATAACATAGTCTCTCTTGAACTATCTTTCATCAACATGAACCTTATTAACATAAGGAGTTTGATAACGAGTCATGAAAAGATAAAGTACATGAATGAGTTATGAAATGCAAGGGACTTAGCATAGACATGAATTCATAGAATCGAAGGCATAAGGTAGGATCATGACCTTAATAATCTCCCCTTCGAGAAGTGAACATGTTAGGATATCTAGTTTTTATATTTTATTTGTCGCCCCACGTAGGCTCTTCAATATTATGATTTCTCCACAATACCTTTACTGAAGCTACTTCTTTGGTCCTCAACTTGCAAACTTGACAATTTAAAATTTCAATGGGAACTTCCTCATAAGTTAAGTTGTCTTTCACACTAACACTTTCTATAATGACAATAAGTGAGAGGTCTCCCACACAATTCTTAAGCATAGAAACATGGAATACTGGATGAACGGAAGCCAAGTCTGCATGCAACTCCAACTCATAGGCCACTTGCCCAATATTCTTCAAGATTTTGTATGGGCCAATATATCAGGGATTAATCTTCCCTGTTGCTTCCAAGCGCACATGCAAGTGTACGTGGTTGTGCAAGTAATAAAGTGGCTCTTGCGAGCTAAATATCGATCTCACAACGACTTGGTGTTTAGCAGACAATCCAACTTAATTATTACTATGAAAGTTAAGCAAGTGCGGTTCGTAATCTAAAAGAATTTGAGTTTTTCTTTTATAAACTAAATACTAGAAATAACAATAATATGAAATTCAGATTGTAAATAATATATGGAGAGATCCATGGTTATGGCATTTACTTCACATTCATGCATAACTATGATTTCTAGCCGGTGTTGGTGTTTATCGTGAGTGTAGATCCATGGGGTTGATATTACAACTTGAAATTGCGGAGCCTAAGGTCCGTGCCATGGCCTTATCGTGACAGATCAGTGCTATGACATGGCCTTATCATGGCAGCCAAGCATCGTGCCACACTAATAATGCGGAGGCTCACTAGAATTTTCAATCCAGATGATGACTTACCTCCGTGCCACGCCAATAAAATGAAATGCAGCTTCCGTGGCACGGGGGTGTGTTTTGGATTCCCATTTACCACTCTAACAAAATCTTTCCACCTTCCTTCGTGTTCCATGGTTTGTGATTTCCTTTAAACACCTCTTTAAGATTGTCTTACTTCCTGTCATTGATCATAACGCATTCACTCATCCACAAGTTCATTATTTATGCCAAACCAAGCTCGATCTTTGCAAATATCTCAACCTAAAACACTAATTATATCCATCAATTTATGAACACAAGTTACGCTTATTCACATCAATATGTATGCAATGTAGCTCGCAAAATAGGCATAAGTATGGAAAATAATTAGCCATTGAACGTATAAATATGCCTAAGATCACCACCCCCACACTTAGAATATTGTTCGTCCTTGAACAACCTTTACATTACTTACAATCAAGGGATACTCTAACCTCACTATTTAAACTATGACACTCAATATAGAACTACAATGACTACATGAATAGTAAGTTCTACCTTAGGCAAGTCATATTTCCATTTAAACACATGAATACTACTTCAAGACTTCCTGGCCTCAAGAATTGACTCTACCCAGTTGGAAAACTCATGCACATTACTCAACCAAGAGATCATATAAGTCACCTATCCATTATTAAACATGCGGCCTCACCACAAGAGAGTCACCCATATTCACTCACACATATGCAAATTATCACAAGAATGGGTGTGAGAATAAAAAATTTCACTCACTCTCACAAAGAATCACATGTGACATAAGATGAACCATAAACTTGCCCTTCGTGTAATACTCTACTAATATCAGAATGTCAAAGCTCAAGATCAAGTAGGACTGTAATTTTTCAACTAAAGCGCTTAGGAGTTTTGGATCAGATTTCAGGCAGTTGAAATAAAAGGAATAAGTTATACATGAGGCTACCAAAGAATAGGCTAAAAGTTCAACGGGGCTAACTAGGGTCATGCACAAAGGGTATATAAAGAGGGCATAAAATATGGCTATCAAAGAAATGCCTATATCGTCTCCTAAATTCAACATTCTTTATTTCTCTTTGAAAACACAAGGGACAAGTTCTAGACACCAAAATGCAATATAGAATATAACAAAAACCTCACTCACACTTGGGACATGTTCAAGTCAAGAAGAATACCTATAGAATCTCATCCAAGAAATTGCAAGAATTCAAATTTAAGCCAACAAGAGTCAGATAAAAGAGCCTAGGTGTCTCAGAGTAGTCATTTAATTTTTCCAATCATGCCATAGAATTAAATACCAACTTGCAACAAGTAATCATGTGTAGAACCTAGCAAGAGAATCTCTATATATTCCTAATGACAAAATTTTTGAATTCACTCCTAAAAATCCAAAAGGATACTAGGTTCAAAGGGCTTCCCCTCAGAAAAGAACCAAAAAGAAAAATCCAGGGGTGGGTGAAGTGTGCTTCTACTGATTAGATCAAACACAAAAACTGAAAACAAACATAGATAAAATCTTTTTGTAATTTTATCAATTTAATCAAAAACTTGCAAAAAAAAATAAAATCCTATAGCACACTTCACCCTAAACAAATCGGAAGATTCCCACCCCACACTTAAAATCATACTTTATCTCCAAAGTATAAATTAAAAATAAAGACAGAAATACTTTCTGAGGCTTCTAGGCCTAGCTAGTAGCATCATGTCCATCAAAGAGGTTTGGGGGACCCCATACTTTGTTTTTGCCATGCTCCTTAGCTGCGATCTTAGGTACACGGACTTTCCTTCAACCTGTCAATACAAAATAACAACCAAACCAAAGGTGATACTAAAGAAAAACTAAGAAGAACAAAAATTCTACCTTAACTTGGGTTGTCTCCCAAGCAGTGCCTAATTTAGTGTCACGACATGACTCACATCACAACTCTCATCCATATTCTCTCATCCTCTTCCTCCTACTTGGGGCCCATCTTCTCCTTCTTCTTTGACCTCTTGTGTGCTCATAATCAAGGTATGTAGCCTTTCTTACCCCTATCTTTTCAAGATTCCATTTAACTTTTGCAGGTTCAGGATTACTTGTCAACTCAAGCAACTCCATGAGAGAGTCTGAAGAGGTAATTGGAGGTTTGCACTTTACCACCTCACACTTATCCACTTCCACAACTGTGATCATACATAAATCTTTGTAGTGTGAGGGTGTGTTGAGGGCTTTGTACACTCTGAAGACCACCTCTTCATCATTCAATCTCATTTTTAGTGTGCCCTCTTTAACATCTATCAACGCTCCACCAGTAGCCAAGAAAGGGCACCCAAGATTATTGGTACCTTGTCATATCTATCATAGTGAAGAGCAACAAATTCAATAAGAATAATGAACTTACCAACCTTGATGGGAACATCCTCAATAATTACTTTGGGGACCACTCGAGTTATGTCTGCCATTTGTAGCACAACTGTTGCAGGCCTTGGCTTCCCCAAACTAAGAATATTAAACACTGAAATAGGCATCAAGTTGATGCTTTCCCCCAAATCACTCAGAGCTTGGACAATATCACTTCCACCAATTTGTATGGGAAGGGTGAAACTCCCAGGGTCCTTGAGCTTTTTGTGCATCTTGCTCATGACCACAAAACTGCACTCTTCAGTAAGTACCATAGTCTTAATATCCCTAAGCCTTCTTTTATTCGACACTACATCCTTCAAGTACTTAGCATACTTAGGAATTCCCTGCAAGACATCTAACAAAGGAAGGTTAATGTGAAGTTCTCTAAACGTGTCAAAACGCTTCTTAAAATAAGCATTCTTCTTTTGCTTTCTTGAGCTTTTGACAGAAAGGTGGTGGTGGTCTATTTTGAGGTTGCTCAACTGACTTTTCATTAGGATAGTCAGACTTCCCCTTTTTGTCAGCTTCTTTGGAATCAACTTGCTTCTCTGTCTGCTCAAGTGTGACCAATTCTACTTGTACCTCATTATTTTTCTTTGGAGGTGCATCATCCAAATATCTACCACTCCTCAATGTAATTCTCATAACTTGTATTGGGGCTTATGTATCACTAGGAAAAACTCCTTTAGGTCGTCCATTTTGTGCCTGAGCTAACTGGCCCATCTGTATCTATAAATTCTTTTGAGCTAGTTGCTGATTTTTTATTTTCGCAGCAATTTGTTCTTGATTTGCCAAAATCTTTTTCAAAGTCTATTTTATATTATATGCTAGAGTGTTGGTCTACATACCTTGATGCTGTTGAAACTATTGAGATTGGGCCTGATTATTGCCCCAAGAGTAGCTGAGCTGAATCTGCCAGTTGTGATTGTAAGCATTCCCATAGTTTTGATTTCCATTTTGTGCATTGCCCACAAAATTTACCGACTCCAGATGCGCTCCACACAAGTCTGCCGAATGACCACTAATACCCTAAGTTTCACACCAAGTATGAACTTGATGCAATGCATTAACCTGAGCCTGAGGTTGATCCATACTCAGTTTGTTGAACTGAGTCATCACTTGATTCTGAAAAGTAGCCAACTGTGCAGCTAATGTTGTGACACTATCTACCTCTAGCATACCTACAGGATTCTTTACCATATTTCTGGACATATCACTATGCCACTCTGGATTACCTTGTTCAAAATGGTTGAGGACAGTATACAACTCATCATAGGTTTTTTCCAAAGCCTGACACCTGCCACTAAATCTAACAAAATTTTGTATTGTGGTCAAGACCTTCAACAAAAGTATGAGCTAGTACCTCATTGGTTTGCTGTTGATACTGACAATTTCTGAGAAGAGAATTGAATCTCTCCCATGCATGGTATAGATTCTCATCTGGCTTTTGCTTGAAACATAGGATTTCACTCCTCAACTTTGCAGTTTTGCCCGATGGAAATAATCAAATGAGGAACTTCTTTGACAAGTCATCCCAAGTAATGATTGAATTTAAAGGTCCTGCCTTCAACCATTTCTTTGCTCTCCCAAAAATGACAATGGGAAAATTATGAGCCTCACATAATCTGTGGAGACTCCTGCGGGAATAAATGTGTTACTAATCTCCAAAGAATTCTAAAGATTGATATGTAGATCCTCATGTGACAAGCCAGTAAACTGTCCGCTTGTGTGCGATAATTGCACCATGTTCTATTTCAGCTCAAATCTTCCTTTTGTGGCCGACTTTTGAATACATGAGGTCATATTAGTTGCGAGTGGGATTGCCACTTTGCACATTATCTTGCGGGCTGGTTGTTCATCACCCATTGTTGCAGGAATGGTCTCTCCTTGTTGAACTTGTGGGATTGGATAAAGAAGTGATGCTTTTCTCCTCAATTAGTGCAAGCGTCGCTTAGGTTTTGGATGTGGTTCAACCAATTCCGTCTCCCTTGCCATCTTGCTCAAAATTCAGACTTGTTCCTGTAAATTCACTAGCTAAGACCAAATTGTTAGAACTTATTAAACAAAATAGTAAAACTAAAAATTAGAAGGTTGCTAATTTTCAAGTCCTCGTCAATGGAACTAAAAACTTATTTTTCAAGTGCACTCGCAAGTGTACGTGGTCGTGCAAGTAATAAAGTGGCTCTTGCGAGCTGAATGTTGATCCCTTAGTGACTTGGTATTTAGCAGATAATCTAACTTAATTATTACTATGGAGGTTAAGCAAGTGTGATTCGTAATCTAAAAGAATTTGAGTTTTGCTTTTATAAACTAAATACTAGAAATAACAACGATATGAAATTCAAATTGTAAACAATATATGGAGAGATCCAGGATTGAGGCATTTACTTCACATTCATGCATAACTATGGTTTCTAGCCGGTGTTAGTGTTTATCGTGAGTGTTGATCCACGAGGTTGATATTACAACTTGAGAATGGTCACCCTCTATGTCATCTACCCAAATTAATCTCACAACTACATTGTTGAGCGGGGATGTGAATCTTTAATTCGGATGCATTAAACTATCTTCCTGTTACATTAACTAAGTGGGGAATTTTGGTATATCGCTATCCTAACCACAAATCATCCTTTACAATTGTTATGTAATAATCAAAAACATGATCCACACTCCCTATGTTCTTTATTCCGTCCCTCCACTCCTATGGTCAATTCGTTTTGAGACTTAGATTTATTCTAAAGTTCATAACGCTTTACAATAGTAAAATAAGAATGCAAGAACAATCACATGACATGATAATGATATAAACTAACTATAAAACCATAATTATGCAATAATATTGTAGCCTCAACCCTAGAAAGAGGGTGTTTAGCCACTCATAATCTAATTCACAATTACAAAATTAGTGTAGTTTATACAAGAATTAAGTAACGGAAAACAGAAAAATAAGAATCCTAAAGGCAGCCTCTACTGTGTGTTTCTCTATCCAAAATCGTCCAAGAATATTCTCAATTGAAGCTAAGTGTCCTATTTATAGTGTAGGAAAATTTGTACCCAACGAAACCCAAGTCCGTGGCACCTTAAAATCACGGAGCCTAAGCTCCGTGCCACGGCCTTATCACGGTAGATCACTACCATGTCACGGCCTTATCGCGGAAGCCAAGCTCCATGCCACACTAATAATGTGGAGACTCACTGTAAATTGCAATCCATTCGATGACTTACCTCCGTGCCATGCCAATAAAATGGAACACAACTTCCGTGGCACTGGGTTGTGTTTTGGCTTCCCATTTCCCAATCTAACAAAATCTTTCCACCTTCCTTCGTGTTCCATGATTTGTGGTTGCCTTTAAACACCTCTTTAAGCTTGTCTTGCTTCCCATTATTGATCATAACGCATTCTCTCATCCACAAGCTCATTATTTATACCAAACCAAGCTCGATCTTTTCAAACATCTTAACTTGAAACACTAATCATATCCATCAGTTTATGAACACAAGTTACTCTTATTCACATCAATATGTATGCAATGTAGCTTGAAAAATAGGCACAAGTATGGACAATAATTATCCATTGGACGTATAAATACGCCCAAGATCATTCTTTTTCTTTCCAAAGCGCATGACGCCCTTCATAGGAAAAACCTTTAAGAATACCAAATCATTAACACTAAACTCCAAGTCTCTTTATCTTACATCAAAATATGACTTTTGGTGAATCTAGACAGATCTCAACCGATCGTGAATGAGCTTAACTTTCTCCATGGCTTTGTGGACAAGTATGGACCCAATAACTCAGTTCACCAACCTCGAACCATCCTATTCAAGTTCTACATCTTTGCCTACACAGGGCCTCAAATAGTGTCATCTGAATACTGGAGTGATAGCTATTGTTATAGGCAAACTCATTGAGACATAAGTGATTATTCCACCTACACTTTAAATCTAGGACACGTGCTCTCAACATATCCTCAAGTGTCTGAATAGTGTGCTCTGATTGATAATCAGTGAGGATGGAATACGATACTAATATTCACCTTCGTATCCAATCCTTTCTGAAATGACTTCTAAGAATAGGTGGTAATTTGAGCATCTCTATCTGAGATAATGGACATTGGATCCCATGTTGTCTGACAATTTCTTGAATGTATAGCTTGGCATAATCCCTTATGGAATCTGTTTTCTTAATAGGCAAAATATGAGCTGACTTTGTCAATCAGTCTATAATTTTTCAATCGAGTCATGCTGATGATGTGATCATAACAAACTTATTACGAAGTCCATATTTATCATCTCTCACTTCCATACTAGAAGGTCTATACATTGAGCAAAACCATTGAGTGTTTTATGCTCAACCTTAGCCTATTGACAATTTGGGAATTTAGCCATAAAATTGGCAATGTTCACCCTCATATTGTTCCATCATTATATTTCCCTCCGGTCATTATACATTTTTGAGAAACTTGGGCAAATAGGATATCTAGAATTATGTACTTCTACCATAATCCTCCCTGGGAGTTCATCAACATCTGGAACACGCAATCTGACTTGGTACCTCAAGGTACCATATCCACTTTTTTGAAATGCATAGTCTTATGCTTGTGGATTCCTTCCTTTAGAAGGAGAAAGATGGGGTCACTATTTTGCATTTCTTTAACTTTTTCCACTAAATACGATTCAGCCCCATTCTGAACAACTATACCACCATCTTCGAAGTCTAGAGGAAAACTCCTGGGTTTGCAATCTGGTGGATATACTTCATAAGTTCTCTCATTCCTTTCTCAACATGAGCTAGACTTCCCATGGACAGTCTACTAAGAGCATTGGAGATCAAATTTTCCTTTTCAGGGTGATAGAAGATGCTCATATCATAATCCTTGAGTAACTCAAGCCACCTCCTCTGCCTAAGATTCTACTCCTTTTGATTGAAAACATATTGTAGACTTTTATGATCAATGAAGACATCAACATGAATATTATAGAGAGAGTGACGCCATATCTTCAAAGTGAACAATGCTGCCGCCAACTCAAGATCATGAGTCAGGTAATTTTTCTCATGATTTTAAAGTTTCCTATAGGAATAAGCTATAGGTTTACCATGCTACATCATAACAAAACCAACACCAACTCTCAAGGTAACATAATACACAATGAAACCATTGGTTCTCCGTGATAGGGTCAACACTTGAGCAGAAATCAACCTTGTTTTCAAATCCTGAAAACTCTTCTCATATACTTCAGACCACTGACATTTAGCATTCTTATAAATTAGCTTTATCAAAGAAGAAGCAATGAAGGAGAAACCCCCACCAACCTTCTATAGTAACCAGCCAAACTTAAGAAACTTCTAATAGTAGTTAGGGTCGTGGGTATTGTAACACCCTAGAATTCACACCAGTATTTCAAAATCCAGAACTCAAAGAGAACTCAGAAAAATTTCATCTCCAGGGAAGCGCCACGGCCTGACCCACGAGCGTCATGGACACGATGGCCCATCGGGGTCCCCGTGGGAAGAGCCCAGAGGCTCTATGAGTCTGTCTCAGCCTGACAGGGATCCCCACGGGCGTTGGTGGTCTGATGGTCCATGGGGCAGCCCATGGGAAACCGCTAGTGGCCCTCCCCAGGCCTCCTCAGCTCTGACGGGCTATCACCACGATTGTCGAGGATACGACGGGCCATGAGAGCCATCGTGGGAACCAACTAGGGGACCAGCCCCAGCCTGCCCTCCTCCGATGCCTGGGGTGATGAGCCATCTCAAGTTTGACTCCCATCGGGTAGCCCATCCGGTGGAAAAAAGTCTAAAATTTTTGTTTTAAGTTGGGGGAATTTCAATCTTTTCCGAATTCTTTTAACTCCGATCCTAAGTTGTTTTGGGAGTAATTAAAGGGGTTTTACTCTTTTTTCCTCATTACTCCTAATCTAAATCAACACTTAGCAGTTTCAAGCAAGAAAAGAAGCATTTCTTCTCAAGAACAAGCAAAAGGGTTTTCTTTAAGCTCAGCCCCAAATCCAAAGGTTCAACCATAGAATCTTCTTTCAGGTATGTAGGGTTTCACTAGTGGGCTCCTTTCACCCACTAGGTCCCTAGAATTTAATCAGTTTCTTCAGTTTTTCCATGACTACTCAGACCTAGGGTTGATAAACCTTAGAGATTTCCTTGCGGTTCATTTGCTACAACTTATATGATGTTTAGTTCATGTTTCTTGGATAATTAGCATAGTTTCATGTATAGAACTTAGAAACCTTAGCTTGTGTTAATTTTAGTATTTCATAAATTATACTTGCTAGGCAGATTAGTCAGACAATGATGTTTCGAAATTCGAATGTCATATCTTTCAATAAATATATGCTGCATTCTCAGATTATATCAGTGTTTTGAGCTATCCAATATGAAAGTTGCATTTTTAGCTTTATATTCAGTTGGGAGTAAAACTTAGCACCGAGCGAACGAAGGGATGGGCTCACCTGCCAGTTTAGGCTGAGACCTTTAGCAGCAATTCCTGAGTCCCAAAACTACGGTGCCACCGTAGGTTCTAAAGGGGTGACCCATCAGATTAGGCTTCACACCCTTGTCCCTTATGGACATCAGTTAGTTGATCCACATCAGCTTTGTTTATACCCTTGGCATGTTATGAACACCCTTCCATCCAGGGTTAAAGGTTGGCCCCACAGTTAGCTCAGCTTGGGGTATGTCGGTTAATAGTATCTCCCACATTCAGATTTATGTTGCATTGACCATGTACTCAGTATCTAGTTCAGTATTCAATTCAATAGATTATATATTCATGTTAGTACTTGGTCATTGCATCCAGCTTAGTTTTCAGTTTATGCTTCAGTATATATATTTCCATGTTCAGTTATCATGTGTTCAGCTTAGCCCATATCCCGCATGATCAGTACCTTCGAAGTATTGACGTATACTTTTATGCTACATCATTTTATGATGTACGTTCAGACACTCAGCATCCGGACCGCGCTTAGATTGATTTCCAGTCCTACTCAGCAACTGCAGTGGTTAGTCCTCTTAGTTCGAGGATGATAGACATGCTTTACTTTTCAGCCTTTATTTTTCAGTTTTAGATTAGTAGGGTTAGCTGGGGGCATTTCCTAGCACCGCCCGTCGAGTAGCCCATCCGGCGGAAGAAAGTTTGAAATTTTTGTTTTAAGTTTGGGGATTTTTGGTCTTGTCCCAATTTTTTAACTCCGATCCTAAGTCATTTTGGGAGTACTTAAAGTGTTTTTACTCTTTTTCCCTCATTACTCCTAATCTAAATCGACACTTAGCAATTTCAAGCAAGAAAAGAAGTGTTTCCTCTCAAGAACAAGCAAGAGGGTTTTCTTCAAGCTCAGCCCTAAATCAAAAGGTTCAACCATAGAATCTTCTTCCAGGTATGTAGGATTTCACTAGTGGGCTCCTTTCATCTAACAATTGGGTTTATCGTTACGGGTAGTCCAATCGTGCCAAGTTTTAAAGTTAGAAAACTCTGGATTTAGGAGTTTGAAATTCCAGGCAAGGCTAGCCTCGGCCAGTTTTGGAGTGAGTTAGAGTCTAAGGAAATCCAGGTAAGGATTGGTTTATGTGTCTTATTTCGAGCTAGTTTTCCACGTAGCCAAGACATAGAGGAGTCTGAGGGACTTTTCAGAATTGAATTTGGGTAAGTAAAACTCCCAAAATCATGTTTGACATGAAAGGGTTGTTTTGGGTCACTAGGGTAAGCAAGTGTGTTGTAAAATGGCCAAAATTGGGAGATTTCTGGACATTCTGTCCATGAAAAGCGTAATGGTCCGCCATAGTGACCTTCGCTATAGCAGTGGAAAATACCGCTATAGCGGTGGTCAAGGCGGTCAACACCCACTTAAGACCGCTATAGCAGGACTGCTATAGCAGAGCGGGGACCGCTATAGCAGGCCGACGGGTTTTTAATGCAGAAACTTCCCCAAAATAGTTCAGTTTTCTACAATTCATTTTGGGAGAAGAGCTAGACGATTCCAAGCATTTTTCTTCCTTTTTCTGTCAAAATTCTTCCCTAAGACCAAGAATAAGAGAGGAATCCAGAACATGGGAAAGCTCGGGTCGAATAGAGCTTGGATCATTTCGAGGTAGGTAATGGCTTACAATTTCGGTGAATGTTGTATATTCTTGTACTCATATCTAAGTGATTGTATGAATTACATTGCTTAGGGAAGTTGTGTAGGATGTCTAAGGTTCCTGTTTTACTGTTTGTGATTTTAACGGTATTTGCTTGTTGGTATACGAGTTGTGTGTTCATGCATTTGACTATGGATTATTGAAATTCAGTTGGATCTGGTACCACGCCTGATATGGGTATAACAAATGGTTGGCACAGGTACCACGCCTGGTACGAGCATAACAAATGGTTGGCACGGGTACCACGCCTGGTACGGTTTACTTTTGTTGCATCATTGCATTGTTATTATTGTGTTGCATTGATTGATATTGGTTCCATGAGTGGACTGGGCTGCTTATTAAAATGTGTTATTGGTTTGGTGGTCCTTGAGAGGCCAGGAAAATTCTGGCTAACTATTATGTTGGTCTTGGTTTAGGCCGAGTTGTTCATTGACATTTGTGTTGGTCTTGGTTTAAGCCGGGTTGATTCAAGGTACATGTGTATAGTCTAGAGGGGATCCCAGGGTGGGTCCGGGATAGACGGAAAGGTATAGTTAATGGTATATGATTGTGGCTTAGAGTTAGGTGGTAGATTCATGCGGGAACAGGCTAAGTAGAGACTGGTAGTCTAAGTGTGTCTATGGTTATTTATGCATGTTTTCCATACCTTATACTTGATATTGTTGTACTGTTATACACTGCTTATTTGAAAACTGACTGATGATCCTACCAGTACACAGTGGTGGTGTACTGATACTGCACTTTCTTGTCTTTTGGTGAGTACAAAAAATCTTCCAGCAACTGAGACACGACCTCACATTTAGTGCCGATGATTCCTGACTTTCAAGGGTGAGCTGCTTGATTCGAGCTACCTTGGGTTATCTTTAGAATTTTAGTCCACTTATTTCGGACTTAAAACTACTTCATATTTTCTTTTGGGGTTGCATTCCCGTATTCTAGATATTGGTGTTGATGTTTGGTATAACGACTTTCAGTTCCTAGGTGGGATTTTTTGCAGGTTAATGATTATGCTATAGTTTTTGCTTATTTTGATTGCTAGTTCACTTTCTGTTGTTGGTTTTAGGTTGTTAGTCTAGGAAAAGGGTTGAACTCTATTGGTTCTCTCATCTGGGGGTTGGATGGGTTCCACTCATGACGGGTTAGGTCGTGACATTTCATCCACTAGGTCTCTAGAATTCAATAAGTTTCTTCAGTTTCTCCATGACTACTCAGACCTAGGGTTGATAAACCTTAGAGATTTCCTTGCTATTCAGATGCTACAACTTATATGATGTTTTGTTCATGTTTCTTGGAGAATCAGCATAGTTTCATGTATAGAACTCAGAAACCCTAGCTTGTGTTAATTTCAGTATTTCATAAATTATACTTGCTAGGCAGATTAGTCAGATAATCATGTTTCAAAATTCAAATGCCATATCTTTCAGTAAATGTATGTTGCACTCTCAGATTATATCATTTTTTTGAGTTATCCAGTATGACAGTTGCATTTTTAGCTTTATATTCAGTTGGGAGTAAAACTTAGCACCGAGCGAACGAAGGTATGAAGGCTCACCCGCTAGTTTAGGCTGAGACCTTTAGCAGCAATCCCTGAGTCCCAGAACTACGGTGCCACCGTAGGTTCTAAAGGGGTCACCCATCATATTAGGCTTGACACCCTTTTCCTTTGTGGACATCAGTTAGTGGATCCACGTCAGCTTTGTTTGTACCTTTGGCATGGTGTGAACACCCTCCCACATTCAGATTCATGTTGCATTGAACATGTATTTAGTATCTAGTTCAGTATTCAGTTCAGCAGATTATATATTCATGTTAGTACTTGGTCATTGCATCCAGCTTAGTTTTCAGTTTATGCTTCAGTAAATATATTTCCATGTTCAGTTATCATGTGTTCAGCTTAGCCCATATCCTGCATGCTCAGTATATTCGAAGTACTGACACATACTTTTGTGCTACATCATTTTATGATGTACGTTTAGGCACTCAGCATCCGGACCGCGCTTAGATTGATTTCCAGTCCTACTCAGCAGCTGCAGTGGTTAGTCCTCTTAGTTCGAGGATGATAGACATTCTTTACTTTTCAGCCTTTATATTTCAGTTTCAGATTAGTAGGGTTACCTTAGGGCATATCCCAGCAACTCATATCAGTTTGAGGCTTTCAGACATACACAAGATTCAGCCTGAGTTGTTAGTGTTGTTTTCAGTCATCACTATACTCTTTATATATTTTATATTCAGGCATGTTTTGGGGTTTTCCCACTTCAGGTATTAAACTATTTTTCAGCTTCTGCACAGTATATGTTTTTAACTTGAAATTGTATAGATATGCCATACCATGGGTTAGCTTGGGGTCACTTGTGACACTGAGCACCGTGTTGCGTCTAGGGGATAGCCTCGATGCGTGACATGTATAGGCTAATTCTTAACTGCATCTATCTTTTGGGAATCAACCTTGATACTCTTATTAGAAATAACGTGACCTAGAAATGCCATAGACTTCAACCAAAAATCACACTAAGAAAATTTTACATAAAATTCATGATCTTTAACTGTCTGCAACAAAATTCAGAGGTGATTAGTATGCTCTTCTTCACTACGAGAATAAATCAGGATGAAATCAATGAAGAAAATCATGAACATATCAAGATACTACTTGAAAACCATGTTTATAAGATCCATGAAAATTGTTGGTGCATTAGTCAAACCAAAGGAAATTAATAGGAATTCAAAGTGACCATACCAAGTTATGAAGGTCATCTTTGAGATGTCATTCTCACTAACTTTCAACTGGTGATAAGAAGATCTGAGGTCAATCTTAGAGAAACACTTAGTACCCTGAAGTAGGTCAAACAAGTCATCAATTCTTGGAATTGGATACTTATTCTTTATGGTGACCTTGTTCAACTAATGGTAGTCAAAGCACATTCTTAGGGAACCATCCATTTTATGCATGATAGAAATGGAGCACCCCATAGAGAGACACTTGGTTTAATGAATCCTTTATCAAGGAGATTCTTTAACTGACCTTTTAACTCTTTCAATTTTACTGGGGCCATTCTACATGGAAAAATAATTATCAGTGGGTGTTGAGAAGGACATCAATTCAAAATTCTATCTCCCTGTCAAGAGAAACTCTAGAAAGATCATCAGGAAAGACTTTTGGAAACTCATTGATAACTGATACTGACTGAAGAGTCGGGACTTCAACATTGGAATACCTAACTTTGATTAAGTGATAAATTTACCCCTTGGAAACCATCTTTCTAGCTTTAAGGTAAAAAATAAACTTTCCCTTTGGCACTACTGGACTCCCTTCCCACACTAAGACTATCTTACTAAGAAACTGAATTTCACAACTCTGGTTCTACAATCGACTAAAAGATGACATGAGTACAACTAATCCATGACCATAATAATCAAAGTAGACTATATCTAACTCAACTAGGTCGACTATCATGTTTTTGTGATGAATAGTTACCATACAGTTTCTATTGACTCATTTAGCTATGACGGACTCACCAACAAGACTAGATATAACAAAAGGTTTGAGAAGTTATTTAGGACTTATTTATAACATCATAGCAACATAAGGAGTCACAAAAGAGAAGGTGGCTCCAGGGTCTAGTAAAGTATAGACATCAAGAGAAAAGACTTTTAACATACCCATGATGACTTTTGGGACCTATTGTGTACCATATTTATGGTGCTTAGCTTGTTAGGTTTGCCTACTTTATAGTGCAATGTATTGATACTGTAGACAATAAAAAAAGTGACTAGATTCAAATAAAATTGTATTAGTTAATAAATTATGTTGTTTTTTTCTAGTCGTGATCAGTTCTCGAGGAATGTCTCATAGATTTGTTAGTGGGTTACATTCTTTATGTTATTTACCCTAGATTTTATACTCATTAGAACTTCAGATATTATTGTTAAATTATTTATTATGATACACAATACAAACTAGTTCATGGTATGATAACTCGATAGGTAGCTTAGGTGGGGTGCCAATCACATTCAATTTGTTTTGGGGCATGACAAATTGATAGCAGTACATCATGATTAATTTTTATAGTATCTAGTAGAGTCGTACTTATGAGTGTGTCTTATTAGGAGGCTACACAACATGTTAGGACAATATCTCTTTGTTGACTCTTATACTGTGCATTAGAAAATCGAAGATTCAGAGTTTAAAAAATTCACTCTTTTATCGTTCTAGTTGTTCACAATGCTGATGAGAAGATCATCATATGTTTCTACTAGTACCCTAGATGCACCATCAACTGGGATTCTAGTTCACTAGAAGGAGGGTGGCCACAAGTCTATTCAAAGACATACTAGGTATAGACAAGAATGAGCTTGGAATTCTCTCTGGCATGCTAGTGTCGTAGGATAGGAAAAATCTAACAAAACCATTTTTTACAAATAAAAGACATCTCACATCCTAGCCTACCTAGAATAGATCTAGTCTATTATGAAAGGCTTGATCAAATCTTTGATATGTCTATGGTATTGGGTCCATAAATTGGTAGATTGGTCACACCTCCTCAACTCTAGTGATTTCTCAAGTAATTCCAAACATTGACGCACCTGTTGTAACCTCAGGTTTCCCTAGTATAGGTTATGCCTAGACAGAACAATGATTAGGAGAACATGGGTATATGTATAAGAAAGAGGCATCTCAATGACAATTTGCAGCTTCTGCAACTTGTGAAAAGAAACTCCTAAGTTAGTGTTGCAATGGTAAAAGGGTTTGTTTCATGTATGGAGAACTTAGTCATTTAAAAAAGAATTGTCATATGTAAAACTACACTAAGGGCAAGGCTTCTCCACTTAGGAAGTGTCTATATCTGTTGCTTTAGTCACACACTTTTTGATTCAGACACTTGACATTGTAGCAAAACTTAGTATTGTAAAAACTCAATCCCTCATTTTAAGTATTTATACCATGTTTCATTTTTTGAAACTTTCCATAGGTTTATATTATGTTTTTTTAACTTGTTGGCATATTTAAATTGGGATCCAAGGGGCTTGGGAGTGATTTGGCATATTTGAGAAATTGTAGAATTTTCTATTGTCATCTGGTGAACCACAACCGTAGGCACTAGGTTGTGATAGCAAAGAATGGGATAGATGCGCACCACAGTCTCATAAGGGATGTCACAGTTGTGATGTGGTGAAGGGGACCAGGTAACCTAGTGTAACTCTTTAGATTTTTGACCAGTGCTATGACAACACTTAAGAAAATTGCAGACTTGTCCCAGGATCTATGATCACTTTTACAAACTGCAATTCTAAAGAATGGTCCAAAGAGTGAACCGTAGAAGTGATCCTTGAAGAACTTATCTCGCAGGTTTCTACGAGAAATAGTATGGTTTGTATTCCCAAAGAATAGTCTATGCTATCAACCATAAAAATAGATCCGAGAGTTGTAAGAATTTTAGTATGAAAGTATGGGTAACATGATGGTCCATTTTCCCTAAGTATGGACTATAATTCCATCCATAGAAGGATGATCATAGATCTATTAAATCTCAGAGAAAGTTTATGGATCAATTTAAGGTTCATCAACCAAAATAAAGGTTCGTAGAACCAACCCACAGAAGTTAGAATAGAAACCCAGAAATTCTTAAAAGAGATCTACGTTTTGTATTATGGTCCATAAACCAGAAGAACGGACCGTAAATCCTAAATTTCAAGCAACTTTATAAAGAGACCTTAGTCATATTCTCATTATTTTTCAAGTCTAGATATGTTTTCTCAACCCTAGGTAATGAATTACATTCTCCAAAGACTAGGTAAATCTTCTCCATCATTCTGCATGCTAAACTAACGATTCCTAGCCCTAGACTAAGGGTTTTAACATGTTTCTTGATATGAAGCCCTAGGATTCATTGAAGGAATCTTTCCTTAAAGTCTCTAGATCATATTTTTCAGGTTCTCCATCAAAGTTTGGAGCGCTTAAGGTATGTAATCACAGTGAGGGAATCATGTTCTACCTCATGCCTTACATCTAGGAGTCAGTTTTTACAAAAATTAAAGCTAAGGTTCTTACCCAAAGCTTGTAATTTAGATTTCTCTATACCCAAATTGTTCATTATTAATCCTATTGCTGAAAGTATTGAAATTCACATCATTGGAGATCATTGATTATGGTTCATGTTTATTCTATCCCACGAATCTATTTGAGTTTATTGTTGATTTTGAAAGCATTATTCATAAAGGTTATCTATATGCATTGTCTTCATGAGTAAAGTAATATTCAAGTTCTAAAGAAGTATTTCAAGAATGATTTCACGTCAAGTAAGTTTAAGCTTCAAGTGCATGATTTTAGAAAGAAAGAAAACTTCTAGTTTAAAGAAGTAACATTGAGAGTAGACTCACAGTAAAGAATTTTTTAGCTTTTCCCCTAAAGTGGGATATATCAGTTATTTGAGCAATTATATACTGTGTTAGGAGGATTATTAAGCATTGAGACAGGTAAGGATTCAAGTAACCCAAGATCAAAACTGTGTAGCTACCATAGAATACGACCATTTCTCAAGTTAAATGACTCCTCTTTAGCCTAAAAGTGGCTCAGTTTGGATCCATAAGATAAGTTTTATTCTATACCTTGGTAAGGTATAGGATGGCTCTGGAAATACGGACAAGACTTTGTAACGTCGTGAAGCTCACATGATGTTTGATAGTTAAAAAAACTCCCCAAGAAAACTAAAGTTATTTTAGTACTTGCTTTGATGCACAACTTTAGTTATAAAGCATTTTGTTATTTATTTATATACATATGCTTTACTATTTCAGTTAATTTTATTTCAATCGTTATCCCTGATTTCAATCCTATCATCTCAGTATTTCAGTACTAGCCTTATTGATTATTCAACAATTTAGATACCATACATATCCACATATTGATGCCATTTGGTATGTCATCTTCTAACGATGCAAATTCAGGTACTCAATATTGACAGCAAATGCATCATTAGGTTCTCCTATCTTCAGCATTGGTGAGACCTCGTTTCTTTTAAGGGGCTCCAATTTACTTATTTGTTATTAGATGTTGCTAGTAAAGTATCAAGATATCCCAGGGCCTTGTCCGAGTAGACTATTCTTCAGATGTTAGAGACTGCATAGACAAGTTAGTGCAGTGTCATTTTTCAATTTTTTTACAGATATCTCGTGTCTTTCAGATTTCATTTATTAAGACATTGATTTTTTTCCAAAGAAGTTGCATGCTCATTATATTTTTAAGCTTCCACAAAGATAATTAAATATTCAGTTTAGTAATAAGCCATGCCAAGGGTCTGCTTGCGCCAATAGTGATTCTGAGTGTCAGCCGCGCCCAGGGTGTAGGCTCAGGGCGTGACACCTAAGTCATTTGCTTACACGACCGCAAGGTTAGGGATGTAATCATGTAGGGTTCAGGTCAAACCAAAATACAATCACAAGGAATCTAGTCACGATTGTGATGAAGAAATGCATAGGATATATATTGCACAATTTTGAGATTCATAATATATTCCGCCATTATTGGGTCTTGGGAGCTTGAATTGAGACATGTTTTGTAGAGACTCTCACCCACAAATTGAGGGTAAGTATTCTAGACATTGTTTTGATTTATATTATGAATATCAATTGACTATTACATCTAAAACATGCAAGAAAGAGTTGAAATTTAGGAATGTCGAACCAAGACCTAGAAACACTAAAATAGTTATTTAAACATCAAAATGGAGTTGAATTAGAATTCAAATTATAGATTTGGACTTTTGGAGATAAGGATTTACTGTAGTTTGTTTTGAGGTTTTACTACGTGGGCTCGGGATTAACTTTTTTAGTTGAATTTAACTTAGTATAAAATCATAGAATTAGGTAGAATGGACTTATTTAATCTCTTCGATATTCTTTTGAATAAATTAGGCTCATTAATTTGGTGGAATCAAAGAAAGAAAAACTGATTCTTAAAAGTTGAGACTAGCATGAATTAATGTAAGTAATGACTTTAACCCTTAATAAGAAAATAATTCGTAAATTTAATTGTTTGATATGTACTCTTTATATGGTGGAAGCATATGGTGATAAGTATGTATGCATTTATCGGGATTATATATGCTCTCTGAGATATAGGTTAATATTTCTATACATGCATGACATGTTTCTCTCAATGACATAATTATTTTATGCATCATCTCATTCTAGAATAATGTTAGAGGCATCTCTCACATGCTAGTTTAACATTATAAGCTATATATGTATGTACTCATGTATTGTACATATGCATTATAAATTTCATATATGAAGTCACACCTCGATGTGATTATGACATGTGAGTTTTCCGTGTAAGATATATGTATAAGTTGTTCATGTTTGATTAGGCCTAAGGGTAAGATAGTGCGTCTGGATATGGATTTGTTCCTCATGAGTCACTATGTGACTAGATTACCATGAAATTGTGTCATAATCTAACTAGGAGGATCTTGTGAGTACCTACTCTAATCTATCTTGCTAAGAGAACTCTGTACCACCCAACCACAAACATGTGAATGTCATAAAAATAATTTTATTAAACCGTTGAATTGCTAATAAAATCTTACGAAAGTTTTTACAATACAATAAAAGAACAATATTTTTCCAAGAACCTAGTCTAGATATGTAGAAGAGTTTCTAATATAATGAAGAACAAAACAAAAGAAACAACTCCCACCATAAGAATAGGATGAGAAGAAGTTGTTGATAAATAATTACCGCTTCACATATGAACTTCAACTGACCCTGCAACATAACTACATCCCAAAAAGGATATAACAAGAGTAGAATCAGTACAATCACATGTACTGGTAGGTATCATCGGTCGACCAGAATTTTAAATCAGGCAACACCATATAAAGTCAATAAGATAAACATAACAACTAACAATTAAATTCACACCACTTTCACCCTCTTTCCGCTAAGTTCCTACCACGTTTATTATTCAACCTCAATTCACAACAACTGAATTATCCTTCTAAGTTTTGATTAACCTTAGCAGTTATCTCTAACTCCTGTAACATAGTTACAAAGATAAGTTTCACATGTTTCAACTTTGCTATTTAGGACATCAACAATTATTCACGTATGCACATCAAGTATAGCCACCAATGATCTAATAGTAACCCATAGACATCGAATATCACAATCAAGTACATATAGTCACCAACTATCATGACTCTAGTCTACACCCTGGACGTAACATGATACTTGGAACCACAAGTGACCCCAAGTGAACCCTTGTCCTAGCATGCCACTAAGATATATACTGAAAGATAATGCAAAAGCTAAAACATGTGTTGAGCTCTTGAAGAATACTATTATAAAATGAACTTTCATAAACTAAAATTTAAAGTCATTTAAAAGATGATAAGTCATGACCTAAACCCATCGTGAGTGGCATCCACACTAAACCCCCGGTGGGAGAACCAACTAACCAGTCAACACTTAGCTGATATTAGGCAACTAAAGTAATTCTCATTAAATAAACCAATAATTCATATCTTAAATGAGAATAAGAATAAGTTTGAGGAAATGAACTTCCCCTTGAATCTGAAAGTAATTGTCCCAAAACTCTAAGAATTGTAAGAAAGAAGGGGATGCAACCCCAAAATATAAATAACATCTAAGTCTAAAACAATCGACCAAAAAAACAAGTGAAGAACTCGTGGCAGCCCAGAATATGCAGCTTACCCTTGAGTTTGAATACCATCTGAGTCATAGCGGAGGTCTCAAAGTAGTAGCCAGAAAATGTCCTGTACTCAAAAAAAGAAGAGTACGTACAGTATCAGTACACAAGAAATAATGGTGTACTGGTAGGATTATGGACCAATCAAAAATTAGAAATATGAACACTTAACATAACATAGTACAACCAGACAACCATGATGTCCTATCATGCAACTCTACTCCAAGTTCATAATACTTAACCTTATAACGAGTACAATATGAAGTTTAGTCAATATGAGTCAACAAGAATAACAAGTCAAGTCGGACTATGACCACCAACAAGACTCCAAGTATACAATCCTAACTCGATAACCATATAAGTCATATCTAACTACACAAGTAATAGACAGCACCGAATTATGCCACATCTTGCAAGTAACCCAGACCACCCAAGGATCCCTAGACAACAACTATGAGAATTAACATGCATCCCAGTTTACATAAAGAAACCACCTTAGCAATTAAGAACATCTACTCTGTCAGCTCAAGGAACCAACATATATGTCAAGTAAACAGTTAAGCCTGGTTCACCTAATAAACCAACATGGATATCAAGTAAGCAGTTAAGTCCGGTCCATTCAAGGAACCAACATGGATATTAAGTAAATAGTTAAGCCCGATTAACTGAAGGAGCCAATATGGATATCAAGTAGTCAGTTAAGCCATGTTCACTTAAGGAACCAACATGGATATCAAGTAAAAAGATAATACCTGGTTCACTCAAGGAACTATCACACTTACCAAATACTTGTATTCATATGCTAAGGATTTTATGGTTGCCCACTAGCCATGACCTGCAGGGGATGAGCTCTTTTCCGTGTACCAAATCCCAGAAATTAAGTGTATGCTAACCTTATATTAACTAATCCCGTGGAGATGTCCAAATATCGGTATATTCCACAATAATGACAGATATCAATACAATCACAACAACAATGATAATAGAAACAAAACTTGTAAAAACCAACAAGCTTTCGATTAAACAACCATTGTATGTGATTAATACTTAGAATATCAAATAGTCATTCACTTTCCTTGAACATGCATTGTACAAGCAATACTCAGGAATAGTTATCATTTACACATAACAAAAATTGGATTATAACTACATTTAAACCATCACATACCTCAATCCAAGCCTGAAATGCAATATTGAATCTAAGCTTTCCCGTTTCTTGAAACCTTGGCTTGATTATGGTCTAAAAATAGGAATGTAAACACATAATCAACTAAATGATCTATAATATCAAGGATTACAATCTAATATTGAACTCCAAGGCCAGTTTCATGATCATCCCACTCATTCTTGGACTTTCCCACCATAAATTCACCTTTAAACTATCAATTTTATGGTTACATTAGTGAATTATGATCATGCAAGAGTAAATAATCAACCTTTAACTATAATCCAAAAGTTTTACACTCAATTTACCCCCTTGTACCAGAATTTACAGTTAGGTCAAGTTAAACCCTCCCCAAGACTCATAAACTAGTTATTTCAAGGTCAAGGAATCAAAAACTAGTTAATGAGGATAAATAACTTACCTTTACAAAGAAATATGGTGGAAAACAGGCGAAAATTATCCCAAATCGCCTAAGCCCTCCCTAAAATATATTTTAGAAAAAATGAACATTTTTTGGAAAGTTTCTACAATAACTACTATTCACCCTGCTAGAGCGACGTGATCCCAATGTAGCGAGATTGACTGACTTTGACTCCGACTATAGTGGGAATTATTCTGCTATAGCGGCAGCCCCTAGTGGCCTTCTACCTGCTAAAAAGGGTATGGCGAGTTAAAAACTCAGGATTTCTCTCAGTTTTTTCTTTTTTTGCAACGCACCCTCAAACTATGGCATCTCGGACTAACCCTTTTACGTCAAGTTTGATATTGGGAGTTCTCTTTACCCGAATTTGCTTCTGAAAAGTCCTACAAATTCCTTATCGCCTTAGCTAATATAAAACCAAGCTAAACCTTATTACCTTTACCCAATCCATTCTTGGATTTCCCTAGACCATACCCCACTAGCCTAGCCTAAAATTTTTAACTTCTAATTTTTGAAAAAATTTCTACCCAGATTTTTGTGTGATTGACTCCCCCATAACAATGGAAAGGGTCATTACATGATACAACTAACTGACTGACTGTCTATGAAGCCTCTACTAACTGATGAGATATTGGGACAAAACCCTCCAAAATGAAACATTGACATAAAGTAAAGTAAAACTGAACTCTAAGTCCCAAAATAATGGAATCACCAAGATGACTAAAGGTTTTGTTGAACTACTAGCCATAAGTCTAAGAACAGGCTGATGAATCTACATCATGATATGATGCAACATAAAAAGATATGCGATCAGTACTATAGAATGTACTAAGCATGTGAGATAATAAACTAACTTTAAATCATAACGAAAAGCAATTATCATGAAAACATAGCTGAAAACTGAATTAAGTATAACATTTGAGAATGCATAAGTCAAGGCTGTAAAATATAAGCTCTTTTGCTAAAGAGGGTATAAAACATATTTCTGAATTATAACTATGAGATCATCATATTTAAACATAAGTAAATATGCTATTTGGTATGTGAGATAGGTAAACTATAGGCTAAACTAAGCATGCTAAAAATACAGATATACTGTTGTAATGAATCTTCCAGTCATTTATGCATTTTTGCCTTTCTTGTACCGCTAGAACTTACCTGTAGCGGCCCCAAGTCATTTATGGCTTGTCAGGACCGGTAACCCGGTGCCCGGGCCATTTGTTTGGTCTTTATGGCCGTTCCTCATTTTAGAGCTTCAACTTTGGAAATCATTGATTTTGGTCAACATTCTTGGTAATATCAAAGAATTAAACCAAGGTTCTAGGTCAAAGGAATCCCTTACACAAAAGTTCAAGTTAAAGAACTGTCTCGTGTAACACCTCGCCCGTTTGGAAGGTTTAAATTAACCTATACCTTTGGGGTAAGACTAATAGTGTCTAATATGCTAAGAAGGATGTGTTATGAGGTATTATAATCACAAAATTGTCGTATGATAAGTTTTGAAGTCAAGCAAGTTGCGAAACAAAAGTCGGAAAAAGTTATTGTAAATTCCTTTAAGGAATTCTCTTTAAATTTGGGTTAAATGTCTTAGGATGTTTCTCCCAATCTATAAAGAATTAGTGGGCCTCCAATATACCAAATCGAAGGTCTACGAATCTAGTTTCCAATGCACTAAACCGTTTGTCCATACAATTTCAAAACAGATAGATATTCATATTTTTGTACGACTGCACAAGCAGGCACGTCAAGGTGGGCCCCACATCCCAAGTCGGTTTAGCTTTATAAAAGATGATTTCCCTTCGTTTTAACTCATAATTTTCACAAAATATCTACTGAAAATCAGAGTGCAAGTCCCAAAATAATCCATGGACCTTGATTCTTTCAATTCGGAAGTTTAACGGAAGTTGCTCTACGTCGCGAGCTCGTCATTTTGGTGTAGTTTGTCCCGTTGATTTCATGGCGTATCTTCATGGGTGTTGATGCAGTGAGCTAGCATATGTTTATTGGCTATTTGGCAGTATCTAAGGAGTTATATTGTCAAGGTAAGGATCTCGTACACTTATCTATTTGTTAAATCGAGATTCTAAGCTTCTAGTCACGAAAAGTCATATTTTCCGATAACTTGTAGTAGTTTCTTGTTGGATTTGGATCTGCTTGTTGTTCCTGCAAGGAGGCAGGTTGGTTAGCTTGGGATATTGAATATTTTCGTCCTATAAATCTCTCCCCTACGATCCTCCTTCGTAATTACATGTTCTAGTAGCATTTTTACAGCTTTTCGAGCCACGGAGTAGTGTTTTGGATATTGTGGCTTTGGACAGCCCCTTTATCTTATTATGTTTGGTTATTGTTGTGGTGTAATGGTTGTGGTAAGGTGTTGAAGGAATTTAGAGGTTTGTGCGATTCTTATTGGGATCACATACGATAGTGATTGGATTGAACAACGTGAAGTACGCCTTGAAATAGTGTCTCAGGAGCTCGTCGCTCTTTTGAGATGTGGTTAACATATTGTTGTTTGATTTAGCTGCCATTTATTATTGTTATTGGTCTCATTTTATACTTTGGAGTTGGCTGATCGCGAGTGTGACACTAACAACTTATCAATTGGCTATGGCTCATTCTTGCAGCCTTGTCGATTCTAGCAATTGTTCCATTACCTTGGTTGGTCAGGCTTCATAGGAAGCCTTTGGGGCTTCAGTTGAAAGTATTATTTTTGTGTGATTCAGAACTTCCCAGAGCAGTTCGAGCCTGGACGACGCCGTTCCCGCAGCTAGTCATTGGATGACAGGTAGGTTATGGCTTTTCCTACCTAGACTCTGCGTATATAGTCTATAACTGCATTAATTAACATCCTTGGGTGGGTTGTTATAGGTTGGTACCCCCAGACCTTGTCTACCTCGTTCGTCTATTTAATTCATACGTTGTTTGCAGTATTTGCGTAGTATTGTATATTATCCTTGTGGTCATGTGTGGCTTTGTATTGACTCTGAAACATAGATGGTGGGTTATTTGGGGAATGTCCGCGAGACCCGGACATAAAGATGATCCTTTTAGGATGGTTATGTCTGTTGAGTAGCTGTTGGGCCTGTGCAGGGCTGATGGAGTTGTTGTGAGCCGTTGGGCTACTTTTATATTTGTGTGCGAGCATATCATCTATGAAAAAGATTTTCCCCTGTATGTTTTACTAAAGTTTTGGCTGCGAGCCACTACCGACAGTTTTCCTAAATTTGCATGGCCCCGGGGGCCCATTTTTGGTACTGTTGATGATAGAAAAGGGGATTTTTGGATGTTTTCACACTAATTTTATTACTGGTATAAGTCATTGCCGGGTAGAGCACCAAACTTGATTTTATTACTGATACTAGTCTCTGTTGGGCGGAGCACTAGACTTGATTTACTACAGTTTTAGACCCAGTTACGCCCAGGCAACCTTGGAGGGGTTTTTGAGGCATTTTCTACTACTTTATTCATGGACAGGGTCTGGGCATGCATATTCGGGACTGGGTCTCTATCTTGATACTGGGCTTGCTTCTGGATGACATGTCTTGATATTGAGTTTTAGTATGGCGTCCGGGACCTCCATGGACCTTGCCGCTCCAAGCCTGGGGCTTCGGGCTGCGTGTGCCGGAGGGAGGGTATATGGCAGAGTGAGGTATACGGGCAGTTTGCTTCCATAGAAACTACCTGCTGGGCCCGATCGGCATCGAAGAATGTACATACAGAGATACCATTTCACCTGAGATCTTCATGCATCATATCATTCATTGTTTGAGGCTCCACCCTTGTTTGCTATTTGTTGATTGTACGCTCCGGCAGTATGGGATGCCGGAGGGTTTGTTTTCACTTGTTTGTGTTCCTCAGTTGTATGGGCGGCCGGGGGGCTGTAGGTAGGCTATATTTACTCCTGTCTTTATTTAGAGCTTGTCTTGGCACTCGGTTAGCGAAGTATTAGTGATGGTTAACATGTTGAGGCTTAGGTTATGGGATGTCTGATTATTGAAGGGGCTAGGGTGTCCTATCTTATTGAGGCACTTTTGTGTGGCCTTCTGAGCAGAGTATGAGATTCTGGTTCTATTCTTGTGGGAAGTTGAGTGGTATCTCTCGGTTATTGTGGTGTAGTTATTTCATCCTAGTGTTGTATTTATGAGGTGATTCCCTGGTTATGGCTATCATGTGATTGTATTGGTGTTATGATTTCCTTATACTTTTTTATTCTATTTTGAGTATGTTAGACTGCTTTCCATATTTTCCTTTTACTTGAGGTTACCGGTATACTGCCATTTTCTCAACCCACTCTCTCTACTTACTTATATTGTTGTGCAAGGACTCCAGGTGTGTTCTTCTTTCCTTCACCTGTGATTCTGTGTAATTATATTTTTTGTGATAGCATGTTTTACTTGTAGATTTTTGTTGTCTACTCTCTGTGCTAGCTCCTTGTGCTTCCTTTATTGCTTCAGTGACTGATTTCTTGCTATCTGTTGACTGATTTCTTGCTATCTGTTACTTACTGCTTTTATATCTTATATGTACTCAATCGGCTGATGATGCCTACTGAGTACCCGTTGTTCTGGTGCTAATACTACACTTCTGCACTTTCTGTGCAGATATTAGTTAAGTTCACACTGTTGATCGCGTTGAAGACTCATGCAGATTTTGTGGATATTTGAGACTAGGGTGAGCACCTGACGGTCAAAGCTTGACCATGTCTCATCTTTTGTATTGTTACTCTTTGTATATTCGGAGATAGTTGTACTTATCATTTTGTTACTTCTAGCACTTGTATTCTATTAGAAGCTTCTGTAATATCGATACCAATTCTTGGGGTTGGTGTAGTTTATTTATGTATATATTCGGGTAAATTACTTCTGCGTTGTCTTATCTTTATATTCTGCTTCCGCTTACTTTCTGCTTATTATGCGTATTGGTTTGGTAGTATTCCATTACTAACCATTTCGGGCTACGAGAATTGGTTCGCCTACTGGGGGAGTTGTAGGTGCCATCATGACCTGATAAATCGGATCATGACAGCTTGGTATCAGAGCTCTAGGTTCACCGATGTCGTGGTACAGAAACAAGTGTCTAAGTACAGTCTCGCAGATTGGTACGATGACGTTTGTATCCTATCTGCGGGAGGCTACAAGGCATTGTTAGTAAAAGTTTCATCTTCTTGACTCCTTATCGTGCGTTCCTGGCTTTATTGACTTCTAAAACTTTGGTTGTTCATTCATTCTCAGATGCCTCAAACGAGTGTGATAGCGGTTGGTGTCGAGGCTTCTATTCCTATTGCTTCAGTGCTTCCGTCAGTGCCAGGACTTCAGAGTGAGGGTTTATCGTACTAGATAGGTGTGTGGGGTCAGCCCAACTTCCGATTGGATTTATAGCGACCTTAGCACTTCAGGACACCGTGGCTAGGACTCTGAGACCTCCGGTTAGTATTTCAATACCTGGTTCTGCGAGTGGTGCTTCAGTTAGGGTTGAGCTTCCAGTTCTTTAGTAGGGTTGTCTATCGATATTAGAGTATGAGGTGAGATTTTCCCATCGGACTTCATCTGGTAGAGGCTATTTTCGGTGTGGTGAGCGTGGGAACTTTGCTAGGAATTGCCCCACGATTGAGTATCCTGGACAGCCTGGTTGTTATCATTGTGGAGAGATTGGTCACCTTTATAGAGATTGTCCCCGGCGAGGGCCGGTTGGGTTTTCAGCTTCGACCACTCAGTCCAGAGTTAGATCCCATCAGCTTGATTCTCCTATTGGCGGGCCAGAGGTAGAGGTTCCTAACACCGTTGCTTCAGGTCAAGCCTTTGCTACCTTCAAGTTATGTTAGTCCCGCTCGTGTTGCGATTCTATCCCTTCAGTCGTGTAATTACTTACATGCCTACCTGCTACTTGTTTAGTTATTTGGCTACCTGAATTGTAGTATCGATGTGTTGTTTTATTGGTAGTTTATACTTTAGTAGTGGATGGGGGTGAGTTAGCCCTGTGAGGTGTTTTACCCAGAGTTGTAGCTTGTAAGTAGGATTTACAGAGCTCGTTTCTTGTTTGTTCTGGTTCTAGGCTTGCTTTGAGTCTTCCTTTCTAGCGGTCCTAGATGGTTATTGCCTAGGCCATTATCTAGCATGGCTAGAGATCCGTGTAATGGTTTGGTGTATTATCGGTAGTTGGGCCGGAGTTGAGATTTTGCCTTAGTTGGGAGATATTGGTTATGCTAGTATGCATAGATCAGTTTGGCCTCCCGAGTGTCTAGAGTCGACCCTCTTTGTTGATTAGTTTAGGAGGTTGGCAGGTATGTGTGTTGTTCCCATAGTCTCCTCCAGTTCCTGGTTCATTGGGTGTTTTGTTGTATCCCCAGCTCCAGTTGGAACGAATCCTGATCCTAGTTCTTTGGATGAGCTCTTGATGTTGGCATCGTGATTGGGTTTTGACTTTAGCACTTACGATTAAGTGTTGATCGTAACCTCATGGTTGGGTTGTATTCGTAAGTATTTTAGGTGAGTTGGGCATCCGGCCTATTCTTCTCCTGCTTTATTGAGTTTGACGTGTAGGTATGAGAAGTAAGGTAATGGCTTCAGGTTCTTATTCGAGAGAGGATTTGTAAGGTTAAGTATGTGCTAAGGAAGGATTTTTATTTAGTTGAAAAAGGAGGGAGATGACTCTTTATTTGTGTTTATGCGTCCTAGTAGTTTCCTGAGGTGGCGATGAAGGTTTTCTTTGGGATTGTGTGTTGGTGATTCGATTCAGCCATCTACACATTGCCGTGGGTTTTCCATCGATTGGTTTTTGTTTCAGTAGCAGCTGCGGTATTGGCAACTTGCATATTCAGGCCTAGTTGGATTGGGTTCTTAAGGGTTCATTGGCAGCATACGGGTTCGACCAAGGCTTTGGTTGGCAGTTTTGAAAGTTGGGGTTCAGAATCATGGCTTGGCAGGTTACATCGGATGGTTCGTGGCAGTTTCTATTTGATTGCAGCATCCTAGTTCTGGGAGGCAGTGGGTGCGGGCAACTTAGCTTTTTTACTTCAATTGTGGATGCGTCTATTGGCGTTGGACACCTAGTCCTTGGTTAACCTCTGCAAAAGGCGTGATATTCCAGATTTCAGCAATGTTCCAGTTAGTACGAGGTCCTTCTACCATGGTTGGACAGACTCAGCAGCGTAAGTTTAAGCTTCAACAGTGGTATATGCTTTATGTGGTCAGCTTGTGCGGGTTGAGACTAGCGAGGCTATTTTGAGTTCTGATGATACATAGAGACTGGTAATTGCCATTCATTTGCCGAGGATTTGAAAGCTTGTTTAATTGATTCCTCTAGTATTATTTTTATGTGGGGTTCCAGTGTTGGTTAGACTCGGCCAGTATGGACTAGAAGTTCATTATGATATATTCTTTGAAGTGGTTGGTTGTTTGCAGATCCGATAAAGCGGTTGATTTAAGCCAAAGGAATGAGTTGAAAGTATATGCAAAAATTTTTGTGTCTAGATGGTAACTTTGAACCCCAGGCACCTTTTTCCTTTGCCTTTGGGGTGTTTGGACTTGATATTCGTGGCATGATGGACTTCTTCCTGAGGTGAGATTCGTAAGGTGATTTCACATCCAAATGGTGTTCGAGTGTTCAGAGTAGCAACAGTGTTTTCTAGAGTTGGGAGCTTGGCTCATGGTTACAGACTTCGTGGTAGGCTTACCACACTTCTTACAGGATCGTGGTTTTGGTTTGGGTCTTTTGGGTAGGTTGCCCTGGTTCATTCACTTTTAGTTGATTCAGACTTGGAATGGTTCAGCGAGGTTGACTTTGTTCGTTCTACAGTTTGGAAGTTTCTACGTCAACACATGGTATTCTTTCATGCCTTTCCTAACCCTTGTGTGCAAACTTCAATAAGGTTCAGATGGGTTGTTCTATTAGGTTCAGTTAGCGAGTTTGATGTTAGCAAAAGTGTTTGTTCGTTGGTGGATGATCAGTCAGGGCAGGTAACTTTAGTTTTCAATGATATGCTACGGGTTGTTATCTTGGATGGCAAAGGCTAGTAGCCTATATCTTAGCTTGAAACGAGTTTGAATAAAATATGTGACTTCGTTCGTGGTAAAGTATAAGAGGGAACTATGGATCTCTGGTGTGTCAGTTGATACTTCGAGGGTGGTTTGGGTGTTCGACTTGTATGCAGCTTCCTGTTTATGGTGCTAAAGGATTCAGTTCAGAAAAAAAAAGGTTTTGCAGAATAGCGGGTTCATGAGTTAGAGTTTTGGGCTGATGGATTTTCTGGTAAACTTGGTATGGTTTTGAGGATTTGATTTCTGTGTGTTGATCGCCTTGGTGCTCTAGTTTTGGTGTTGTGTCGGTGCTTTTTGGTTGAGATTCTTGAGGTTCAGTTTGGTTGGGAAGATCTTTGGAGATTGAAATCTAGCTTGGCTAGTAAGAAATTAAGGCTTGGTTTCTTTCTTTGGTTCTGTTTTGTTGGGTGTCGTCCGGTCGTGGAGGCTACCCGAGTTGTCTAAGAGAGTAGTGCGGGCGTTGTATCCGCTATTCTTATATCTATAGTGTTTTCTTCTTTCCTGACTTTCAGGGATGAAAGATTTTTTTAGTAATGGATGATGTAATGACCCTTCCGATCATTTACGCATTTTCACCTTTCTTGTACCGCTAGAACTTACCTATAGCGGCCCCAAGTCATTTATGGCTTGTCGGGACTGGTAGTCCGGTGTCCGAGCCATTTGTTTGGTCTTTATGGTCGTTCCTTATTTTAGAGCTTCAACTTTGGAAATCGTTGATTTCAGTCAACATTCTTAGTAATATCAAAGAATTAAACCAAGGTTCTAGGTCAAAGGAATCCCTTACACAAAAGTTCAAGTTAAAGAACTGTCTCGTGTAACACCTCGCCCGTTTGGAAGGTTTAAATTAACCTGTACCTTTGGGGTAAGACTAATAGTATCTAATATTCTAAGAAGGATGTGTTATGAGGTATTATAATCGCAAAATGGTCGTATGATAAGTTTTGAAGTCAAGCAAGTTGCGAAACAAAAGTCAGAAAAAGTTATTGTAAATTCCTTTAAGGAATTCTCTTTAAATTTGGGTTAAATGTCTTGGGATGTTTCTCCCAATCTATAAAGAATTAGTGGGCCCCCAATATACCAAATCAAATATCTACGAGTCTAGTTTATAACGCACCAAACCGTTTGTCCATACGACTTCAGAACAGAGAGAAATTCATATTTTTGTAAGACTACGCAAGCAGGCACGTCAAGGTGGGGCCCATCCCAAGTCGGTTTAGTTTTTATATTTGTGTGCGAGCATATTATCCATGAAAAAGATTTGCCCTGCATTTTTTACTACAGTTTTGGCTGCGAGCTACTACCGATAGTTTTCCTAAATTTGCATGGCCTCGGGGGCCCATTTTTGGTACTGTTGATGATAGAAAAGGGGATTTTTGGATGTTTTTGCACTGATTTTATTACTAGTATTAGTCTCTGCCAGGCAAAGCACCAGACTTGATTTTATTACTGATACTACTCTCTGTCGGGTGGAGCACTAGACTTGATTTACAACAGTTTTAGACCCGGTTATGCCCGAGCACCCTTGGAGGGGTTTTTGAGGCATTTTCTAGTACTTTAGTCCTGGACAGGGTCTGGGCATCCATATTCAAGACTGGGTCTCTATCTTGATCCCGAACTTGCTTCTGGATGACATGTCTTGATACTGAGTTTTAGTATGGGGTCCGGGACCTCCATGGACCTTGCCGCTCTGGTCTTGGGGCTTTGGGATGTGTGAGCCAAAGGGAGGGTATATGGCGGGGTATACTGGCAGTGTCCTTCTATGGAACCTACCTGCTTGACCCGATCGGCACCGGAGGAGGTACATACAGAGATACCATTTCACCTGAGATCTTCATGCATCATATCATTCATTGTTTGAGGCTCCACCCTTGTTTGTTGTTTGTTGATTGTACGCTCTGGTAGTATGGGATGCCGGAGGGTTTGTTTTCACTTGTTTGTGTTCCTCGGTTGTATGGGTGGCTGGGGAACTGTTGGTTTTACCTCTCTTTCTGTGATTTCAGGCCAGTTAGGCTTGGAAGTTTGACTTTGGTCAAGATTCAGAGAAAGCGTGTAATGACCCTTCCAGTGATTCCTACGTTTATACTTTCCTTGTACTATTAGAGTTTGCCTATAGTGGTCCCAAGTCATTTATGGCTTGCTGGGACCGATGGTTCGGTTCTCTAGCCATTCGTTTGGTCATTTTGGTTGTTTCCCTGTTTTAGAGCCTTAACTTAAGATATTGTTGACTTCGGTCAATATTCTTGGTGAACGCACTCAGAATAAAATTTTGATAGTTTCTCTAGCTCTGGAACATGGATTTTGGTCTAGATGGATCCTTGGTCGGGTCTGGAAGCTTTCTGTTTTGTTTTGTGTTGGTTTTGTGTTTTCTAGCCAATTGAATGTGAAAGTTTGAATTTGGTAAATATTCAGAGAAGAAGGCCTCGGATGGAAATTTTGTCAGCATTGTTAGCTCCAAAATTTCAAGTTTAGGCTAGAGGGATCATTGGTTCGGGGCCCGAGGCTTTTGGACTTGATTTTGTCCCTTATGTTCCATTTTGAAATAGTTGGCCTAAAGGTTTATTTTGGGCGCGGGGCCCACTTTTCATTAAATTGACCTATGATGGAATTTTCATCAATTTTGTTAGATCTGGAATCCCATTTCTAGTTGAATAGCTCAGCTTGTTTGTGTTCGCAGGATCCCGGATGCGTTCCCGGGGGTCCATCTAGTTAAAATTTGCCTAAGGTTGGTTGCTGGTTGCTGGTGTGGACAGCAGCGTGCACCTCAGCGCCCTGGCGCCTGTGCCCCCTGCGCCTCAGCACCCTGGGCGCTTGTGCGTCCTGCGCCTCAGCGCCCTGGTGCACCTGTGCCTGGCCGCCCTAGTGCGCCTGGGCACTGGCAGCCTATATAGCTGGCCACCACTTAATTTTTTAGCTCATTTCCTCTTCTTTCCCAACGATTTTCCCCATTAAAATTAGCTCTAAAACCTCCATTCTTTCACCTGGTTCTTCCTAAACCTTGGAGGATTATATATTTCTGGTCTGTGCTCCTTCTTGCCTTCTAAAATTGGTAAGTTTCCTTGTTAAATTCCATTATTTTCCCCCTTTAATTCTCCTAGCTTAGGGGTTGTTTGAGCCTTCATTTATGGTCTGTTTCTTCTCAATTTTGGAGCATGAACTCCTGGGAACATGGGGAGAATTGCGGTGTTTTTTTGTTTCGGCTTCAGGTTACGGGGCCCGTGGGCCTGCTTGTGACCTGAATTTTGAACCGGTTATACTTTTAACAATATGAGTATCGTTAGTCTTGTTTTAACGCGTAGATTACCTTCTTGATAGTGTGATTGATTTTTGGAACTTCTTAGAGTAGTTCGACCTTGGACATCATCGTTCTAGGAGCTTGTCATCGGACGACAGGTAGGTTACGATTTAACTCTTCTAGACTTTGCATATATAGGCTATAATTGTACTAATTAGCATCCTTGGGTTGGGTTTATTAGCTTGGTACCCCAAACCTTCTCCGCTTCTTCATGTCCAACTTATTTTCACTCCGATGATTGTAGTATTCATTGTAGTTGATAGTATCACCCTTGTGGTCCTGTGTGGCCTTGAATTTGACTCTTGACCATAGATGGTGGGTTATTCGGGAATGTCCGTGAGTCCCAGACATTGATATTAGTTTGTAGAGCTGGTTATATGTGTTGTAGAGCGATTGGAGCCTGTGCAAGGCTGATAGTTTGATTGTGAGCCGTTAGGCTACTATTTGTGATTGAGAATGCCATTATCAAGCATATAAAGAGGTTTTCACATGTTTTACTATGGATTTGGCTTCGGACCTACTATTGATGGTTTTCTAAACCTTGCATGGCCCCGAGAGACCATTTTTGGTAAAATGGTTGTAAAAGGTTTGGAATTGTTTTCATGGAACTTCTTGGGGTAAGAAAGTTAAAAGGATGATTTTATCAATGTTTTCATACTATACTAGACTCAGGTGGGCTGTAGTACTAGATTTGATTTCCTATTGATTTGAGATGGTACTAGATTTAGACGGGCCGAGCATCAGATTTGTTTTACTACTGTTTTAGACCCGGCTATGCCCGGACACCCTTGGTAGGGTCCTTGAAACTTGATTCATTATTTTAGACCTAGATAGGCTCCGAGCATGCATTTTCGAGACTCCTGCTATGCATTTGGATCTGGACATACTCTGGACTATTATTGAGACTTGAGATATAGTATGTGGTCGAGGACCTCCATGAACCTTGCCGATCCAGACCAGGGGCAACGTGCTGAGTATATCGAAAGAAGGGTATATTGTGTAGTTGAGGTATATGGGTCATGTCCTTCCATGGGTCTTACCTGCTGGGCCCATAGGTGCTAGAAGAGGTACATATAGAGTTACTGTTCCACCTAGTTTTCACTATTGCCTCATATCATTCATTTGCGTGAGAATCCATCCTTGTTCGTTGTTTGCTCAGTGTACGCTCTGGTAGTATGGGATGCCGAAGGGTTTATTTTCACTTGTATGTGTTCCTTGGGTGTATGGGCGTCCGTGGGACTGTAGGTAGTCTTTTATTTATTATTATTCTATCACGATATAGATCCTGATTATGGTTACATTCGATGACTAGAAACTGGGAGTTGTATTATGTTCATTTGGTTCACTTGATGGTTATACTTGGGCTATCTGTTGTTTATTTCTAACTTAAGAGTGGTATTTACTAGAATGACTTGGTTATTAGTCCTGTTTTCGAGCATGTTATCATTATTTTCCTTTCCTTCTTCCCTTTTTACTTGAGGTTACTGGTATACCGCCTTCTTCTTAAACTCTCCTTATATACTGTTATTGCAAGGACCCCAGGTGCGTTCTTTCTCCCTTCACTTGTGTTTTGTGATGTATATTTCTATTAGCTAGCATAGTATGTTGTATTCTTCTGGTATCCTTCTGTGCTAGCTTCTGTGTGCTTATTCATTGTTTTTGTGACTACTTGTTTCTTTTCCGCTATATTATTGCTTTTATATCTTTTATGTGCCCAGTCGGCCTATGATACCTATTGGGTACCTGTTGCTTAGCAATTGTTGCTCATACTACACTCTAAATCTTTCTGGTATAGATTCTAGTGTGGGCCATTGTCATTGATCCGTGGAGACTCGTGAGGGCTGACTTTTGGAATATCTGAGGCTGAGGGTGAGCTCTTGACGGTCGGGCTTAGCTTTTAGCTCATCCTTTATATTTTGTACTCTTTTTTCTATTCAGAGACAGATGTGTATATATTCTTTTGGATCCTTTGTACTTTGTATATTTAATACCAACTCTTATACTATGATACCAGGTTATGGGTTTGGTTTAGCTTCCGTTTATGCATTTTTATTGCTTATTTCTTATTCTTATTTTCCTTGCTTCCTCTTATATTATGCTCCTCCTGCTTGTTTGTTAGATAGTAGCCCATTACTAACCATTCCAGGCTACGAGGATTAGTCTACCTACAGAGGGTTTGTAGGTGCCATCATGACTGAGAAATTGGGTCGTGAAAGCTTGGTATCAGAGCCTAGCTTCACCGGTGTCATCGGTATAGGAGCCAACGTCTAGTAGAGTCCTGCGGATCGGGGCAGAGACGTCCGTACTCAATTTTTGGGAGGCTACAGTGGCATCTTAGGAAATATGGACCTTTACTTGCTTCTATCTCATGCAAAGTATCCTTGAAAGTTTCTTGAAATCTCATTTGTTCTAGTTCATTCTCCCGCAGATGATTCATACGAGGTCGTCGACATCAGGCGAGGGTGAGCCTTCAACTCCAGCACCCCTAACTCTATCTAGGGGCCGGGAAGGTCAAAGAAATAGAGGTCGAGGACGTGCCCGAGCAGAAACACCCGCTAGACCTACTAGGATTGAGGCTGAGTTTGAGCCTGAGTTAGTCCTAGAGCAGCTGCTTGTGGACTAGGGGATAGCCCAGGTACCACCAGTGTCAGCACCAGCTTTTGTACCAGATTCATCCTTTGCTCCTTCGTTAGATATTCGGGGTTTACTTCCTCAGTTGTTGGGTATGATTGAGGGTCATCCTTCTAGGGTAGCACATACATCTGATCAAGTGTCATACCTGGGTGTACAGAGTTCAGGAGCGCAGCCTGCTACTGTGGCTCCCCATGCTGAGGTTCTTCTGGTACCTTCTATTGCACAACCTCTTGCTCCTCGCCCAGTTATGACAGAGGCAAAGCAGAAGGCTTTGGGTAGAATTTTGAGATTAGCGCTGCTTAGATTCGCTGGTACCTCTGGTCAGGATCCACATGATTTCATTACTACTTGTGAGGAGATGCTACACCATTTGGGGGTGTTAGATACACGTAGTCGATTATACTACTTATCAGTTAGAGATCCCAGATAAGTTGTGGTGGAGGGCCCAGGTTGCTTGCAGACCATCCTTGTCTCCTCCATTGTCTTGGTCAGAGTTTTATGAGGCCTTCATGGACAAGTTCTTTCCACAGAGTGATAGGGAGCATGGTAGAGAGCAGTTTACCAGACTTATGCAGGGATCCATGATTGTATTTGAGTAAGAGACTTGTTTCCACCAGCTTTCTCCATTTGGGGCTATGATCATACCCACCGAGCCCGACAGAGTTCATAGATTTGTTTGGGGATTGTGGACAGAGATTAGACAGCCAACTAAGATATTAGGTACTAGTGGTCGATTATTTTAGGCTATCACAGACTATGTCCGTACTGTGGAGGAGTTGCACGACCATGATCCTGGAGATAGGGATAAGAGGCCCCATCACTAGGACAGCTATAGTAGTTCTCATAATAGTGGTAAAGGTTCGGGCCAGTGCGGCCAAGGTTATCAGTCGCAGCAGCACTAGAGTCAATTTAGTCGACCGATTCAGGCTTCAAGTAGTTCTCAGTTTGAGTAGGGGCAGAGTAGCCAGCAGGGTGACAGTGGTCATACTCTGAGGGGTTCAGTTTCTGAGGCATCAGGCCATGGTGTCCACACCGGTACAGCTAGTTCATCCAGGCGGGGTAGGCCATCAGGACCTTTTTATGAGTGCGGAGTTATTAGGCATTATGCTAGAGATTGCCCCCAATAAGGTACAGTTTAGCAAGCTGCTCAGCCTATTCGTGCAGTTCAGCACCCGACTAGTAGAGGTGGTAGTCAGGCTAGGGGTGGTGCCCTGCGAGGCATGGCAGGTGGTAAGGATGACGATCAGTCAGGTGGTGGCCATTGTCAGTTTTATGCAGTCTCTAGGAGACCAGAGGCAGAGGCTTCGGATGCTGTGATCACAGGTACGATTTTTGTTTTTTGTCGACAAGCTTTTGCTTTATTTCATCCTAGATCTACTTGATCATATGTTTCTGCCTACTATTTTCCTTGTTTGGGGTTGTCTAGTGAGTCGTTATCTATGCTTGTATCTGTTTCAACCCGAGTAAGAGATTCTTTAGTAGTGGATCGAATTGTGAGATCCTGTATAATTTATGTTGGTGATTTGGAGACTTGGGGTGATTTGATGATATTAGACATGCTAGAGTTTGAAGTGATTCTGGGCATGGACTGGTTTTCCCCTCACCGTGTGGTTTTGGATTGTTATGTCAAGACTGTTACCATAGCTGTACCCAGGATATCCCTAGTTGTGTGGCAGGGTTCTGTTATCCATGCACCGTCTGGGATCATCTCTTATCTTTGAGCTAGGAAGTTGATTTCTCGCGGGTGTTTGGATTATCGAGCATATGTACGAGATGCTAGTGCCGACCTTTCTTCCCCTGAGTTGGTTCATGTAGTTAGATATTTCCTAGATGTGTTCCCTACCAACCTGCCAAGTCTTCCACCTGAGAGAGATATTGATTTCGCTATTGAGTTAGAGTCGGGCACCATGCCTATTTCTATTTCTCCTTACAAATGGCTTCAGCTGAGTTGAAGAAGCTTAAGGAGCAACTTCAGGACTTGTTAGCTAAGGGTTTTATTAGGCCAAGTGTATCACCTTGGGGTTATCCAATTCTATTTGTGAAGAATAAAGATGGGTCGATGTGGATGTGTATTGATTATAGGCAGCTGAATAAGGTGACGGTGACGAATAGGTATCTGATGCTGCGTATAGATGACTTGTTTGATCAACTTCAGGGTTCAGTGGTGCTTTTGAAGATAAATTTGAGGTCAGGCTACCACCAGTTGAGGATTAGGGTAGAGAACATCTCTATGACAGTATTCAGGACACGTTATAGCCACTATGAGTTCCTGGTGATGTCTTTTGGGTTGACTAATGCCCCTGCAGCTTTCATGGACTTGATGCACAGGGTGCTTAGCCCGTACTTGGACTCACTTGTGATGGTTTTCATAGATGATATCTTGGTATACTCGCGGAGTATAGATGAGCATGAGCAGCACTTGAGGATTATACTCCAGACTTTGAGAGATCACCGGTTTTATGCCAAGTTCTCAAAGTGCGAGTTTTGACTTGATTCAGTCGCATTCTTAGGACACGTGGTGTCTAAGGATGGGATTAGAGTGGACCCAGGGAAGATTTCAGTTGTTCGTAATTGGACGAGACTTACTACTCCTACTGATGTTCGCAGCTTTATTATGTTAGCAGGGTACTACAGACGGTTCATCGAGGAGTTTTCTTCCATAGTAGCACCTTTGACTAGACTGACTAGGAAGGATGTTCCATTTCAGTGGTCGGATCAGTGCGAGAATAGCTTTTAGAGGCTTACGACCTTGTTGACTTCAACTCTAATATTGACTTTTCCAGTTGAGGGTCAGAGCTTTTTGGTATATTGTGATGCTCCAGGGTTGGTCTTGATTGTGTATTGATGTAGCAGGGTCGTGTGATCGCATATACATCAAGGTAGTTGAAGGTTCACGAGCACAACTACCCCACTCATGACTTAGAGTTAGCAGCGGTAGTTTTTGCGCTTAAGATTTGGAGATAATATCTATATGTCATTCACTATGAGATCTTCACTGATCACCATAGTCTTCAGTACATCACGAGTCAGGAGAGCTAAACTTGAGGCAGAGGAGATGGATTGAGTTACTGTAGGACTATGATTTCACTATTCTATATCATCCGAGCAAAGAAAATGTGGTAGCGGATGCCTTGAGTCAGAAGATAGAGAGTATGGGCAGCCTAGCTTCACTTTCAGTTTTAGAGTGGCCATTGGCCTTAGACATTCAGTCCTTGGCTAACCATTTGTTTAGGCTTTGACTTGTCAGATCCTAGCAGAGTTCTCACCAGTGTTGAGGTTCGTTCTACCTTGATTGATCAGATTCAGAGCCTTCAGTTTGAGGATCAGCGATTGTGTGACCTTTGTGATCAGGTTGTACAGGGTGAGGCTAGCCAAGCTACCCTAGATTCAAATGGTGTTCTGAGGTTTGATGGTCATCTTTGTGTTCCGAGAGTTGGGGATTTGATTCAATTGATTATTCAGGAGACACATTATTCTAGATATTCCATCTATCCTGGCACAGCCAAGATGTATAGAGATTTGAGATAGCTTTACTGGTGGAGTGGTATGAAGTGGGACATAGTAGAGTTTGTATCTCAGTGCTTGAACTGCCAGCAGGTGAAGTTCGAGCACATGAGACCTGGTGGTTTGATACAGCGACTTCCCAATCCTGAGTGAAAGTGGGAAGGGATTACAATGGATTTCATAGTTGGATTTCCACGTACTTCTAGAGGTTTCAATTCTATTTGGGTGATTCTTGATCGGTTGACAAAGTCAATGCACTTCTTGCCGGTACAGACTACTTACAGTGCAGAGAGGTTAGCTTAGATTTACCTCCATAAAATTGTTCGGTTGCATAGGGTCCCAGCTTCTATTATTTTTAAACCACGGCACTCAGTTCACATCTCAGTTCTGGAGGGCTATTCAATGAGATTTGGGTATAGAGGTTCATCTTAGTACTGCATTCCACCCCCAGATAGATGGCCAGTCCGAGAGGACCATTCAGGTCCTGGAGGACATGCTTTGGGCCTGTGTTCTTGACTTTGGAGGTTCTTGGGATCATTTTGTGCCTTTGGTCGAGTTTTCTTATAATAATAGTATTCACTCAAGCATTGGCATGGCACCTTTCGAGGCTTTATCAGGTAAGCATTGCAGATCATCGGTGGGTTGATTTGATGGTTTGGATTCTAGGCCTCAGAGTATAGACTTGCTTCGCTATTCCTTAGACAGAGTTCGAGTGATTCAGGAAAGACTTTGGGCAGCCTAGAGTAGGCAGAAGAGCTACATTGATCGTAGACTTTGTGCCTTAGAGTTTAGTGTTGGTGTTTCTCTATGTATCGCCCATGAAGAGCGTGATAAAATTTGGTAGGCGGGGCAAGCTTAGCCCCAGGTACATTAGGCCATTTGAGATCCTTCAGAGAGTTAGTAGTGTTGACATTGGAGAAGTTTGACTCCATTTAGGTGATTGTGGATAGATTGACCAAGTCAGCTTATTTCATTCGAGTGAAGGTAAAATACAATTCATAGAAGTTGGAAAAGATCCACATTCGAGAGATAGTTAGGTTGCATGGTATGCCCATTTTTATCATTTTAGATAGAGTTACTCAGTTCACATTGCACTTTTGGAATTTTATGCACCGTGAGTTGGGTACTCATTTAGAGATGAGTACAGCTTTTCACCCACAAATGAATGGTCAGACAGAGCAGACTATTCAAGTTTTGAAGGATATGCTTCGAGCTTATGTGATTAATTTGGGTGGTCATTGGAACCAGTTCTTTCCTTTGGTGGAGTTTTCCTACAATAACAGTTACCATTCTAGCATTCAGATGGCACCATTTGAGGCTCTATAAGGGAGAAAGTGTTGATCTCCAGTTAGCTGATTTGATTCCTTCGTAGTTAGGTCATGAAGTACGGCTTTGTTGCAAGATTTGATGGATAAGGCAAAGTTGATACAGGTCTAACTTTTGACATCCCATAGTAGATAAGAGAGTTCATAACCTAGAGTTCATAGTTGGTGAGTTAGTTTTGCTGAAAGTATCACCGATGAAGGGTATGATGAGGTTTGAAAAGAAGGGAAAGCTTAACCGAGATTTATTGGTCCTTTTGAGATCCTATGGTGTATTAGTGAGGTGGAATATAAGTTGGATTTGCCTTTGAGTCTTTTAGTTATGCATCCAGTTTTCTATCTTTTAATGTTGAAGAAGTACAATTTTGATAGTTTTTATGTGATTTGGTGGAACTCGGTGGATTTGGATCAAAATCTGACTTTTGAAGAAGATTCTATAGCTATTTTGGATAGGCAAACTAGGAAGTTGAGATCTAAAAATATAGCATCAGTGAAGGTTCAGGGAAAGCATCATCTGATTGAGGAGGCTACATGAGAGACAGAGTCAGATATATAGAGTAGATATCTCTAGTTTTTCAACAGTTCAGGTACTTTCCTTACTCTTATGTTTGAGGATGAACATGTGTTTAGTAGTAGATGATGTAACAACACTCATAGTGATTTTTGGATTTCTATGCATTTTGACTATTTTACCCCATCCCATATATGTATTATGGTTTTATTGGTCTGCAGAAGTGGTTCGCATGGTTTCCAAGGTGTTTGATTGGGTTTGATATGAGTTTTTCATTTTGGAACGTTGATATAGTTGACTTTGGTCAATATTTAGAGATTTAGACGTTGTATGAGAATTTTGCCAGTTCTGTAAGCTCTGGAATGCCATGTTTAGCCCTGTTGGTTTGCATTCCAAGGCGTTGAGATGCGTGTTGAGTAGTTGGTTGGAAAGTTAGAAGTTTTGGCCTAGTATTGACTTTGGTCAAAGTTCATTAATCACGACATACGTTAGTAAATTTGATAATTCCATTGAGTCTGAAATTTCTCTTTTAGTCTAATAGCATAATTGATTTATGCTCATGGGGTTCTAAATGGATTTCGGGGGTGGATTTCGAGTGTTTTTATTGGTTGTTATTGTTGGATGTTGATCCTAGTGCAACTGCAACTGCACATGCGAGCATTCGGTTGCACCTTTGGTGCCGCACCTGCGGGTGTTGTCCATACCAGAGATTAAGGATCGCGCCTGTGGGGTCGAGGGACTTTGAAGACTTCCCCTCTTGCAGGAAAATTTTCGCAGTCACGGTATTGCACCTGCGGATTTTCACCACTTCTGTAGAACCGCAAATGCAGTGATTCCTCCACAATAGTAAAGTCCATTTATTTTAGTGGTTTCTTCCAAAATGAGGAATTGTCCGCACCAGCGACTTTGCGCCAGCGGCCAATCCTCTACTGGTGCAGAAATTATTGTATTTCAGTGATTTCTCTCCCCCTTTAATTATATTTCTTCTACAACTAATTTTTGGAGCTTAGGGACTCGATTTTGAGCTATTCTAAAGGGGATTTGTGAGGTTTCTTCATAAGGTAAGTTTCTTATACTACTTTTATACATTTTTCAATGATTATTTTATAATTTCACCTTCGAATCTTGATTTTTCAACTTGGAATTTTGGGGTTTTCCTAGTAAAGTTAAAGAATAATTTTTTGATGATCTCAAGGTTAATTTTAACTTTCTTTTTGATAATATTTTATATTTAAACTCCTTAAGCTAATAAAATTTAAGTTTTGCCATTTAGGGATTGGGGTTGACTTTTGGGTTGACTTTTTAGATCTGAATTAGAACTATAGCAATATGAGTATTATTTGACTCGTATTTACATGTAAAACTCATTATTGGTAGATTAGTTGAATTTGGAAGCCATTCAAAAAGGGAAGGCTCATGGTGTGATCAAGTAGAGACTTGCAGGTTGGCTTCGAGGTAGGTTATGACTTAACTTTCTTCAAAGTTTACTTGGGTGGGGAATTATCGTGTAAAGTATTCTATGGATTGGGTGAATTCATAGATTTGAGTATTAAATGAGATGTATCATCATTGTGATGCCCAAATTAGGTCTTACACTATTTTAGGTGATAAGGAACATAGATTCCTAGTTTGATGTTGAGGCTCGTATCAAATGTTCATGGATTTATTATGATTCTGAGATATTGGACATATTTATTGTACTTGGCTTACTTTTACTTTCGTATTCATGCATATTCATTCATCTGTTAGTATATGAAAATAATTGATTGAGAAATGATTTGAAAGAAATGGATTGAAAGAAACACATGATTTTGGTTCCGAATTGAGTCCAGGCCATTAATACTGATTATTAGTCTTGATTTGAGTCGGAGTCATTGATATTTATTGTAGTCCTGATTTGAGTTCGGGAATGATATTTGGAAGTCTTAGTTTGAGTCTAGGCATGATATATGGATCTCATAAATCCCTCATGGGTTCTATCCCACAGCACACGACTGGGGAGGATGTATATCAGTAGGCATTAACCATTTCATATCATCCCATATCATTGAATTGCATTACCATTTGGATTGTTATTGTGATTGAGCTGAGTTATATTGCTTATTATTATTTAACTGCTGAGACTTTTTTATGTGCAGAATTATTTTAGTGTTCTTTATCCAATATAGTATCTACTTAAACTCAGCCAGCTTATGATGTCTACTAGCTACAAGTAGAACATACTCACTCATACTTTTCTGCATACTTCTAACGCAGATCCCGGTATAGGACCCTACAACTAAAGTTTGTGCTCCTGAATCATTATTTGAAGTTGTGGTGAGATTTGACCTTAAGAGATTGACCTAGTTTCTCATATCCCTTATTTCTGTCTTATCTACTTCTTGGACAGCATTGCATTTTAGTTTTGACATTCGATTTTAGAGGTCGCTCTTGTACTTGTGACAGCTGAGTCTTGGAATTTCTGATGTACTATTGCATTTTCGTTTGAGGATGTTTGGAGTTATTATTAAATATTTATATTGATGTTTTATTATTTTCCATTATTTTGAGTTGTTTTTGTTTGTCGAGTTTAGCTTACTTACCATGACTGAGTTGGGGTAGATGCCATCACAACCCTCGTAGTTTTGAGTCATGAAAAATTGCACCAGTGCAAATTCCTAGACAACTTTATACTTCGATCTTTTTAAAAGTAGTTTCATCCCGGGACTTTTAGAAACTCTATAGATACATCTTAAATATGATATTTACACAACTTTTGACCGAGAAAGATTTAGTAGCCACCATGGAGGTTGGAGAAAATTGATTCCATCTTTTCTTCTCCATTTATTTTTTTTATGTTTTTCATTAGGATGATTTGTTGTAATTTCTTCATGCCTATGTGGAGTTAAACTTTTCATTTTAGGATTATGGTAGATTCATGATTGTTATGGTATGAACTTGAATTGACTTGATAAGATATTTATCATTGTATTATAGCTCGTGTGGTTATTTACTTTTTTTTTATCTTAATTATTTATTTACTTGATTACCATTCAAATACTATCTTAATTATTTGTTTGCGTAATCACCATTCAAATACTATCTGTGATGCATAAATTAAACTCGGAAGAGCAAATTTACATGCGTAATAAGAAAAAGTAAGGATTGATTGTGAATCTTATAAGGAAAGGCAAATGATTCACTAACGTGGATAGGAATATACCCGTTAGTCTTACTCACTTGATACAGATGAAATCTTACATGAACTTCACTATCAACCAACAACTATAGGAATATAAACGTTAGGAATAGTGGATTAGGCTTAGAGTTGTTGGTAAAACTCTCAATAAAGTAATATCAATCTGCAACTAGTACCCAGATAAAAAATCAGAGTAAGTTCAAGTGATTACTCAATATAATTTCTATCAAATCCATAGCCCTATATAGATTTCATCTTACTTATTACATAAAATGGGACTCTTTGTTTGGTTAATTGTTCATTAATTTTTTCTTTTTCTTTTTAGTTTAGTAAATTTATAATATAATTTAGATTTTTGTGCTTGAATAAATAATTATTATTAGTTTAACTTAGAATAAATAGCTAATCGATAAGTCTCTGTGCATATTATATCTGGACTTAAAATCCTATATTACTTATGCGATCGCATGCATTTGCATGTGCGTATTAATGTAACAAGTTTTGTTGTCATGGGCGAGGATTTATAAATTAACTATTTATCCATATTAGACATTTTTATTTATTTATTTATTTGAGTTTTCTTTCTTATTATTTTATTTTTATTTAATATTATTCTACACTTCTTGACATAGCATCTTAGAATAGAAATTAGTTGAATGATGAGTATTTATTTACTAGTAATTCTTATATGTATTATAGAGAACTCCACTTAAATATTATCATAATTTTTCTGGAAGCGAATTGTGCACACCTTCTCAATCCTTTGTGTGAAATATTGTAGTATATGTGATCGTCTGGATGGACATTTGAATGGTTGTCTGAACTCTTATTCTCCATCCCCGAACCCTTATTATGATTCTATATTATTTTGATATTGACAGGATTAATGAATTGGAGGATATGGAAAGTCATGCTTAGATGAATGATTTAATAAGACAAAGGATTACACCGCACTTGTGCAAGATCAGATTGAGGAAACCATAAAATCCATGAAAAAGTTTAAGGCCAAACTCGCAAAAATGAAGATTGAGGCTGAAACTTGTAATGATTTAAAACTTATAGGCTTTGCTAATAATCAGGACAATCCTTAAATAAATGAAGTGAGCGAGTTTTTACAATAAGATAACTTTGATGAAGCAGAGATATTGAGTAAATCTTAGCTCAATAAATAAGGTGGACGAATTAGATTTGCAGGGTTGCTCCATTATAGTCTTTATGATAGAAGAGTAAGTTTTGCTCAAGGTCTCACCCATGAAGGGTGTGATGAGGCTTGAAAACAGAGGTAATCTTAGTCTGAGATACATTAGTATATTTAAAATCCTTAGACTTGTGGGGGAGGTAGTCTATTAATTGTTTTTGCCTCCAGATTTATCGGAGTCCACCCGGTGTTTCATATTTTGATCTTAAAGAGTATCATGGTAATGATACTTATATTATTCACTGAAATTCGATCTTGTTTGATGAGAATTTATCTTATATAGAGGAGCCTGTGACTGTTTTAGATAGAGAGGTCCGTAAGCTGAGATCCAAAGAGATTGCATCTGTGAAGGTCTAGTGAAAGAACCATCCTGTAGAGGAGGACACATGGGAGACCAAATCAGACATGCGTAGTAAGTATCCCCAGATTTTTACTGAGTCAGATATTTTTTTCCTTGTTCCCCTTCTTGTCCATTTTGGGGATGAATGGTGCTTTAATTAGTATCTGATATAACAATCGGTTCGATCGTTATGAGGTGGTTTGGGCCATAGTATCCTTGTTAGAGTCCCCATAGTAAAGTTGAGCTAACAAAACTCAAGGATGGATCGGAGAGGTTTAAAACGGAAACTTTTGTATAATCATGATGACTTATGCATTATTGTGATATGTTATATTTCGTTAGGGGATGACCTAGCAAACCAAACCTCCGTAGAGAATTTTGAGACTACGAGTGAGTTCATAGAAGTGTTTTATAGTGGTTTGCACATATGGTTTATGTTGTGGTGTCTTGAAATGATATTTGTCTTGTGAAATAAAACTTGGTATTGCTTTACCAAGATTCTGATTAACGAGGCACCACTGCAGAAGTGGACTTTTCACTACAGCAAGACCGTCGTAGTGATCAGAGTTCTATCATAACAGATGTCAGTGATAATATCAGTCTCGCCATAGCGAGGCATTAGTGTCCATAGTGGTACCGCCATAGCAAAAATAAGCAGTTAACGCAAGACAAAATTAGCCTGTAAGTTAGTTATCTAGAGTTTCTGTAATAACCGGGTCCGTCGTTATGGGTAGTACAATCGTGTCAAGTTTTAGAGTTAGAAAACTCCGGGTTTGGGAGTTTGAAATTCTAGGCTAGGCTACCCTCGGCCGATTTTGGAGTGAGGTAGAGTCTAGGAAAATCTGGGTAAGGATTGGTCTAGGTGTCTTGTTTTGAGCTAGTTTTCCACGTAGCCAAGACATAAAGGAGTCCGGGGGACTTTTCAGAATCGAGTTTAGGTAAGTAGAACTCCCAGAATCGCATTTGACGTGAAGGGTTTATTTTGGATCGTCGGGGAAAGCAAGTGTGTTGTGAAATGGCCAAAACTGGGAGATTTTTGGAAATTTTGTCCATGATGAGCGCAATGGTCCATGGTAGCGACCTCCGCTATAGCGGTGGAAAATACCGCTATAGCAGTGGTCAAGGCGGTCAACACCCACTTAAGATCGCTATAGCGGAGAAGGAACCGCTATAGCAAGCCGACTTATTTTTAATGCAAAAACTTTTCCAAAGCAGTTCAGTTTTCTACAATTCATTTGGGAGAAGAACTAGGGAGATTTCAGGCGATTTTCCTCTTTTTTCCTTCGAATTTCTTCCCTAAAGTAAGGTTTCTACTCCCCAATCTTTGTACTACATTTCCTATGTGGTAGAATTGCTAGGAGGGAACTTGGGGAAGGATTGGAATAACCTAGGAATGGTAGAATTCGGGAAAGGAAGGGGATTCCAAGCATGAACGTTCTTGGGCATTGTTAAAAGTATGTTATTATGATCATAGGTTGTTAAATTCTCTATTTTTATCCGTAAAAATGATAGAAGTAGATGAAAAATCCTGAGAAAAGGGTGGGATGATCATGGGTGGCCTGGGGTTTGGGGATTTGGTGTAATCCAGGTACTGTGCAGGTCTTGTGTGTTAATTGTATGTACTTTTGTGTTATTTTAGACCAAGAACGAGAAAGGAATCTGGAACATGGGAAAGATCGAGTTGAATAGAGCTTGGATTATTTCGAGGTAGGTGATGGCTTATAATTTCTGTGAATATTGTATATTCTTGTACTCATATCTAAGTGATTGTATGAATTACATTACTTAGGAAAGTTGTGTAGAATGTCTAAGGTTCCTTCTTTACAGTCTGTGATTTGAACGGTATTTGCTTGTTGGTTTACAAGTTGTTTGTTCATGCATTTGACTGTGGATTATTGACATTCGGTTGGCTCGGGTACCACGCCTGGCATGGGTATAACAAATGGTTGGCACGGGTACCATGCCTGATACAAAATATACTAACGGTTGGCTCGGGTACCACGCCTGGTACGGGTTTACTTTTATTGCATTATTACATTTTTATGGTTGTGTTGCATTGACTGATATTGGTTTCATGAGTGGACCGAACTCTTTATTGAAATGTGTTATTGGTTTGGTAGTCCTTGAGAGGCCGGGGAAATTCTGTATAACTATTGTGGTTGTCTTGGTTTAGGCCAGGTTGATTCAAGGTACATTGTGTTGTCTAGAGGGGATCCCAGGGTGATTCCGGGCTAGACGAAAAGGTATAGTTAACGGTATATGGTTGTGGCTTAGAGTTAGGTTGTGGATTTCATGCAGAACGGGTAAGTAGAGACTTGTAGTCTAGGTGTGTCTGTCGCCATTATTGCATGTTTTCCATACCTTTTGATTGATATTGTTGTACTGCTTGTACACTGTTTATTTGGAAACTGGCTGATGATCCTACCAGTACACAGTGGTGGTGTACTGATACTGCACTTGCTTTTTTTTTGGTGAGTACAGAAAATCTTCCAGCGGCTGAGACGCGACCTCATCTTTAGTACCGACGATTTCTGACTCCAAGGGTGAGCTGTTTGATCAAGCTACCTTGGGCTTATCTTTAGAGTTGCAGTCCACTTGTCTCGGACTTGAAACTATTTCCGTATTTTCTTTTGGGGTTGCATCCCCGTATTCTAGATATTGGTAGTGATGTTTGGTACAACGAATTTCAGTTCCTAGGAGGGATTTTCCGCAGGATATATTAAAGCTTTAGTTTTTTTGCATTGCTTAGTTGCTAGTTTATTTTCTGTTTACTGGTTTTAGGCTGTTAGTCTAGGCAAAGGGTTGAACTCTACGGATTCGCTCATCCGAGGGTTGGGTGGGTGCCACTCACGACGGTCTGGGTCGTGACAGTTTCTCACCCTCAAAACTTCAAAACTTATTAAAGAGACATGTGAGTTGATTTTCTCAAGGCTAGGGCAGATTTCTTCTTTGAGTTAAGTTCACCCCCTTCAACTCATTCATCTAGTAATTCTCTTATACCCTAGAATTGACGGGGGTGGCTTTAATGGTAGATCATGAGTTAGAACTCTAGAACTTATGAAGGCTATGAAAAAATAAATAGGTGGATGTAATTATCATTTCTTATGCTTCTAAATTATTAATTAATACTTTTTATGATGAAATTTGATGTTCTAATACATAATTGTGGTGTTTTAGAATCTAGAATTCAATAAAGATTATGCATTTAGCATAAAAATTACTTTAAGGGGGTTAATGGGGTATAAACTCCGTAATTTAGGATGATGTGATCATTAGGAACTAGACTATGATGAATTAACCCTTGGGTAATGGTTTAAACTTTGAAAAAATATAGAATAAGGTGAATTTGAATTCTCAAAGTTATTATTTGAAGAGTAGATAATTAAATACTCTTGCATTGATTATTTTTAAATTTTGCGTATTTTGAGACTTTGAGGAAAGGAGGCTCAGATGAAGTAGCTTGCTCTTTCAAGTTCTTCTATTGAGGTAGGTTATGATTTAATTGGAGTTAAACTTTTATTAGTCACTTATATGTTTTATGAGTTGATAAAGCATGCATGATTGGTCTTCGTACATAGACTGTGAATGATACTTGTTAGGTGATAATGCTTGTATGAATAAGCTACTAAATTATTGAAGCATGTCTTAATATAACTTGTGATTATGATGTGCACTTGTGATTATCAATGTGTATTTGTCTTTATTATATTGTGAGATAACTGAGCAGCGAAGATACTAAGATATGTTAAGAGGAATAAGGAACATATAATTATTCTGATATGAGTGGCTTGAGTCCTATGTGAGCTTATGGATGAGTGATTATGTGAGTGATCGGGTACCACACCGGTACGGAACATGATTCAAATATAAGTGGCTCAAGTCCGATGTGAGCTTACAGATGAGCGGTTGTGTGGTAGATCAGGTACCACGCTAATATAATATATAAATGCCTAGGGTCCCCTGTAGGTCATAACTAGTTAGAAAAAAAAATAAGACCATTTAGCATGTATGTACAGATGAGTGACAAATGTGTGTTCAAATATAATACAGAGCGAGACTGATGAGATACAGAGGCTACACAGTTGTGATTCAGTATTGATACAATTTTATAATTGTGTTGTGATTGCATTGTACTTGCAGAGTTTTATGATGACTTTGTATGTCTATTTTTTGGTGACTTATATGTCCAGTATTGATTGATATTGATATGGTTAAATTTGAGTTATTTACCTGATTTTTGTTGACTACTTGATTCCCTGAGTTACTTGGTTATGTGCTATTGTACCTGTCTACTATTTTTATTGACTATGTGATATATATTTGTTACTACTCTGAGCCATTCTATAATGCCTACCAGTACATAGTATTTTTACTGATGTTACTTCTGCAGTTTTCTTTTAGTGCAAACTGTGTTCTACAGTCTTCTTCGCGATCTCACATTTAGTGTCACTTGCCGATTGATCTGGGGTGAGCTATTTTTCTATCTAAGTTGTCGAAGATTCTCTTTGACAAATGTCTATTTGCTTCAGATATTATTTTATCTATTTTTACTACTCTTAGATTTTTACTAGTTAGAATCCTTGTACGATGACTTTCGAGTTTTGAGATTGTAATAGTTAGACTTTTGCGCATTTACTTTATTTGATATTTAAAACTCTTAGTATTATATCTCAAATGCCTTAAATTTGATAAATGAATCTGTAACTGCTTGGGTTAGTTGGTAAGTCATGATTCACCCATTAGAGAGTTATTGTGAATGTTAATCACGATAATTTGAATCTTAACAGTAGACAAGCTTATGCAGTTTAACTATATGAAGAGACGATGCATACCTGACTAGGAACCAGGTTCTTTGACTTTCTTCTTTGCGGCTAATCATTCTTAGGAGTAGGATAATATTACCAGATCTCATTTAGCTTCCTTGATCTATTAATAAGTCAGCACAAGTTAAAGTATAAGTCTAGGCTATACAGTTCTTAAATTCATTCACCAATATTGTGACTATATCATGTCCAAACACTAGAGAATGAAGAGAGTTTTTGATCTCATATTCAGTAATCATTCAATTTAACCTCATTGGTTATTTCTCATGTGATTTATGCTTCTTCATCACATGTGTCCTTCTCTTCTTCTGATATATATATATATATATATATATATATATATATATATATGTGTGTATGTATCTTAATTAGGTTGTTAGTCAGTTTCAATATCAATTACTTTTTAGATCATTCTGTAATACAATTTCTTCTTTTGCCTGAGGTACTAAGTTCCTTGTTTCTTTTCTTCTTGATCTATATATCATCTTCATCTTATATAGAATTAGTTCCTTTATTTGGATTCTCAAAAAGTTCAGGCTTTAAATATATAGCCATTATACTGAGTGAGTCTTGGCTATTTTTTTCTACAAAGTCTCTTGCTTGTCAGTGCTCAGGCAATCAGAAAACCAGATTCTTTAACTTTGCAACACCTCAAAACTTGTTTCTTTTATTATTATCCCGTGGCGATCTTCATTTGCTCGTCTTCTTATCTTCATATTTTGGGAGTGAGATTTTTTTTATTTAAGTTTCCCAAACTCTCTCTTCATGGATTTCAGTAGGAAGAAATTTAGCTTTTTCTTTGTCATGTGTTAAGACCTTTACACATGCTCTTACTTCTTCCTATCTTAACCCTTTCAACCCAATTAGTGATTGACTTTAGAAACCTATATATTCTTAGGTCCCTTTATCCTAGAAGGAGAGTAACTTGAACATCCTCCACTTAATCCAGTTGATTCTGCTTTTTTTGATGAAGGACCAAGTTTCTTTGTCTTTTTTTCTTTGTGAGCTACTTTTAGCCTGGTTATGCATGTATCTTCAGGGTATCTAGTGCAGGGATGATTGTATAAGATAAAGACACACAAATTCTCATGATATGCTCTTTTATCTTCATACATTGATTTACTTAGTATAAGTTCAGTATACGATTCTTTCTTAACAGCTTTAAGATACTCTTTTGCTCCATAGGAGTATTCTTAGCCTGATTTAGCTTTTGAGACTGCAACTACAATTTCTCCCTTCACTATCTCTAAAGTATCTCTCTCATTTCTTAATGAGAAAACTTATTTCTTCTCCTAAATTTTTGAAATCTGATTCAAGGGAAGTATATGCATCACCACCTTCTCTTGTAGAGTATGGAGATTTTTATTGTCATTCTTGATCTCAGGCATATGTATTTCACAATCATCATCTTTGAACTCTTGTTCTAGAAAAGCCATCAATGATAGGATATCTTCTGAGTCAAATTCCGCTTTTGCTAATAGGGATTGATTCCTTTCCTCTACTTCATTATCCTCATCTTCACTTGAGGAACTTCCCATAGCAGCTAATGCATTTCTCACAATTTGATTTGTTTATCATTTTCCTTCTCTGGAAAACCTCTAATAAAGTGATCTGATCCTTTATTTTTATAGCATCCCTTTGTTTTGTTTCTATTAGGTCAACAATATGTTTGACATATATCATTTATAATCTCGATACTTGTATATATGTTCGCCATCTCACTTATTTGATTACTTTATATACCTAGTATATGTAAAACGGCATCAATTTGCTCTATAACATAGAGATGTTCTTTAAAAAAATCGAGATTTTCTCTATTCTTTATTTTCAATTTATAAAAAGCTTACTAACAAGGAAAGCATAACTTCTCACTTTTAATTTATTTTTCAAGATAATATCAGAGACCTTTATATTTAATTTTATAATATTAATCTCCCTTACAATTTTAAATATTACAATTACTTTTTATATTTAATTGTTTATTACAATTTTATGAACCAATCTTATCATTAATGTAAAATAATATGATGTGATTAAATATCTTTCATCCCCTTACTTTGAAATGGAAGAAGGAAACTACTCCCATGGTTTCCATATGGAATTATTTTTTCAATTTTTTTGGGAGATTCTGCAGTATCATTATGATTATGTTTGATTCCCTTCTAAGGCTCGAGACAAGGAATACTGTTGATATACTCATATCTCCGGAATTACTTAAAAAGAGAAAACGTCCAAAGAAGAACTGACTGTAATAAAGCTGTTAACTGTTATGTCAAAGCACCTCCTGATTTTCCTTCTCCTTTTGTTTGTTTTTCCTTTTATATTTATTTATTCAATTCCCACTTGACATAAATTGCAACGAATGGCCATGATTCCGAGGTGGATACTGTTACTATATTAGGAAATAAATGAATTTACTGTAATAATATTTTTTTTTTGAAAATTATAAAAAAGAATTGTCAGCATCACATGCTTGTATACTTTATATACCAACACCACATTGATCATCACTTTCTCCAAATACCACACGAGCAAAGAAAACAAAATGTTCTTCTTTCCTTTCACAGTCAACACTGGGAAGGGTAACATAAATAGGGTTTTCACCTCATTAATTTCTGCATCAAATATTTCGATGGAACTCTTTTCTTTTTAATCAATCTCTAAAAGTATAACATCGTTCAGTATGTAATAATAAATTAATTTTACATTTTTGATTTTACCCCTAACGGGATCATTTGTAGTTATACTAATATTTATAAAAAAAATTAGATCACAAATTTCAAAATTTTCTTTTCATTTTTAAATTTTATGTCCAGTCAAATATGAAGAATATAAATTTGAGATGGAGCGAGTACTTGCATTCTCCTATGAATAATCCAATCTCTTTAGGGCGCACGCTACTCAGAAGGAAAAAAAATGTAGTACAAAGTAAATGTATTAGAGTTTTAGGTTGTATATATTGATAATAAAACAAATATATATTGGATAATTATAAATAAATTTATTATAAACACTAATTGATGGTCTAGTAAATATGTTAACCAACCTCTATGACTACTATGAAATGTTAAAATTCACTAATAATTTATCAATGTATATAACTTAAATTCAAATGTATACCTAGTCTAGAACAAATCTTTGAACTTGAAATCTTTTCTAGTTTTAATAGATGAGAGTTACGTATATAGCATTAGCTTAACAGTTAACATCACTGATTTAAAAGAGCAGAAATGAAAGAGGGAGATCAGATAGGTCAGTAAACCAACATTGACAAGGGATGCATTTATGAGACTTTTAATTCTTCCCTTCCTAACACTGTACAGTTAGATTTATTGAAGAAGAAGAAATAGAGAAAGTTACACAAGGGAAATAGGGGAATGAAAAGTCTTTTTAGCCCCTCTACAGAAAAATTGAAGGAAAGGCTAAAACTTTCATTTATACAACCACCAAAAAAAGAAAAAAATGAAAAAGAAATTCACAGTCCACACAAATTCGAAGGGTTCCACATCCACCAAAGTACACGAAGGAACACTTAATTAGTAATTCCATAACAAAGAAGGCTCAAAACAGGTTGAAATCATTCCTCCATCCTCAGGATATAACCAGCCTGTTTCCACAGCCGAACAGTCAGCAAATACAAAATCATTATTCAACTCGTCGCCGTAAAAACTCGTCCCTAGTCTCGGCAGCTCAATAATTTGTGTCAATTCCTCCGATGTTGCCAAGTCTATTGCCGATACCAACGATGATAAAGATGAAGAAGTTGACATATTTGATGAAGTTGAACTAGTAATTGTCGAATTATTCAGCAAATCATCATCATCAGAAGAAGAAGTAGTAATATTATTATTATTATTATTATTATTATCAAACTTGTCCATTGCTGCTGCTTTAGCTGCAGCTGCTTGAATGTCACGCGGGCTGAGTGTGACTGGTCTAGGAAGTGAACCAGCTAGTTCAGGGAAGTTGAGAATAGCTGAATTACCTTTTATGCTTAACGCTGCCACATCATGAGCTCTAGCTGCCATTTCTGGATTTGGGAAAGTCCCGAGCCAAATGCGTGATTTCTTACGCGGCTCGCGGATTTCTGACACCCATTTTCCCCAATTTCTCATTCGGACTCCTCGAAAAACAGGATGCTTGCTGCTGTCTCTATTTCTCTTTATCGACTTATTGGTAATTTCCAAGTCTTTATTATCATCTTGTGCGGCTGCTGAATTCATCTTTACACGTACATATATTGACAAAAGAAGGATTAAAGGGGTGATAAATTTCTTAAGAGGGAATAATAATTAAGAAGAAGAAGCAAGAAAGTTGACGATCAGTTGAATGAATATCAGTGGAATGTAGAAAGCAAAAGGATGCATCCAAGAATATAACTTTACTTCTTTTTTTCCGATATGTCCCAAAAATAATAGTCACCCACAACACTTATAAGGAAGGAAGAAAAGGAGGGAGGGACCCATGGAAGAAATGGGTCATACCCTGATAAACCCCCTATGGTACGACAGGGTCCCCTTCACCAGTACCAAGCCAACCAACCATTATATTGAATTGAATTGAATATGTTACTCCTAACTTGTTGTTTGTGAAAGTAGGAATATAACTTTTCTGGACTTTTCATTTCACCTATGTTTCACTGTTCATTTCTCCCCCTCTCCCCTTCTTATCATCTATCTATCACCCACCACATTTGTCCATTCCAACATGTGCCCGTAACAGTCATGTCTGATTAATGCACATACACTTATTTTATTCAAGAGTCACTGTAACTATGTCTTATAATTCGCTATATAAATTCTCACCGATCATTTTATTCCGTATAAAACCATTTCACGTTAATATTAAATAAATAAATAAAATACTCCTTTTTTTCATTTTATGTTATGCACTTTGACTAGGCAAAGAAAAAACGTTTTTAGACAATAGATATCTTAACTTTTGGCTTTTGACTTTAACCCAAAAGTTAGAAGTTAGAAATCTTAATTTATGATTTTTTGCTTATTTTTACCATTTTAGCTTAAAATCACGTGCTTATAAGCAATTTTTTTTAATTTACCCAAACATTCACAAAGTGCTTAAAAACACTTAAAATAAGTAAATTCAAACATGCTCTAAAAGTTCTTTGTGTGTTCTAGTGACATATAAATTTCTGGAAGACAAATAACAGGTAAGAAAAGCATATGACCAAGATAATAATGTCTTTTACTATTAAAATTAATTAATAGAATTGTTCTTTCGTTTTCTTTCTTTACCAATAATTGCAAGGTAATGTCTTCACTAAAAACAGAAGTTTAATGGTTGTAGAGGGTGTTCGTACTTTTCTCGATTATATGATTTATTGTGTTTAGTTACACTAGAAATAACTATAACCGCTGTTTCTGTACTTTTTGTGTTACAAAACAAGTATTCCGTTCAGCTCACAGAATTAAATAGAAAATAGTGGATTGGATTATTTTATTTTCAATGCACAACAGTTTTTTGTCGACGTTGTAAAATGGGAAAAGTCTGCAAGTTGATCAATTCTTTTCATATAATACACTGTATTTTTAAAAGACAAATTTGTCCTCATTGTAGTGGGAAAAAAAAAAGTCGATCGATCTCAAAATCACAAATTGAACTACTGAAAGTAGCTTTATTGGATTGAATACATCTCTCTTTTTTTATAACTAATGATTGTATTAATTACCAGTGAAACCATTGCAAATTAAGAAGTTATTCCCTTCGTTTCTAAATAAGTGATTGTTTAGCCTTTTCATTTGGACATTAATGATATATGTTCTTCCAATTTTACCCTTTTCTAAATAAAGAAAGTTTTATAAAATTAAAAAACTACTAAAGAGTTACATTTTTTTCTAAGTATTTGTTAAGGGCAAGTTAGTAAAAGTATTCTTTGTTATATAGAAATGAGTAGTTTCATAAGGGGTGTGCCAAAATTTAAAAAAAATCACTTATTTAGGAATAGAGAGAAAAACACAACTTGTTTTTTTTCCGCCGGTATTCGGTGCCCGCATTGGAGCCCCAATTAATTTAGATTGCGCATTGCAGGGCCCATTCTGGGAGTGGCGCTCCCAACGGATTTTTTTTCATAACCCAAGGCTCGAACCAGAGACCTCTGATTAAGGATGTAGCAGTCTCACTACTGCACCACCAACCTGCCTTGGTCTCTAACAAATCTCATCAAAATCGGAGCTCTAACATTTCCCCTAAACTCAAAAAATTAGATTATGCATGAATATTTTAAGAGTAATTTTCGTAAAGGGCTATAGTTTGGACTATTATTACGAATAATAGTTATAGTTTGCCTAATTACAATTCCCAGCAGATTCTCTTTCTCACCACTCTCCTCCATCTTCCCTCCCCCCTCTCTCTCTCGACCTCTCTCAATTTTTTTCCAGTTCTTCCCCCCTCTCTCTCTCTCCACCTCTCTCTCTCTCTCTCTCCCTTTCTCTCTCTTTTCTTGTTCAGATTCAGAAACTTCTCTAAAACCTCAAAGATTCAATTTTTATCAATTTCTAGAGATTGAAATTTTGAGAAATTCATTCTTGATGTATCATATATACAAATTGTATAAAAAGAGTAATTTTAGAATGTATTAGATGTATCAAACTCTTTTTCGCTTATGAAATTTCTCTTCTTCTTTATTGTTCTTGAGAAATTTAGATATTGCATCATAGATACAGATGTAAAGTAGTCTGTGTCATAGATACAAACTATATCAGAAAAAATCTCAGAATTTATCGGACTTTTTTTTGATACATAAATACAATTTGTTGTATAAATATGTATAAATCGAAGAAGAAGATAAAACTCAAAGGAATTCGGATACATAGATATAATTGAAATTCTGATACAATTATGTACGATTGATACATAGATACAAAAGAAGCAAAGATTCAAAAGAAATTCAAAATATGTATCAATCGAAGAAGAAGAGAAGATTCAAAGGAATTCTAATACATAGATACAACTGATATTTTGATACAATTATGCAGAATTGATACATAGATACATAGAAGAAGAGAAGATTCAAAAGGAATTCTGATGTGTCCGTATCCAAAATTCTGATACATAAATATAATTGAAATTCTGATACAATTATGTACAATTAATATATAGATATATAGAAGAAGAGAAGATTCAAAAGTTTTTTGATAAATAGATACAATATATTTTATCAATATGTATCAATCGAAGAAGAAGGGAGAATTCAAAAAGATGTTGATTCTAGAATAATTATGTGGTTGTGTTCTCCTTTTTCGTGAGCAAAAATATTAATGTGTTTCATGTCCAAACTTTCTGGTTGTATTTCCATAAATAACTTTATGTTGCTTGCGAAGAGATTCCGCTAATTTATCTTGTTTGTAAAACATAGATACAAGGTGGTTGAGAGACGGCAAAAAATAGAGTTATGGTAGTGATTGGAGTTTGGGATAGGGCGGCGATTGAAGTAAAGGTGGTTGTAGGAAGGGAGGGGGGGGGGGGGGGGGGGGGGGGGGGGGGGGGGGGGGGGGGGGGGGGGGGGGGGGGGGGAGAAGGACGAGAGTGGCGAGTGAGAGATGGAGAGAGGGGAGAAATTTGCTATAAAAATCTAAGTATATTTGTGTTAGGTAATATTTCAAACCTATAGTTATGTATAGTAGATATAGTAGTTATGTTTGCCTAGTTATATAAATTTTCCATATTTTAATGCCTGATGAGACTCTAGCATTACGGGTTTGTTCAGTAGGAAGGAAACATTTTTTAGAAAATATTTTTCAGTTTTCTAATTTTCTCGTGTTCGGTTGATTAAATATTTTGGAAAATATTTTTTTTTAGAAAAACAAGCTGCTTAAAAATGAGGAAAATGAACTCCACCCCCATAGCCCTCATCCCCACCAGTCCACACCCCTAACTCCCCACCCTAACCTCCCATAATATTTGTCTAAATTGTATATAAGTATTTTTAGGATAATAATTTTTATTTACCTACCAAACATAAAAAAATAAGTAGGAAATCCACTTATTTTTTAGAACACACCCTACATATGTAGGCTACCTCCTTTGGCAAACTATCCACAGTTGTGCACCTTTGCTCAAAGAGTACTCTGAAATTCCATTCAATCCATGATAAATATACACTATGCAAAAACAGTTTTGAAAACTTGGGATGACTGAGATTTCGTCTTTACCATTCTGAATGCACCACTACACGAATAGATCCCAATCAAATGGTGGAAAAGCTTTGTCTTTCGATCAATGTAAGCAGTCTATTCCACAGGTTAATGGGGAATTGACATTGGATGAAAAAGTGCTCTATGGATTCTTCTTCAACATGGCAGAGAAGACAAGTTTTAGATACATCGATCCCCATTTGGAAAGTCTCTCATAATTTAACAGTTTCCTCTGTAGCATAAGCCACATTGTGATATAAGCTTTGTGCTTGAGTGCATTTCTAAACATGAGACTTGCCTGATCATACTTCCTCCACTTCTATTAGTGTGTTGCATCTGATCAGCTACATCTTTAGCAGAATATCACAATCGAATTTGAACTGTTTTCTTTTCGGAAAAAAACTTCTACTCAAACGAGTAAATTTGATCCATGAAACTGGAGAATAAAAGAAGTAAATTAAAGCTTAAATCTTCGATTCTCTTAGAAATACTCAAATGCACATTGACATCTCCAAAATAATGCAAAGAAACAAGCTTTTCCCCACCAAAATTTTATATCAATAATCCATTTAAATTTATCAAAGTCCAAACAAAATTGATTCCAATGGATTATTGATATAAAATATAAATTCCGGCAAACAAAGTAGTAGCAAAGTCGAAAACCAGTCTTAGCAGCACCGGCAAACCAAATGCCGGAAACGGGAGTATCCGACGAGACTTTAGGGCCAATTGTTAAGAATATGCTATTAAATCCTAAGTATAGTTATGTTTTAAAGCATAATTAGAAAGCCGAAATTAACTAAGCCAGATAATTAACCTAAGTTTTTTTTGGGTGAAAATGAGTAGGGCCCTGATGGTCAAATAAGTCATAATCTAACCCTCACATATAACCCAACCTCTTCTTTAAACATAATTCACATTTATTACGATAAACATAATAAATTGGTTATTATTTGCAATAGAAAAGTGAAACAATCCCTCATTAAGTTATTCAACTGTTTTTATTTTCATAATTCACGTTTCATGAAAGTGTTCGAATATTAAAATTCAAAAATATTGTTTATAACTTTATGTATCTACAAACATAAAGACGTAGTAAATTAATATATTGAAAATACAAAAACAACTCTGTGATCACATACAGTAATGTCTTCCACCTGTGATTCGAACTTCTTAGAAAAACTGGCCATTTATATTATAAACCATATACTATGGCCAATTAAAAAAAAACCAAGAAAATAACATGTTCATATTGCCATTTCTTCAAATATTCAGTGCTTCAAATTCTCAGATGATAAAGCTTAATATGAGACTGATTTATAAAGGGCAAGTTATATATCTGATCGGTCAGTCAAAATAATTACATTCGTTAGCCAAATATATATATATATACAATAATATACAAAGAATATATATTTGTTGACTATTATTTTAATGGATGGTTATACAGTGTAGTTTTCCTTTTATAAATAGTATTACAAATTTGCATCTTTACCCTATAGTTATCGACCAATTTAGTCTCTTAGTAATATCAATATTATTCTATTGGATGTCAAACAAACAATTTCTTCTTCTTTTTTATAAATATTCTTTGCTTATTTGAGTTGAGTTACATTTTAATCCGGCGGATTACACTACTTTAGCCTGTTTTGACTCAGTTGATTAATGGGTTATTTTCAGTTTAATCTATTGGGTCAACTCAACAAACAGATAATAATTCAAATTTAGAAACATAGGTCGGCTAAGAAATATTGATGTTGTCACCCCTATTTGTAGTTAAATTGCTTATTTGTAAATGTTTACTCTTGGAGAACTAGTAATTATTCTCCCATAAAAGGAGAGTTCCCTACTTATTTTTATCCAAGTACTATCTTCTCTTATTTTGTGTGCCTTATTATAATTATTGCGTATGTCTTTGTTATATCCAAATTTAGGTCTAGCTAGACTTTCACATGGTGTCAACTTCAATAAAACTATTGAGATAGAAAAGCTTAACGGTAGATTAAATTTCACCTTATAGAATATTAAAACAAAATCGTCGTATTTTGGAAGATAATTTATGTGAATTGTATATATGAAAGATGGTAAAACAATTTCTAGGGGAAATTGGTGGTGAGAAAATATGTGTTTGTACTCTCTCGGTCAAGTCAAATTCACGCATTAAACTCCCATACAATAAATATGTATTTCAGTGAAAGGATTGTTTCAAAAACCTACTACTACTCCTTTTGTCCACTTTAATTTACTTATCACTATACTAAAAATAGATGTCCATTTTATTTGTTCAGTTCAGAAATCAAGACAAAATTTATTATTTAATTTCTAATTTACTTTTATTATTAACCTAATCATTATTCGATATATCTTAAAAATTAAATTTATTATATTTAAAGGATAATATTATAAAATTATTATTTTATTTACTGTATCTTTAGAAAGTAACAAGTAAGACAAATAAAAATGAACTTAGGAGTATTAGAGGAGTGACGTGGTGAAATGTTTCCTTTGCAATGTAAAATCTTGCTTTCCTTCTTTTCTGACGAAGCATTAAACATACTCCATTGTAATTGACAGAGTAATACAACCAAAAGGCCAAAATTGACAGAACCACCTATATGAGCTACTTGGGAAATTTCTGAAAGAATAATTTTAAACGAAATCATTGGATTTCTTAATTCCTTCCTCATCACTTTATTTGTCACATTGTTATTTACATGCCGTTAAAAAGAAACATAAAGTAGAGGATATTATTCTTATTTATTATTCCTCTCAATTTAATATTTTTTTATTTTGCACCGTATTAATATCTCTTTATATTTATGATTAAGGGTAAAAATGAAAACGAACAACTAATCATGTCTTAGTTTTTTAAAATAATAAATATTATGAGTCATCTATATTTAGTAAGGATGACAAGTAAATTGATGCGAAGGAGTAGCTTTTCAATTTTATTTTGCTTCCTTTCTTGGACGGAGCAATAAATATGCCAGTATAACATACAAAGATTACAGGTAATATTACTTCAAGAATATAAATATATAACATTTTTTGTACAAACTAATCCAATAAATATACTGAATATAAATTATTGTGTTTAATGTATAATAATAGAGAACTAAAAAAGGCAATATATATAAGACAAATTAAAAATTTGCTCAAAAATATAAGAGATAACGAAAATACAATATTTAGAAATATATATTTTTTCGGTTTGGAAATATTATTGGTTGACGAAAAGTATACCTGAGTTGGTCCCAATAGATAGGTAGAGAACAACTTGAAGATTTCAGCGTAGGGGCCATTTCATTATATAATGCATTCGTCTCTTTATATGAACAAATATACAAATAATTATAAATACAAGTAGGTCATTTGATATGATTTTTGAGGGATTATATATTAAATTTTATGTGACAAGATATTTTTGTCTTCTTCTTCCAGCAAGTTCTAACAAAAGAACAAATTCAAGAAAAGAAAATGAATTTTTGATTTTTATTTCAAAACAATTAAACATCTATAACTTTCGAGAGAAATACTATATTTATATATTGGATTTTTTTTTATCTGATTCAGACTTTGCTAACCCTTAAAGTGATTGATATTACACGTGACGTAAGTTTGCAAAATGTTCAAAGCCCTATATATTTACATAAAATGATGATTGCAATTTGCTTCGTCCCTTTAGCTCGGGCACATCCGTTATGAAATTATTCATTCCTAAAAAATAAAGGATACTTTTACTAATTTTTTCTTAATAAATCTTTAAATTATTCATTCCTAAAAAATAAAGGATACTTTTACTAATTTTTTCTTAATAAATCTTTAAAAAGAATATAACCCTTTAGTATGTAATTTCTTGGTTTTGTAAAATTTTCTTTATTTAAAGAATGATAAAATTAGAAGAACATCATTAATGTCTTCTTGAAAAGACTAAATAATCATTTATTTATGAACAAAATAAAAATAAAACAACCACTTATTTAGTAACGGAGATTTTTGTTAATGCCTATTGCCTAGACTACATTATTGTCCAAAGAGAATATTACGGTGAAGCAAAATCTTTCTTTGAATTGTTAAGTTGATTTTTTGGATCTTATTACCGAACTATACATCATTAGGAGTTTATAGTGTAAAAAAAAATCCACATAATCGAGTTACTTATGAGATAATTAGATAATTAATCTGATAAAAATGATAATTAACCTACTCCATTTGTTTGGTTGATAAAACTCTACCTGAATTTTTCTGTATGTAGTTTTACATTATTATGAAATATTTTTTCATCTAGTTTTTTCCTTTTGTTTTCATATATACTAAGAAAAAATTTAACAAGCATTTTCCACTGATTCTATTAATGAAAGTCTTTATCTTTTCTTACCCAAAAAAAAAAAAAAAATTAGACGCATCTCCAGTATATGGGTATATCTCAATTTAAAGGCCAGGAAATCAAAAACTTATGGAGTACTATAAATTATCTATATTTTTTTTTTGTTCATTCAGTATCTAAATGCAGAACAATTATATATTCCCGCATATCTTTAGTCTTGTCAAGGTTTAAAAAAAATAAAAAAAATAACAATGATTGATTGAAATTTTACCAGTAAAACAAAAGAACAAACACGAAGATCGAACTAGGCCAAAACTTTGAGCCCATAACTATTGAGTCTTCAATCTCCGTTATACCACCAACAAATGTCACTACTAAAAAATCATCATTTTTTCACTGAAATATTTTACTTACTGGAAAATATTCATTGGATATTCCAACAGATATTTTAATTGATTCGATGAAAAAAGAAAAAAATAGTATTGTTTTCATATGAAAAAAGTAGAAAGTTTATCACTATTTCAGTGGGAATCTATTTCTCATCATGTATTTATCCAGTGAGCTGGTTCGATGGAAAATGAGTGGAAAAATTATTTTCTATAGCATAATTTTTTTACTGGTTCGCAGTGGAAAAAATATTTATTTCTAAGTGTGTGATATAATCAATGAAATCTCTTTATTCTTAATTAGAAGTCTAACACGACGCAATAGTCAGAGTAATATGTTCCCAATACCAATGACTAAAAACAAAAAAAAATAGAATCTTTGATATACAAACTTATACATGGTGATTGCTTGAAATTCTTCTTCCATCAATAGTTACTCCCAGAATATAGTGAAAAGCAATTAGAGAGAGAATCTCTCAGTTCTCACAGAAAACTTCTTGACTTGTGACCGTTTCTAATCGTTGGAGCTGCAACTCCGACCAATGTTTCTCACGGTGGACCTGCCGATCCCCCGCGACCATCCACCGATACAAACCGCCTCGCTCAAATGCTCAGTTATCACAAAACCCCCTTTTTCAGAATCACTTCCCCCCTCTCCCAACCCCCCAAACCTCCAATCAACCTAGTTTTTATAAACAAAATCAAATTCAAAATCAGAGTAACCACACTCCGGCAATGGGTAGTCTGAACCCCATGCCTTTTAATTCAGGGTTGGTGACTCCAATGAACGAAAACATGGGGCAACCATCGTATGTCAACGCCACGATGAACGAAACCACAAGACAAAGTCGAGTTTGATTGGAAACAAGGGGTTATGAACTCCAAGATGGAAAACCTGTGGTTTTTTTCACTAAAGATGAGAATAAAATTCTAGCCCAGACCTGCAAGTGGACGATAATATGTAAGTTCTCCCATATTAGACCATCTATCGACATTATCCGAAAAGAGTTCACCAAACTAATAGCTAGCAAAGGCCATATCAAAATTGGAGCTTATGACATGCACCATGTTTTTATAGACTTTGATAATGTGGAAGATCATCTTAATGTCTATGCAAAGAACTTCCTCACCTTTGGGGAGAGTCATGTTATTAAAATTATGAGATGGACCTCCAATTTCAAACCAGAGGCTGAAACCACCCTAGCTCCGGTATGGATTAATCTTCCAAATTTACCATGATATTTCTATGAGTGAGATGCCATATGTCATATATGCAAGCCCATCGAAACACCCTTGGTCAAGGACAAGGCCACCATCTCGTAAAGAAGACCTGCAACAGCCAAAATTAGAATTGAAATAGATCCTACCAAGCCCCTGGTGAATGAAGTGCTTGTAGAAATGAGGAATGAAGAAGGCAAGTTGGAAGTCATTTCCCAAAAGGTGGTCTTGATGAATCCTACCCGAGCTCCATCTTTGTTGACAACCCAAGCAACTAAAGAAGTAAGCCCTCTTCCCTCCGATGGACTGCATAATCTCTACCTGGACATGGCGGTGTTTGTCTCCGACGTCAATGAAGGAGCGACTCACCCACCTGAGATTATAGATCTCCCCTTTCCGATGTCTCTTCAGCTGACTTTCCTTTTCTTTTTTGTTGTTTTTCCTTTTGCGTTTTGAGTTTGCCTTTTTGGCAAGACTATTATTTTGGATTTTTGGGCTTTTGACCCATTTGTTTTGTTTAATAAATGGGCTGATGCCACCCTTGAATTTTTTTTAAAAAAAAAGAATATGAAACCATCCCAGCATTCTGTTTTTATTGTAAGATCCAAGGCAACATGGATGAGAGATGTAGAAAACTACATCCAGAGTTAAAATAAGGAACCAGAGGAAATAAAAATACTGACAACCAGAACAACAAAAACAATGGCTCTCAACAAAATGGAGAAAAGAGAATACAAGAAGCAGTAGCAAGAAAAAAGGAAGGCAGCAACAAGAAGAACGAAAATGCTATAAACACACCACAACAACAGATCAGGAGAGATTCTACGCTTGAAGCAAAGGACCAAGAAGAAGGGTGGCAAACAGTTGAGAGAAGGAAAGGAAGAACATCAACAAATGGATTCCAAAAGGAGAACAACAATATGACTCAGACGAGTCAAAAGAATGAACAAGCAAGGACAGACCAGGTAATCCAACATCAAAGAGGTAAAGAAGGGTACAACCCAGGTACCACTTTCCAATCTAATGGAGAAGAGGAAGAAATGGAAACCATTGAGGTCTCCAATGCCTATTCCAAAGAAGATGAAGAATACCTACTAACGCCCATAAGAATGCATAGAAAATCCAACAAAAACAGAAAGGACAAGAAGAAACAAAAGTCTAAGGTATAGAATGCCCTAAGTGGAGTAAAGACAGGTAAATATCAGAAAGAAACAAACTACCCTGATATGAATTTCCTGAGTCAGGATGCTAAAAACCTCTTGACACAAGTGAAAGGTGACAACCCAAACAAAACCAACAATAAAGGTAGAAAATTCTCCGGGAAGATAGTTATACCTCCTGAGATGGCATTTGGTCTAGGAGAAGGTGCAACAAGAAGTACCACCAGGGAAGAGAGTGGGGTTGAACCTTTATTGGTTTAAAACCTATCCTTCCAGGATAAACACAAGGAAGAAGATTAGAGAGAAAGAACAAGAAGAAATCAGAAGAAAGAACACTATCTTTGATCACAAGGGAGTGAAGTGCATCAGTCCAAACCAGGGGTTAATAGGGCAAAGTGATGACACTGCCTACAAAGATTGTGAGAATGATATAGTAATGGATAATGAAACTGAAAAAGTGGAATATTCCAAATCATATGACGATCACATGAAAGGGATAGGTCCCAACCACCATAGCCCTCAGGGGGCTAACAATCCCTCCATGGCTCAACAAAAGATCACTTTCTACAACAACTTCTCTCCAAAAGGTCACTTAAACACTCAGGAAATGGAAATTGAGGAAACCAATACCATGAACACCAGAAAAGATCTCAAAGCACCATCTGATTTATACCCTAATATTATTCATGATTAATACACTATCTTGGAATATAAGGGTTATAGGATCACAGGGAGCAACTGAAAGATTAAAGCTCTTCAAACAACAATATCATCTTCCCTACATGTTCATCCAAGAACCTTTGGTGAGTGTAAGGAAAATTGAAAGGTTCACAAGAATCATTGTTTACCATCACCGTGCTCATAATATATCCAATAAGATTTGGATCTTCTGGAATAATGACCACCAAATTAATATCCTTGAGGAAAAAGAACAACATATGCTCCTTCATATCTCTAAAATGGACCCTACAACCTCATTCTACATCTCAGTGGTCTATGCCAAATGTGATGAAGTGCTAAGAAGGAACCTGTGGGATGAATTAAGGAACAATGCCCCTTGGGGTATTGTTGGTGATTTCAATGTCATTACCAGAGCTAAAGAAAAGTCTGGGGGCAGACCCTACAGAACTGAAGAAAGTATAGATTTTTTGTCCTGCTTAACTGACTGCAACTTGCAAGATGGAGGATATCTAGGCTCCAAGTTCACATGGAGTGACAACAAGGACCTCCCCAACACTATTTGGAAAAGATTGGATAGGCTAGCCTACAATGATACATGATTTATGTAACACCCCAAAATTCAAACCATCCTTTAAATTTAGAACTTTTTGAGATCACGAGCCCAAACCATGAGCCGTGGAATAAACTTGTGAAATCAGTCCTGCAGACCACCCTCAGGTCTGAGAATCACGATCAAGATTCACGATTCATGGATGGTTTTACAGGTCATGGAATCAGTTCGTGGAACTCAGACTGAGGCCCAACCTTTTCTCTAGTATCCACAAGTATGTTCTACGGGTCGTAGATAGTTCTATGGACCGTGTTGTTAGCTCATAGAATGAGACCCGTAGCTGGTCATCTAGGCCAGAAACCATGAGAGGTTTCTACGATCCGTGGAACTTTCCACAAGCCATAGACCACATCCGTGAATCTCAGCCCTGCAGCTTTACTTTTGGCTCAGGAACCACGACCTCAAACCATGAGCCGTGGTTCCATCTATGGTCCATGGAACCTGAAGTCGAGGTTTTAATCAGCTTTTTTTGAATTAAGTCTCTAGGGTATTCTTGTAATTACCCACCCTTTTAACTCCTAAGTGAGGTCATTTTGGACCCTTTGGGTAGGGTTTCATCCCTAATTAGTCTAAGTTCTCTCCCAAACTCTCATTCAACTTCTAAAAGAGGAAAAGGTCTCCTTCTTCCCAAGCTCCAAGCTCCAAGCTCCAAGCTAAGGATTCCACCTTCAAGTATCCCTACCTCCCATCCTAGATTAAGAAAGGTTTAATTCAGGTATTTGCGTATTCAATAAGAGATTCTTTCACCCTTATGCTTGAAACTTCCAAATTTATATGGATTTTCATAAATTTCAAATTAGGATTCTTACCCAAATTCTCATGGGCTTTTCTATAAATTATTTTCTCATGATTCTATTATAAATTTCAATTCTAAATTGCATGAATTTTGTGATTTTTTGCAAGTGAATTTCTACTTCATGAATTAAAGGCTTAGTCTAGCCAATTTTGCATGAATGGATTGATTTAAGTAAATTGATATATTTTGTAGCATGATCTCATGAATTTTCAAGTAAATGCATGCCTAGTTCCTATGTTATGAAATCATGCATGATTATGGAATTGAACTAGTGTCATGCAAACTTCTAAGATATGGATTATTATGAAAGACAAGATACCCGATGTGCCATCAATACTCATGAATGATTTTCAAAATAAGGTTCGTGAGTATTATGAAGATCGATTGTAAATATGATTATGTGAGAATTATGATATATATTTTGGGAGTAGTATTTAGCACCGAGCAATAAGGGTTCTAGATAACCCAAGTCTAAAACTACGTTTCCACCATAGATTGCCCTTTGTGGCTTATGACAGAATCCTTATGAACATGGTTCTAACCTTGACCAGTTAGGATAACCTTTTTCCACGTGGGTGTATGACATCAGACTCCATGGTGCTCAACATGGTTTATGTCGGTTAAGAGAAACTCCCCTATGAATATTTCAAGCTTTTAAGTTATATTATATCTTACTTTGAGACTTTACCTATTACCCTACGTCTTATGTTTAAATTATGAAATTTTACTATATTTTCTTCTATTATGCATGAACTTTGACTTAAGCATGTTTTAAAGCACATTTACTCACATTATTGCATATACTCACATATCAGTACATCCTATAATACTGACGCATATTCTTGTGTTGCATCCTATCATGATGCAGATTCAGGTTCTCGATCCCAGACTCGTGGCTAGTGACCAACAGGAGTTCCAGTCCAGAGTTGGTGAGTCCTCATCCTTCGAGGACTAGTATTAGTGTAGCTATCTTATTATATTCCTTTCAGTACTTAGAGTTAGCTAAGGTCTTGTAGCTAGGGTCTTGGCCCAACAACTCATTATGTCAGTTTAGAGGCTTTTCAGACATAGCTAGATATTTTGTATTTGAGTCTCAGGTTTTACTACTCTTAGACCTTTATCTAATGTTTAGTTGGATTGGCTACTTCTCTTATTTATGCTTCTGCTATGTTGTTATCATGTTGCTTACATCATCCTAAGGCCAAAGGGTTAGCTTGGGGTTACTTGTGATCCCAGGTCCCATGTTACGCCTTGGAGATAGCCTCGAGGTGTGATAAACTTGGTATCAGAGGATCAAGTTTAAGAGTACTAGGGTATCTGAAAGCCACATCAAGTAGAGTTTCTTTCTTGGGTGTGAAATGCGTCACACTTATGAAAGGGAAGCTACGAGATATTTTAGGAAAAACTTTACTTCTTTCATGATCATGTCGTGCGATAGAGTTTAAATCTATTACTCCTCTAATTCGATCTTTATACATTTCAAATTATGCCTCTTTGTCATGCCATGCCTCATAGAGCCAATGCTCGAAATGCTAACCCTTCAGTTCCAGATCACGAGGTCACTAATGTGGAGTTTATGACCGCTATTCAGATGCTAGCACAGATGATGCCCACTCAGGCCAATTAGCAGACACGTGCCCCTGCTCACCCTCATGGTGGGATAGCTGGTGCTAGAGTTTGAAACTTTATCCATATGAACCCACTTGAGTTTTGGGGTTCTTAGGTTGGTGAGGACCCGCAGAATTTCATGGATGAGGTGAAGAAAATTTTAGAGGTGATGCAGGTTGTTGGTGCTGACGGTGTTGAGCTAGCTTCCTATCATTTCAAGGATGTGGCTCACATTTGGTATACTCAGTGGAAGAATGCTAGGGGCAGGGATGTAGTCCCTATGACTTGGGAGTGCTTTGAGGGAGCATTCCTTGATCGGTTCTTCCCTAGGGAGTTGAGAAAAGTGAAGGCCGCTGAGTTTATGAATTTGAGGCAAGGATCGATATCAGTCCAAGAGTATGGGTTGAGGTTCACTCGGCTTTCTAGGTATGCCCCATCTATGGTGGCCGATCCGAGGGCATTAATGGGCAAGTTCATGTATGGAATATCTGACTTAGTGAAAAATGAGTGTAGAAAAGCTATGTTGTTGGGAGATATGGACATCTCTAGGATTATGACTCATGCTCAACAGATTGAAGAAGATAAGTTGAAGGAAATGACAAGGGAGAACAAGAGGGCCAGAACAGAGAATTCGGGTTCCAATCATCAGAAGTGTAATAACCGGGTTCATCGTTATGGGTAAACCATTCGTGCCAAGTTTTGGGTTAGAAAAATTCTGAGTTTGGGAGTTAAAAATTCTAGGCTAGGCTAGTCTCAGCCGGTTTTAGAGCGAGGTATGGTCTAGGATAATCCGGGTAAGGATTGGGTTAAATGTCTTGTTTTAAGCTAGTTTTCCTTGTAGCTAAGATATAAAGGAGTCCAGAGGACTTTTTGGAATTGAATTCGGGTAAGTAGAACTCCCGGAATCGAGGTTGACGTGAAGGGGTTGTTTCGGAACATCAGGAAAATAAGTGTGTCATAAAATAGCCAAAACTAGGAGATTTCTAGACATTATGTCCGTGATGAGCGCAACCGTCCGTGGTAGCGGCCTCCGGTATAGCAGTGGAAAATACCACTATAGCGGTGGTCAAGGCGGTCAATACCGCTTAAGACCCCTATAGCAGGAGTTGTCCGCTATAGCGGGACTGCTATAGTGGAGCAGAGACCGCTATAGCAGAGCGAAGAGATTAGAAAACCAAGAAAATAGGCTTTTAATTTCATTCTCTCCCATTCAGCCCCCAAAAATAGACGACGGTTACTCCAAGAACCCTCCTAGGCTGCTCCAAGGCTTGGGAGCCATGGGGAGGAGGAATTCCGGTAAAAGGGACGCAAAACCATGGATTTGGGACTGTATAATCATCAAGGAATGCCTTCACGGAGCCAGAAAGGGCATGGAACAGTTGCTCGGCATCCAGGTAGGCTAGGTTTTTTCCAAGAGTAGATTGACCGCTTTTATTTTCGTATTATTATATAGAATGAAAGGGAGAATCCATGGTTAGGCCTTCGGGCACGAAGTCTGGAGGAAGTTGTTGAATTGTTGGATTTCTTTGAAATTGATAGAATGGGAATAGGGTGTGCTGATATTCTAGGCATTGCTTAAATTGTGTGTTTTTGCTAATAAAATGTGGGAACTAGAATATCGGAAGGTTCGGGGAACCGGAAAAGGGTTAGTAATTAACAAATGTTTAAGGAACGGAAGTTCCGGACTAATTGGTATAATTTGGACAATTATTTGGTTGTGTTCTAAGGCTGGGATGGGTTTTCCCAGGTTGTATTTTGTCCTAGGAAGAGGGTCAGAAATAAATGTAATTAACTATATATTTAAAAAGGGCAAACCGGGGTTAGTCTTTGGAGAGGATTTGACGGTTCATCGTGTACCCGAAATGGAGTAGGTGATGGCTCACGACTCCTGTGAATGTTGTATGTTTTTTACTCCTATCTAAGTGTTTATATGAATTGCATTGCTTAGGTGAAATTGTGTAGAATATCTAAGGGTTCTGTCTTGCAGTCTGTGAGTTGAACGGTTTGTTACTTGTTGGTTTACAAGTTGTGTGTTTATTATTTAACTGTGAACTGTTGACATTCGGTTGGCTCGGAACGGTTGGCACGGGTACCATACCTAGTACAGGTATAACAAATGGTTGGCTTGGGTACCACACATGGTACGAAATATACTAACGGTTGGCTCGGGTACCACGCCTGATACGGGATATACTAACGGTTGGATCGGGTACCACGCCTGGTATGGGTTACTTTTGTTGCATAATTGCATTTTATCATTGTGTTGCATTAACTGTTATCGGTTTCGTGAGTTGACCGGGCTGTTTTATTGAAATATGATAATTGCTTATGGTCCGTGAGAGGACGATTATTGTATTGTGAGTTTGTTCTTGGTATAGGCCGGGTTATTAAATTGTTAGTTTGGTCTTGGTATAGGCCGAGTTGTTATATTATATTAAGGGTTTCGTCTTGGTGTAGGCTGGGTTATTGTATTGTGAGTTTGGTCTTGGTATAGGCCGGGTTGTTATATTATATTGCGGGTTTGGTCTTGGTGTAGGCCGGGTGGTTATATTATGTTATAATTTTGGTCTTGGTGTAGGCCGGATTATTATATTGTTAGTTTGGTCTTGGTATTGGTCGGGTTGTTATATTATATTATGGGTTTGGTCTTGGTGTAGGCCGGGTGGTTATATTATGTCATCGGTTGGTCTTGGTGTAGGCCAGGTTATTATGTTAATTATTAGTTGGTCTTGGTGTAGACCGGGTTTTCCATGTTAACACCTAGATGTGTTAGGGGGATTCGGGTGGGTCGGGGCTATGTAAAAGAGGTTATAAGTTCACAAACTGTTTTCATTAAGTGTACTAATGGCGGTCAGGAATTATTTGTGGTTAACAAGCTAAGGGTGGGTCTTGTCATAGACCGGGTAGCTTGTTGGACACTTAGGTGTGGTTAGAGGATCCTTGGAGCGTCTGGGTTTTGGGATTAGAGAGGGATTTAGATATGACTATGTTGTTCTTATTGAATGTGTCAATGGTTTCTAGGTGAATTCCATGTGATTGGTAAATTGGGAGTAAGACTTAAAGTCTGGGGTCGTAGTTGTTGGTTGTTGTAACCAGGATGGAAAGTTGTCCTAGAGGTTCGCAAAGGGTTCGGACACTGGTAACTATACTACGGGTATAAGTGGTTTGGTTGGGCAGTTAGCCGATTTAAGTCTGAATATTTAGTCAAGAAGGTGACTTGGGAAGTCTAGGTGACAAGGTGACTTGGGAAGTCTAGGTGGCAAGGTGACTTGGTAAATCTAAAGGTTAGGATGGTCGGTTCCGAAAGGGAGGATTGATAAAAGTGATGTTGAAAGGGGTGAAGCATTTACCTTGTGTATTTTATCTTGATTTTTATATGATGGTAGGAGTGAATTCGGGTCAGCCGATGATGCCTATCAGTACTTGTGTTTGTACTGATTCTACTCGTGCTATACCTTTTTGGGTATAGTCTGATTGCAGGATTTGTGATGTTTCACAGGTTCAGGATTGCGGTGATCTTCTAGCAGCTCCTACTTTCCTTCTATGGTGTGAGTTGTGTCATCTTATGTCATATACTCATCTTGTAGAAGCTCTTGTACCGGCTTAGACTAGGTTCTAGGGAGGTTGTTTAATATTGTAAATATTTTTCGCAAATTCTTTAAGTCATTTATTTTTCTAAACTATTTGTAAAAAGGATTTCTCGTGTATTTAAGGGACTTATTTAATGGTTTATTTTCTTTTCCGCATTGCCTGTTGGTTCGGGTGGTAAGGGTTCTCCTTTCTAGGTGGATTAGAGTAGGTGCCCGCACGGCCCAGTAGTTGGGTCGTGTCAAATGGTATCAGATCCCAAGTTACCGGTCTCCCAGTACAAGAGCAAAATATCGAATAGAGTCCCGCGAATTGGTGTGTTGACGTCCAAATCTAATCGTAGGGAATCTATGAAGCATTCTAGGAAACACTTCTCTTCTTTCTTTCCTTTTCGTGCGGTTTCATTACTTGCTTGTATGGGTTAAGTCCAATTTGTATCTCTCAATTTTAATTAGTATCTCAACAAGGTGAAGGATGTCATTGGACTCCGAGTACGACAAACAAGCAAGTAAAATTGGAACTGGAAAGGTTCCAATTGGTATCTAGCCTGGGAGGCTATGTAAAGGATGGATGAATCGGCTAACGGTCATCCATGAAGCGAATGAAAGGTGATGAAAACTGGTTGGATTGAGTGTTATAGCTTGAGACTCGTGATTGTATGCATTGCATTATTGGGATGACCACGATTGTGTGGTGTGTAGTTACTTGAGTTACTTTGAAATTTGTGGTTAGTAAGGAGTCTTAACTTGGTTATGTGTTAATGACTGAAGGAGTTCTTGTTTTATAATTCAAGTGGAAAACCGTATGCCAAATGCGGGGCAGGGTCTTATCATTGGTAAAAATGATAAGGGAAAATGATATATATACTTGTGGGAACTCAGGTTTCAAGTGGTTGGTATGTGAATAAGTACCAGGGACAAGGGCTATTATTGCTTAATAGCGTGAGTTATGGTAAGACATGGATGATCGGCTAATGGTCATCCATGTGATGAATAAAGAGTAAATTATGTAACTTGTTTTGCGTGTAAATTGCTTGAAATGTGTGTAAATTATTGTCTGCCGTGCATGTTGAGTCTGCAGAGGGTCATTAAGTTGAAAGTTCTGTGTACCTTTGGTTGTGATAAGCTGTTAAAAGTCTTGATTTAAAAGTGGTACCGCATTTTTGAAAAAAAAAAGGGCTTATCATTAGTTAAGATGATAAGGGATTTGGGAACTGTGACTGTAGGGAAGCTTCAGTTTCAGGGCAGTCAGGACTTGATTGGGAACCATGGGAACAAAGGAGTCATTAGTGCGTAATGGCAAGAGGATATTGTTGGGAACAATTTTCTGGTGTTAATTCTTTGTAATTGATAATATTTTTATGCTGAATTGTGATGCGTTTGATGCCAGGAATGGTCTTAAGGGTGGTTTAAGACCATGGCGGGATTTACAGGACTAGACAATGGTAACCGGGTAAGGGGAAGGATACACTTGCTAGAAATTTTGAATTTCTGGGTTGTTACTGTCGGGACTGCCATAGCAGAACTAGACCGCTACGGCGATCCCGCTATAGCGGGATTTTTACCGCCACAGCGGAAGAGCGCGGGGCAGAGTGCCTTCCCTGCTTTCCCTTGTTTTCATTTCATTCCCGGAGTATCTAAAGGCAATGGTTACATTATGAGTTGCTATGTGAAGCAAGGAAATCATCCGGATAGCTAATATAGTATGCATATAAGGTATTTGTCGGGAATTTAGCACCCATGTGCGATAAAAAGGAAAGGGTAGATATGGTAGCCCGGGGTATTGGTAAAATTATGATTGACCATCGGTAGGTATAGTCACTCATGTAGAATTTGACAAATGACCCATGATTGACTGAGTAGTGTGGGACATTGCTCATGGGCTAGTATTGTGAGGGAAATTATTGACTTATTTTATTATTGATGATCCTTAGTGGTGAGGGTGTGCTCGCCATTACATTGGTTGGGGTGTAAGTGCCTGGATAGAATTTCCCTTAAGACGAGAGTTGACGAAACCTCAAGCCAGGATGAGTTCCAATGGAATTTTTTTGGTTGCATAATTTAGAGATACGTGGTATCTCGGGGCACAGTGTTGACAGGAGTAAGGTGACATTATGATAGGTGAGGGCATAGTACCCCATAGGAAGCTTCCGGAATGGAGTTTGGGCTAGCAGAACTCCGGGTATAGTGGGAAAGGGATCGCCATGGTGGGATCTAGTCCCCTTGGCAAAGAAAAAGAAACTATTTTGTTCGTTAGTTGAGTTTATTTTGCTCCGGTGTTTCGATGAGGCCCCCGATTTCTCGGGCACTCGGGGAGGGGTAATCTAGTTGCCTTGTGCAGCTCGAAGGAATGAATTCCTTGATAGAGTGAAAGTGAGTTAAATTTTGGGTTGAGTTGGGTATACCAAGGAATTGGGAAGTTTCGATGGTTTGCGTAAGGTTATATTTACGCTATCATGATAGAGCATTAAGATCGAGGGATGAGCTTGTCCTTTCCCTCTGCCTTAGAGATTGTTCGGGGATGAACGATGGGTAAATTGGTATTTGTTGTAACGACCGAGTTTATCGTTATGGGTAAACCATTCATGCCAAGTTTCGGGTTAGAAAAATTACGGGTTTGGAAATTGAAAATTGTGGGCTAGGCTAGTCTCGGCCGATTTTGGATTGAGGTATGGCCAAGGAAAATACGGGTAAGGATTGGGTTAAATGTCTTATTTTAAGCTAGTTTTCCTTGTAGCTAAGACATAGAGGAGTCCGGGGGACTTTTTGGAATCGAATTTGAGTAAGTAGAACTCTCAGAATCGAGGTTGACGTGAAGGGGTTGTTTTGAAATGTCGTGAAAATAAGTTTGTCGTAAAATGGCCAAACCTGAGAGATTTCTGGATATTCTATCCATGATGAGCGCAATCGTCCGCGGTAGCGGCCTCCACTATAGTGGTGGAAAATACCGCTATAGCGATAGTCAACCGCTAGTCAAGGCGGTCAACACCACTTAAGACCGCTATAGCGGGAGTTGTCCGCTATAGCGGGACCTCTATAGCAGAGCGACAGGATTAGAAAACCCAGAAAACGGGTTTTTAATTTCATTCTCTCCCATTCAGCCCCCAAAAATAGATGAGGGTTACTCCAAGAACCCTCTTAGGTTGCTCCAAGGCTTAGGAGCCATGGGGAGGAGGAATTCCGGTAAAAGGGACGCAAAACCACAGATTCGGGCCTGCAAAATCGTCAAGGAACGCCTTTACAGAGCCAAAAAGGGCATGGAACAATTGCTCGGCATCCAGGTAGGCTAGGTGTCTTCCAAGAGTAGATTGACCACTTTCATTTTTGTATTATTGTATAGAATGAAAGGGAGAATCCATGGTTAGGCCTTCGGGCACGGAGTCTGGAGGAAGTTGTTGAATTTTTGGATTTCTTTGGAAATGATAGAATGAGAATAGGGTGTGGTGATATTCTAGGCATTGTTAAATTGTGTGTTTTTACTAATAAAATGTGGGAACTAGAATATCAGAAGGTTCGGGGAACCAGAAAAGGGTTAGGAATAAAAAAATATGCAAGGAACGGAAGTTCCAGACTAATTGGTATAATTTGGATAATTATTTGGTTGTGTTCTAAGGCTGGGAAGGGTTTTTCCAGGTTGTATTGGTCCTAGGAAGAGGGTCAGAAATAAATGTAATTAACTATATATTTAAAAAGGGAAAATCGGGGTTAGTCTTTGGACGGGATTTGACGGTTCATAGTGTACCCGAAATGGAGTAGGTGATGGCTCACGACTCCTGTGAATGTTGTATGTTTTGTACTCCTATCTAAGTGTTTATGTGAATTGCATTGCTTAGGTGAAATTGTGTAGAATATCTAAGGGTCCTGTCTTGCAGTCTGTGAGTTGAACGGTTTGTTACTTGTTGGTTTACAAGTTGTGTTTCATTATTTGACTGTGAACTGTTAACATTCGGTTGGCTCGGGTACCACACCTGGTACAGGTATACTAACGGTTAGCACGGGTACCACGCCTGGTACAGGTATAACAAATGGTTGGCTCGGGTACCATGCCTGGTACGAAATATACTAACGGTTGGCTCGGGTACCACGCCTGGTATAGGATATACTAACGGTTGGCTCAAGTACCACGCCTGGTACGGGTTACATTTGTTGCATCATTGTATTTTATTGTTGTGTTGCATTAACTGTTATTTGTTCCGTGAGTGGACCGGGCTGTTTTATTGAAATATGATAATTGCTTATGGTCCGTGAGAGGTCGGGTTATTGTATTGTGAGTTTGGTCTTGGTATAGGCTGGGTTGTTATATTATATTGTGGGTTTGGTCTTGGTGTAGGCCGGGTGGTTATATTATGTTATCATTTTGGTCTTGGTGTAGGTCGGCTTATTATATTGTTAGTTTGGTCTTGGTATAGGCCGAGTTGTTATATTATATTATGGGTTTGGTCTTGGTGTAGGCCAGGTTATTGTATTGTGAGTTTGGTCTTGGTATAGGCCGGGTTGTTATATTATATTATGGGTTTGGTCTTGGTGTAGGCCGGGTGGGTATATTATGTTATCATTTTGGTCTTGGTGTAGGCCGGGTTATTATAATGTTAGTTTGGTCTTGGTATATGCCGGGTTGTTATATTATATTATGGGTTTGGTCTTGGTGTAGGCCGGGTGGTTATATTATGTTATCGGTTGGTCTTGGTGTAGGTCAGGTTATTATGTTAATTATTAGTTGGTCTTGGTGTAGACCGGGTTTTCCATGTTAACACCTAGATGTGTTAGGGATATCAAGGTGGGTCCGGGCTATGTAAAACAGGTTATAAGTCCATAAATTGTTGTCATTAAGCATACTAATGGCGGTCAGGAATTATTTATGGTTATCAAGCTAAGCGTGGGTCTTGGCATAGACCGGGTATCTTGTTGAACACTTAGGTGTGGTTAGAGGATCCTTGGAGGGTCCGGATTTTGGGATTAGAGAGGGATTTAGATATGACTTTGTTGTTGTTATTGAATGTGTCAATGGTTGCTAGGTGAATTCCATGTGATTGGTAAATTGGGAGTAAGACTTAAAGTCTGGGGTCGTAGTTGTTGGTTGTTGTAACCAGTATAGAAAGTTGTCCTAGAGGTTCGCAAAGGGTCCGGACACTGGTAACTATACTACGGGTATAAGTGGTTTGGTTGGGCAGTTAGCCGGTTTAAATCTGAATATTTAGTCAAGGAGGTGACTTGGGATGTCTAGGTGTCAAGGTGAATTGGGAAGTGTAGGTGGCAAGGTGACTTGGTAAATCTAAAGGTTTGGATGGTCGGTTCCGAAAGGGGGGATTGATAAAAGTGATGTTGAAAGGGATGAAGCATTTACCTTGTGCATTTTATCTTGATTTTTATATGATGGTAGGAGTGAATTCGGGTCAGCCGATGATTCCTACCAATACGTGTGTTTGTACTGATTCTACTCTTGCTATACCTTTTTTGCTATAGTCTGGTTGCAGGATTGGTGATGTTTCACAGGTTCAGGATTGCGGTGATCTTCCAGCAGCTCCTACTTTCCTTCTATGGTGGGAGTGGTGTCATCTTATGTCATATACTCATCTTGTAGAAGATCTTTTACCGGCTTAAACTAGGTTCTGGGGAGGTTGTTTAATATTGTACATGTTTTCCGCAAATTCTTTAAGTCATTTATTTTTCTAAACTATTTGTAAAAAGGATTTTTCATGTATTTAAGGGACTTATTTAATGGTTTATTTTCTTTTCTGCATTGCCTGTTAGTTCGGGTGGTAAGGGTTTTCCTATCTAGGTAGATTAGAGTAGGTGCCCGCACTGCCCGGTAGTTGGGTCGTGACAAGAAGTCTGGGGGCGAACATCGTTCTTCATTTCAGAAGAGGTAATCAGGGACAATACCATCATTAGCTAGTGCTCCTACTCAGTCCCCCAGCCCTAGGCATGATCAGAAAGGTAGAGGATCGGGTTCGTAGTCTTAGGTAAGTTTTGCAAAGAGGTCTTCCTACCTTATTTGCAACAAGTATGGAAAGAGTCACCCAGGAGAGTGCCTCTTGGGCACAGGTGGATGCTTTGGGTGTGGATAGGTTGGTCATAGGATCAGGGATTTCCCTTCAGCCAAGAAGAGACATGGAGGTGGCCGAATTCAGTCTACTTTAGCACCTCCAGCAGGTCGTCAGGTTCAGCAGGGTACCACTTTCGGCACTGGTGGCGGTCAATGTCAGAACCCTCTTTATGCTATGTCATCTCACCAGGATCAGGAGAGTTCCCCCAATGTTATCACTGGTATGTTGTAAGTCTTCTCTTTTGATGTTTATGCTTTGCTCGACCCCAAAGTTTCCTTGTCTTTTGTGACCCCTTATGTTGCTTGCAAGTTCAAAGTCGATTCTGAACTACTCTTAGAACCCTTTTATGTCTCCACTCCTGTTGGTGAGTCAGTCCTAGCCAAGAGAATCTATAGAAATTGCCTTATTTTATCCTTCGTAGAGTCACTTCAGTCGATCTAGTAGAGTTGGAGATGACTGATTTTGATGTTATTCTTTGTATGGATTGGTTGCATGCATGTTATGCCTCAATTGATTGTCGTACATGAGTAGTCAGTTTCAAGTTTCCAAATGAACCTATCTTAGAGTTGCAGAGTAGTCCTCCTTCTTCAAATGGTCATTTTATATCTTATCTTAAGTCTAAGAAGATGATTTCTAAGGGTTATGTCTAATATATCGTTCGGGTTATGGACTCGGATTCCAAAACCTCATCTCTCCAGTCAGTTCTTGTTGTGAATGAATTTCCAGAAGTGTTTCTTGAGGATTTGCTCAGTGTTCCTCCCGAGTGAGAGATCGACTTTGGAATAGACCTTCTCCTGAATATGCAACCTATCTCTATTCCTCCTTACCGAATGACTTTGGTAGAGCTTAAGGAATTAAAAGATCAGTTGAAGGACCTTCTGAATAAGGGTTTTATTTGACCCAACATCTCTCCATGGGGTGCTCTAGTCCTATTCATGCGTAAGAAAGATAGTTCTCTCAGAATGTGTATTGATTATCGTTAGTTGAACAAGGTCACAATCAAGAATAAGTATCCCATTCTTAGGATTGATGACTTATATGATCAGCTTCAGGGTGCCAGCTATTTCTCTAAGATCGACCTTGGATTCGGTTATCATCAACTCCTTGTTCGAGAGTGTGACATTCCAAAGACAGCCTTCAGGACTCGGTATGGTCATTATGAATTTGTGGTTATGCTTTTTGGACTAACGAATGCTCTTGCAGCCTTTATGGATTTGATGAACCGTGTGTTCAAATAGTATTTGGATATGTTTGTGATTGTTTTAATTGATGATATTCTTATCTACTCTCGGAGTGAGATTGAGCATGCAGAACATTTGAGAGTTGTGTTGCAAACTCTCAAGGATCGTCAGTTATTTGCTAAGTTCAGTAAGTGTGAAATCTGGATGCAGTCAGTTGCTTTTTTGGGTCATGTTGTGACTAGAGATGGTATTCAAGTTGATTCGCAGAAAATAGAGGCAGTGAAGAACTGGCCTAGACCCACTTCCCCGTCTGATAGTAAGAGCTTATTAGGTTTTGTTGGTTACTATAGGAGATATGTGGAAGGGTTTTCTTCCATAGCTGCCATATTGACCAAGTTGACTCAAAAGAAGTTTAAGTTTCAGTGGTCTGATGAGTGTGAGAAGAACTTTCAGGAATTGAAGACTAGGTTGACCACATCTACGATTTTGGTTGTACTCTAGAGGGCTTAAATGGCTTTATTGTGTATTATGATGCTTCTAAGATTGGTTTGGGTTGTGTTTTGATGCAGTGTGGTAAGGTGATTGCTTATGCTTCTAGACAACTTAAGATTTATGAAAAGAATTACCCGACTCATGATCTTGAGTTAGCTTTGCTTTGAAGATTTAGAGACACTACTTGTATGGAGTCTATGTGGATGTGTTCACCGATCATAAAAGTCTTCAGTATGTGTTCACCCATAAGGAATTAAATCTTCATCAAAAGAGGTGGCTTGAACTTTTTAAGGATTATGATATGAGTGTGCTTTACCATATGAGTAAGGCCAATGTGGTGGCTGATGCACTTAGTAGATTGTCTATGGATAGTGTGTCTTTGGTTGAGGATGGAAAGAAGGAACTGGCTAAGGATGTTCATAGACTTGCTCGATTAGGAGTCTGCCTTATAGATTCATTGGATGGTAGTGTTATTGTTCAAAATGGGTCTGAATCATCCTTGGTAGTGGAAGTGAAAGAGAAGCAATACAGTGATCCTATTTTGCATCAGTTGAAGGGTGCAATCCATCTGCAAAGGGTAGAAGTTTTCTCCCAAGGGGAAGATGATGTGCTTTGATATCAGGGCCGATTGTGTTTTCCTAATGTAGATGGGCCGAGATAGAGGATTTTGGCAGAGGCTCATAGCTCAAGGTATTCTATCCATCCCGGTGCCACCAAGATGTACCGTGACCTACGGGAAGTCTATTGGTGGAATGGCATGAAGAAGGACATAGCAGATATTTTGGCTAAGTGTCCAAACTGCCAACAGGTGAAGGTAGAACATCAGCGATCGGGTGGTATGATTCAGGATATTGACCTTCCTAGTTGGAAGTGGGAGGCGGTTAATATGGATTTCATTAAAGGCTTATCTCGTACTCACAGACATCATGACTCTATTTGGGTGATTGTTGATAGGATGACTAAGTCATCCCACTTTTTGGTTGTTAAGACTACCGATTCAGCAGAGGATTATGCCATACTCTATATCCAGATTGTCAGATTGCATGGGGTTCCATTGTCTATCAATTCATATAGGGGGTGCTCAGTTCACATCCCAGTTTTGGAGGTCATTTCAGAAAGGCCTTGATACCCAGGTGAAACTTAGCACAACTTTTCACCCACAGAAGGATGGCCAGGTCGAGCGTACTATTCAGACCTTAGAAGACATGTTAAGAGCTTGTATGATTTATTTCAAAGGTAATTGGGATGATCACTTACCTCTTATGGAGTTTGCCTACAACAATAACTTTCATTCTAGCATCCAGATGGCTCCTTATGAGGTACTTTATGGGCGGAGGTGTAGATATCCTATTGGTTAGTTTGAGGTAGGTGAAACAACTTTGATTGGTCCAGATTCAGTTCATGAAACTATGGAGAAATTTCAGATTATTAAAGAGAGGTTGAAGACCGCTCAGAGTCGACAGAAATCATATGCAGATTTGAGAAGAAGAGAATTGAAGTTTGAGGTTGATGATTGGGTATTTTTGAAGGTGTCACCCATGAATGGTGTGATGAGGTTTGGTAAGAAAGGGACACTTAGTCCCTTCTATGTAGGTCCTTACAGAATTATGAGAGAGTTGGTAAGGTTGCTTATGAGTTGGAGTTGCCAGCCGATCTATAAGTGGTTCATCCAGTTTTTCGTATTTCCTTGTTGAAGAAATGTGTTGGCGACCCAAACTTGATTGTACCTTTAGAGAATGTGGGTGTGAAGGATAACCTCACTTATGAAGAAGTTCCCATAGAGATTCTTGATCGTCTGATTCGAAGGTTAAGGGACAAAGAATTCACTTCGGTGAAGTCCTTTGGAGGAACCAGCTAGTTGAGGGAGCTACTTTGGAAGGCAAAGCAACCATGAAAGCCAACTACCCTCATCTCTTTCCTTCCGATCCAGTTTCAGTTTGAGGTAATAGTTTCCTCCTTAGTATGTCCCTCTGATTCTACTCAATCAGTTTTCCTCATGATCTTAGCATGTATGCTTGTTTTCGGAGTTAGTTCAATCATGTTTATAAGTTGGAACACAGTTATCATGTTCTGTTGGTTAGTTTGGTTGTTTTCTCTCTAGTTTTCCTTACTTAGTCTTCATTTGAGGACGAATAATCCCAAAGGGGAGATATTGTAACACCTCAGAATTCAAACCAGCCTTTAAACTTAGAATCTCTGTAAAATTCTGAACTTTCTAAGATCAAGATCCCAAATTACGAGCCATGGACTGAACCACGAGCCGTGAAATGAACTTGTGAAATCAGTCCTGCAGATTACTTTCAGGTCTGAGAACCACGATCAAGTTTCATGGTTCGTGGATGGTTCCACGGGTCATGGAATCAGTTCGTGGAACTCAATCTAAGGCTCAACCTTTTCTCCAGGAACCACGAGCATGTTCTATAGGCCGTAGATAGTTCTATGGATTGTGTTGTTAGCTCATGGAATGAGACCTGTAGCTGGTCATCTAGGCCAGAAACCACGAGAGGTTTCTAGAGTTCGTGGAACTTTTTACGAGCCATACACCACGTCCGTGAATCTCAGACCTGCAGGTTTACTTTTGGATCAGGAACCACGACCTCAAACCACGAACCGTGGTTCCATATACGGTCTGTGGAACCTGAAGTCGAGGTTTTAATCAGCTTTTTCTGAATTAAGTTTTTGGGGTATTTTTGTAATTACCCAACTTTTTAACTCCTAAGTGAGGTCGTTTTGGACTCTTTGGGTAGGGTTTCATCCCTAATTAATCTAAGTTATCTCCCAAACTCTCATTCAACTTCTAAAAGAGGAAAATGTCTCCTTCTTCCCAAGCTCCAAGCTCCAAGCTAAGGCTGGCCGCCGGACCGGTTTCAACCGGTACCATTTTGGTCCATTCTGGTACCAGTACTGATCCGTATCGGTCCGGTCCATACCGGAATGGAATTGTTTGAGTTCTACCGGGTACCGGTTCAGAATGGTATACCCATTTCTTGTCGGGAAATCGGTACCGGTTCATACAGGTAGCATTTCAGTTCCGGTCCAATCCGGTCCGGTCGCCCGGTCAATTTTTTTTAAATTTTTATCATTGTTTTATACTTTTATTCATTGGCTATCTTTTTTATCATTATTTTATACTTTTATAGTTTTATACTTTTATTAATAGTTTTTAAAAACATAAACTAATAGACTTCAAAATATAAACTTATAAATTGAAAACTTAAAAAAATAAAAAACTTTAAACAAACTAAAACACTTCAAATATATAACTTAAAAAAATATATAAACTTAAAACTTATAAGTTTTAACTTATAGCTTATAAATTAAAAAACTTAAAAAAATAAAAACTTTAACAAACTAATAAACTTCAAATATAATTTATATAAGTTATAAAATTTCAAAACTTAAACAACTTTTAAGTTATAGGTTATAAAAACTTTTAAGTTATAAGTTATCACTTGAAAATTAAGTTTGAAATTCGAAATGTAATTCAAAATTTAAGTTTTTATTTTTTAAAAAAAATTAATTTGTTTTCATTCCGATAACCCGGTCTGGCCCATTCCGGTTCGGTTCCGGTACCGGTCCGTACCAATTTATACCGGAATGAAATGTGATCCGGTTTTCATATCGATGGTACCGGTATGGTCCGTTTCGGTACCGGTTATCATTTTGGTACTGATCATACCGGTCCGGTCCTGTACCAGTCTATTCCGGTCTGGCCATCACATTCCGGTCCGGTGAGCAGCCTTACTCCAAGCTAAGGATTCCACCTTCAAGTCTCCATCCCTCCCATCCTAGATTAAGAAAGCTTCAATTCAGGTATGTGGGTATTCAATAAGGGATTCTTTCACCCTTATGCCCAAAACTCCCAAATTTATATGGATTTTCATGAATTTCAAATTATGGTTCTTACCCAAATTCTCATGGACTTTTCTATAAATTATTTTCTCATGATTTTATTATGAATTTCAATTCTAAATTGCATGAATTTTGTATGGATTTTTGTTAGTGAATTCCTACTTCATGAATTAAAGGCTTAGTCTAGCCAATTTTGCATGCATGGATTGATTTAAGTAAATTGACATATTTTGTAGTATGATCTCATGAATTTTCAAGTAAATGCATGCCTAGTTCCTATGTTATGAAATCATGCATGATTATGGAATTGAACTAGTGCCATGCAAACTTCTAAGATATGGATTTTTGAGAAATGCATAAAATACCTCCTAAATTTGGACGTGATTTGGAAGTAGACACCTAAAGTTTGCGGGGGTCCTATTACCCCACGGAATAATTTTAAAGTATTATATGTACCTCTTTTTCATTCGCTCCCAGTTGTAAAAGATTATGTGCAAATCACGCACCTATTACAGCTTACCACGTGTTAAATTTATTTAATTTTCTAATCTTTATTTTTATTTATGCTTTTTTCTTATTTTATTAGATTTAATTTTATTTTTTTTCCTCTTTCCTTCTTCTTCTTTTTCTCTGGGTACGATCCTTTTCTTTTTCTTCATCTTCCCTTCTTCTTCAATGTTCATATATGCAGGTAAGCACATTTCTTTTACTCTTCCCCGTCGGCAATTCTCTAATGTAGCCATCATCATCATTATTTTTATAACACTACCTTTGTTGTATCTGTTACCAAAATCACTAACAAATCGAAATTAAAATTGACAAATCAAAATCACTGTCAAAACAATGGCTAAGCAAATCGATAGGAACAAAGTTTCTTCTATTTTTTCCAATGTTTAATCTTCTTTTTATGTACTCTGCCTTTGATTTTTGCTCTAAATCAAGATGGGTGTATCTGCAAGGATTGAAACTCTCTCTCTCTCTCTCTGGCTCAAATGGAGTATTTTTTACTTTATCTGTGATCCGCTAATAATTCTTCCTCCGTCAATCTCTCTTGTGCTTCTCTCGTCGGACCATTTTAGATTTTTCTCTGCCCCATCACTTCAGTTTCATCTCTCTCCCTCTAATAATTTATTAACTCTATTTTTCCCTTTCCCTTTCTATTTCTAAATGTCATAGCCTCCCCTTGACCTTCTTCAAAATCTTCTCTGTGGTCATACTTCAGATGCGTTTTTCAATATGTCTTCTGGGTAAAAGAAGATGAAGAATAAGAAAGAATTAAAAAAAATATAATAAAAAAATAGAGTAAAAAGAAAATAGTATTTTTAGTTAATCAAATGCGGAAACAAATAAAAAAAATATTTTTTTGCTTATCTCACTCGCCTATAGTGAGTGAAATACACTCTATGTGCCACGTAGGCTCATAGTGAGGTGCTAAATTCACTTTGAATAAGAAGAATGGGGTATTAAGACTCTCATAAAGTTTGAGTGTCTCTTTAAGAAAAGTGTTATAGTTAAAAGGGGTAATGATGTATTTACTCTATTATGAAAGACAAGATACTTGACGTGTCATCAATACACATGAATGATTTTCAAAACAAGGTTCGTGAGTATTATGAAAATCCGGGTTGTAAACATGATTATGTGAGCATTATGATATATATTTTGGGAGTAGTATTTAGCACCAAGCAATGAGAGTTCTAGATAACCCAAGTCCAAAACTACGTTACCACCGTAGATTGCCCTTTGTGACTTATGACAGGATCCTTATGAACATAGTTCTAACCTTGACCGGTTAGGACAATCTTTTTCGGTGTGGGTGTATGACACCGGACTCCATGATTCTCAACATAGTTTATGTCGGTTAAGAGAAACTCCTCTATGAATATTTTCAAGCTTTTAAGTTATATTATATCTTACTTTGAGACTTTACCTATTACTTTACATCTTATGTTTAAATTATGAAATTTTACTATGTTTTCTTCTATTATGCATGAACTCTGATTTAAGCATGTTTTTAAGTACATTTACTCACATTATTGCATACACTCACATACTCAGTATATCCTATAGTACTGACGCATATTCTCACGCTGTATCCTATCATGATGCAGATTCAAGCTCTCGATCCCCGACTCATGGCTAGTGACCAACAGGAGTTCCAGTCCAGAGTTGGTGAGTCCTCATCCTTCGAGGACTAGTATCAGTGTAGCTATCTTATCATCTTCCTTTTAGTACTTAGATTTAGCTGGGTTCTTGTCCCAGCAACTCATTATGTCAGTTTAGAGGCTTTTCAGACATAGCTAGATATTTTGCATTTGAGTCTCAGATTTTACTACTCTTAGACCTTTATCTCATGTTTAGTTGGATTGGCTACTTTCATTATTTATGCTTCCGCTATGTTGTTATTATGTTGCTTATGTTATTCTAAGCTCAAAGAGTTAGCTTGGAGTTACTTATGATCCTAGGTTTCATGTTATATCTCGGGGGTAGCCTCGAGGCATAATAATTTAACACCTTTACTAAAACTGTTGTCAATCATTTGTCCAGAACCTGTTCAGACCATGCACCTTTGCTGCTTAAAAGTGATAATACCAACCCCACCAACATCAAATATTTCAAGTTCCTAAACACTTGGACCGAGCATGAAGACTACTTACACACAGTCCAGGATGCCTGGGAAGAACCTCAAACTAGCAACGAACACCAAAAGATCAAGAAAGTGTGAAATAGACTCGGTAACTGGTCTAGATATGCTTGTGGAGACATCTATGAAGAGCCTAAGAAGCTAGAGGTACTCATAAAAAGACTTGAAGACAGATATGAGATCCACAATAATCAAGAGAATAGGGAAAACTTGTCTAGAGCTAAAGCTAAATTCACCAACTACATTAAGCTCCAAGATAAGATTCTTAGGCAGAAAGCCAGAGTTAAATGGCTACAGGAAGGTGAGGTCAACTCTGTTTTCTTCCATAGCACCATCAAGAACATAAGGAAGAATCTTGTAATCCACAAAATCAAAGATAATGAAGGAAATTAGGTAAAAGGTAACTCAGCAGTGACTAATGCTGTTGTAAATTTCTTTGAGAACATGTTCAACAAAGAAAATGTTCTTGAAGATGATGTTGTATTAGATGTGGTCAAGAAAGTCATTACTGATGAAGATAATGCTACTATCTCTGCTATCCCTACTTTACAAGAGGTTAAGGATATTGTTTTCTCAATTGATCCTGATAGTGCCCCTGGATCGAATGGTCTTAGTGGGAAATTCTACCAGAGTACATGGCACATTATTGCAGAAGATCTCCATAAAGCTATAATTTTCTTCTTTAAAGGAGCCCCTCTTCCTAGATTCTTCACTACGACCTGTGTTGTTATGCTACCTAAAGTGGAGTGTCCCCAATCCTTTTCTGACATCAGGACAATCAGCCTTTGTAATGTCTCAAGCAAGATTATTGCTAAGCTTCTCAATGCTAGGCTAAGTACTCTATTCCCTAAAACCATTAGTCAAAATCAGAGTGGATTTGTGAAAGGTAAAGCTATCTCAGACAACATCATGATGACTCAATAGATCATCAATGATATCAGAAAACCAATGCAAGAGGGTAATGTGGTTATCAAATTGGATATGTTTAAGGTTTACGACAGAGCCTATTGGCCTTTTCTATGATTTATGATGAGAAAACTGGGTTTTGCTGAAGATTGGATTGAGCTCATTTACAGATACATCTCTAGAAAATGGTACACTCTGTTGATCAATGAAAACAGACAAGGTTTCTTCAAATCTGAGAGGGGTCTTAGACAAGGAGACCCACTCTCCCTTTCTCTTTTTGTTATTTGTGCAGAACTGCTTTCCCTTTTATTTAACAGACTTCATGATAAACAATTTTAAAAATTTCTACATGAACTGTCAGGGCCCTAAAATTAATCATCTCACCTTTGCTGATGATACCATTATCTTCAGTAGTGGCTCTTTCTAATTCCTTACAACTTATCCTCAACACTTTATCAACTTATGAGAATGTCTCTGGGCAATCCATCAACAAGAGCAAAAGCAACATCCTTATTAGACATGTTCTTCAAGCATTTAATGTATATACCATTGTTGTCGTCCACTCTCCAAGGGGACTATTGATGCTATTGAAATGTATATAGCCAGGTTCTTCTGGTCTGGAAAAGTAGGTGGTGGTAAACACCACTGGATTTTATGGTACAACCTGTGCTTTCCTTATGATGAATGAGGCTCTAACTTCAGGAGCTTGACTGATACATGTAATGCCTTCACTGCAAAACAATGGTGGAAACTGAGAACCTCAAACTCCATCTGGGCTCAGTTTATCAAGAGGAAATATTGCAACAATGAACATCCCAATAGCACTGATTGAAAACTTGGCCACTCTCATGGGTGAAGGCTATGTGTGAAATCAGGAACAAAGTGGATGAACATACCAAATGAAAGGTCAAAAACGGGAACATTAGTTTCTGATATGATAACTGGTTCAATCATGAACCATTGTATCTCACCATTGGAGAAGAATTTGTACATCACAATATCATGCTTAAAGAGGTTTACAAAGATGGTCATTGGGACTGGGACTGCCTATGGAACCACCCCCCAGTGACTATCCAAGCTTCCTTAAACAATTCCTCCTTACAACTCACACATGAAGGAGATGACACTCCTATTTGATCGCCTATGGAAAATGAAAAATTCAACGTAACTTCTGTCTGGAAGCTCCTAAGTCAAAAAAGAAATAGTTCCCCCTTTGAAGCCAAAATTTGGCACAAAGACATCCCCTATAAGATGTCCTTCATCACGTGGAGGGCTATTCATAATAGACTCTCCACAGATGATAAAGTTGCCAAGTTTGGCATAAAAACTAACACTAACTGTAGTTGTTGTTTGAATGCTGGAACAACTCAGACCAGAGAAACAGGTGAACACTTGTTCTACAGTGGAGACTATGCTCAAAAGGTATGGTATGAGTTTGCTGCAAGAATTGGCATTAGGTACAGGAACATCTCATTAAGGAACCTGATCATAGAATGCTGGAATTTCAAGATCAAAAACTCTACGGCATCCTACATCCTGAATATCATGCCTCCTATAGTAATATGGGAACTATGGAGATCAAGGTGCAGCTCCAAATATGACACAGAAAAGCCCTCCCTCAATAGATCCAAGTCTCTCATCACCTCTACCATTTATCAATTGATTAAAGTCAGATTTAAGATGATCTCCTTTGCGGAGAACTGAGAGGAAATTTGTCTTATATTTGAAAAGAAAATGGTGGAATCTATCTACACTATTATCAAATGGATCAAACCCTCCCCTACCTTGTTCAAGCTTAATACAGATGGCTCACGTAAGGAGAGGAGGTGTGGAGGAGAAGGAAGAATCAGAGATAACATGGGCAAGATGGTAATGGCTTTCACATTACCACTGGACACTGACACAATCAATCAAGCTGAAGCAGCCACTCTTCTCTTTGGTCTGAAATGGTGCATACACAATGGCCTCAATCAAGTAATTATCGAAACTGACTCTCTACTGCTTAAAAACGCAATCCAAGGAATGTGGACTACCCCTTGGAGAATTGAAGAAACTGTTTGAGACATCAGGGAACTAGTAGGCCTGCACCCAATTACCATCTCCCACTGATATAGAAAAGCTAACAAAGTAGCCGACAAATTAGCTTGCTTGAGCCACTCATTGGAGACTCTCCGTATTTTTTCACATCCCAACAACCTCCAAAGAGCGGTGAAAGGTCTACTCAACATGGACAAGTGGTGTATTCCATCCTTCAGAGTCAAAAAATGTAACCCAAATTAATTTTTAACATATGAACCTCCATGAACACCCCTCACTGAGTAGTGCTTCTGTTTTTGGTTAGACCCTTTTTTGTAAGTTTTTCCAAGTGATTGGTATGCCAATCTCCTAAGAAGGTATGGCCTAACCCTCCTTCTACAAATGTATATTTCGTCCAGTGGCAATACAAAGTTTAAGTTTAAAAAAATAAAAAATATATAAAAAAATCAATAGTTACTCCCAAATTAAACGGTGCTCCATGTAATTGAAATGTATTGCACGTTTGACAATTTTAATTAATCATGATTTATGACCAGTCGATCTCCTCTTAAATTTTGGTTGGAGCTAGTTAATTAATTAGTTGATGTTAACTACATGATTTTACTTCTGATAGGTAATATTAACATATATACTTGTTAGATTTGAAAGGTCATTGCTAGTTGAGGCCAGAGTGTACACACATAAATTAAATTTCACAGTAATTGAACACCAATTAAGAAGATGCATGGTTGTTGTTGTTGGTCCCGTGGGGTGTGTGTTGCATTGAACAGTGATAGTTCGAGGGTGTGTGTGGTAGCTAGTAGTTGCAACACTCTTTCGTTCCCCCACTTTGAGCCACCAAGCACTAGTCACATCTTCATTTCTGTCCCCAATCTATTATCCTCATCCCCACCCTCACCTCCATCCCATAACAATTTTAGTTGTACACTATTGTATAACTTACATTTACTATCTATTGTAGTTTTTATAGACTTCTAAGCATACATTTATAATATTTCATATCGAAAGTACTAGATTCAGATGAATCCAATACTATTATACTGCATTCGCCCTCATACACGCCGTTAGTTTAAAAAGATACTATGAATATATTTTAACCAATTATAACATTCTATTATTTATTACTGTAATATTTTAGTTTATTACTTCCTTCGGACCACTACACTTAATACGCCCTTTAACAAAAACATTAACTAGAGTGTAATCTGACTAAACTATCCTTATTTATTAGTCCCCCTGTTTCAAATTGATTGATTTGTTTTGAGTTGACACATAGTTTAATAAAATAAAAAAGACTTTTGAATCTTGTGGTCTTAAATTAAAAATATGTCAAATGTACCAAAATGCCCTTTAATCTTGTAGTTTTAAACATGCCACGTTGAAATTTGAAATCAAAGAGTTGCTATAAAAGGAAATAGTCATTCTTTTTTAAATAGACTAAAAAGGAAAGTAGGTCAAACAAATTGAAACAGAGGGAGTACTTCTCAATATTTAATATTTCTCTCTTGTGTACTACATTAATATCTCTCCATATTTATGATTAAGTGTAAAAATGAAAACAAACAACTAATTTTACTTAGATTTTTTTAAATGATAATTATTATGGACTATTTATTTAATAAGAACGACAAATAAAGTGATCGGGAGAAAATAATATATAATTACCTCTTAAATTATTGTTTGCATTCATCATTGTAGGTCATCTTAATATAATAGTGAAAACAAATATATACCGTAGGTGCACAAAAGTTAATATCACTCTCAAAAATCCCAATTAAAAAGGGTGAGCCCAACCTAGGTACGTGTCCATGGGTGAGCACATCCACATACAAATAAATGTCCTTCAAACACATGCTAATTACCTAAGAGATATTTATGATATATGCATGGTAATGACTTTAATTTTTGGTTAGTAAATGAAAGTTAATTAGTGTACCCTACAAATTCTAATGTTTTGTGGCCATTGTTTTCTTTCGACCTAAATCAAGGTGCCCTTTATACGAATGAATATTAAAAGATCCGTATCATTGCAGATCTTCATAAATCACCATCATCGTGATAAGTCATACTTTTATATATATATATATATATATATATATATATATATATATATATATATTAAAGTTCTTAATTGATGATTTCACTTTTCTCCTTTGTGTAGTTTGTCTTAACCAAAAATGGATAAAATTTCATGGAGATGATACCTTCCCATTGACCTCACAAGTCCTTTGTGTATCTATGAAAAATTGAAAGCTTGAGTAAGGATCATGAGTATGGGTGGTAAATGGACGGGTCAAAATAGGTTGAATTAATAAATGAAGGGGTTAACTTATTTATTCGGTCAAAAGTTACTTGAGCTGAAATGAGTTAAAATGCGGGTCATATTTCAACTTGATTAACTCTTACTAAGTTTTAATTGCTTTATTTATTCTTTTATAAATGTTTAGTACCATATAAAATGATTATTTCAACCCGATGAACTCTTACTATGTTTTAATCGCTATATTTGTTCTTTTATAAATGTTTAGTACCATATAAAATGATTATTTTTGTTTATTATTGATCTATATATATGTCTTTTTGAAAATATTTTGACAAGATTTTTAATGTATCAATTTGAGCTAGAAATCATCTCAAACTTTGATGGGCTAAATGGGTTGAGCTAAACTAATAAATAAGCGGGTCAATAATTAATTCAAACTTGAATGAATTGAGCGAATTATAATTTTATAGTCCAAACTTGGACAGATTCAACGAGTTATAATTTTATGGATTAATTTTGCCACCTCTGACAATGAAAAGAAAAGTATGCACTATAATTGGAATACAATAACACAAGGAGTACCAAATTAAATTCCCCCAATCAATAATAGAATAACACAAAGTAAATGTCCCCAATCAAACAATTAAGTATTGTGTATGGACAGGTAAATCAAACAAATACTATCTATCGGCTCTACTCAACGTGTAAGCTTACTAGCTAATGGCAAGAGAAAACAAAAATAACACACGTTTAAGAAGATTATGTCCAACGAATCTTTTGTTTGGCTCTCAAAATATTAATTATGTTAGTAAGATAAATTACATATATATTACAATCATTTATTTCCTAATTTTAATCTTCATGCAATCAATCTCTAAGGTCATTTGAATTAGGGTAGAACAAGAAGAGGTATTTAGGCATATGAGTATTTTCCTTTATGGGTCGTATGCATCAATCGCGTGTATATGCAAGATTTTGTGTTAACGATGTCGGCTTATTATCACAATTCAGCTAAATTTTTGTGTTTGAGTTTGAAATTTTGGATGATATAGATTTTACTTCTCTCAAAAATTGATATTTACTTTGTATTATTTTTAAGTGATGTCAATTTTTGTATATATATGCGTCTCCACGACTAAATAGCTTGTCATCAATCATTGGTTTTGGCACCAACCTCCTAGACCCCCCATACCACCAGAACCTAGGACCCCCCTCAAATTAATAAATCCATTATTGGCAGAGGCAAGTATTTAGAAGAGAGGATGTATTTGATCATAAGAGTAATTAATGAGGTAAAGCTGTAATATGGCCTTCACAATATTCTCATGTTTCATATAAGTGTTGGAGCACAACATCTCAATGCAGAAAGTTGAAAATCGTACAAACAACAAAATGAGCTGTTGATTGTTACAACAATTGGACTTTTGAACGCGTAGAAAATTATTACATATTGTATCTTGGAAATCTTTCATTCTTTCATAAACACACACTTATGGCCACATATTCTTTTAATTGTTTTTTATCTTTGAATAATTTTTATATAGTTTGGGGACCTTTAATTATTTTGATTGACAATTGGACCTGGCCATCTGACCCGAGGACAACGTTAGGCTTTGAATTGTTAGTTCTACATTTTGTGTAGGGCATGTTCACTAGTACAATAATTAGTTTGGCAATATATTGATTTTGTAAGTTAATGTAAAACAATCCAAGAACATTGCACAGAAATGTTTCATATCAAGGTTGGATAGGCCAAGGCTTCCTCTCATTGCTCTTTATACAATTGACAGTTGAATTATGGCACTTGCTTAGGGTTATATCGGAGATAGGACAGACCTAACCATATATTTATGGGGCAACCATAGAAATGGCCCTTCGGCCAAACAAATTTCATGCCATGGCAAAAGGGCCAATTTTTTACTTCATTTTTCTTTGTCCAGTTTGCTGGTCTTTTCTTGCTTATGCAAAAATGATATAGTTCATATTCACATTTTATACAGATACATATTTTATATAACAATGATACAATTTCTAATTTCTATACACATCCTATTGAAGAAAGTTGGCGCCCACTACTTATCTCAGGGACCAGGTCCTCAACGTAGTTCCACTTGAAGCAGTAAGTAAATTAACACACAATTTTTACGTGAAAAACTCCCTAACTCTAGGAGAAAAAAACCACGAAATCACTTTCACTAACTCTTCAAGTTTTATGATTACAACTCAATAATCAAAGGAACTAACTCTAGTACCTAACTCAAACAATAAACTCTTATTGTTTCAACTCACTCAAACTCACTCTCTCTCCAAGAAGCCAAACCCACTTCTTGTTACAAGCCTCACAAACTCTCTCAAGAAGCCAAACACACTTCTTGTTATAAGCCTCACAACACACACTCTTTGTCCTAACAACCACACAGGATTGAACTAGAAACAATTCTCTCTTTGTGTCTTCATTTGAAAAGCTTGCTTGAGATCTCTATTGCTTGAGAATACTCCCTCTCAGCTTTCAAACCTAGGGGTTGTTTCATATATACTTCCTCCACTAGATATCCATTTAAGAAAGCGCTTTTCACATCCATCTAAAACAGTTTGAATGCTATATGAGAGGCAAAGGCAATCAACATTATTATTGCTTCCATTCTGGCCACAGGTGCAAAGGTTTCATCATAGTCAATACCTTCTTCTTGATTGTAACCTTGTACCACCAGTCTGGCTTTGTTTCTAGTCACTGCTCTTTGATCATCCAGCTTGTTCCTGAACACCCACCTTGTTCCAATAATGGTTCTGTCAGTCGGTTTGGGAACCAGATGTCATACCTTGCTTCTTTCAAATTGGTTTAGCTCTTCTTGCATTGCAATAATCCAATCAGCATCTTGTAAGGCTTCTTTGATATTCTTAGGCTCTATTAGTGACAGGTAGGCTGAATAAGCACCCATGTTTTTCACCTTATTCCTTGTCTGCATGCCTGAATCCATAGGGGGGATAATGTTTTCAATGGGATGTGAGCTCTTGTGTTTCCAATTTCTTCCAGCTATAGGTTGGGTGGATCCAGGTACATCTAAGTGATAAGCTGGATCTTCTTTATGAGTGATTCCCCCTGACTCCTGCACTTCTCCTTGTTCTTCAGTTGGGGAACTATCTCTGAGAGGCTCTTGTTCATGCTCATCTTCTGAGTCATCAACTAGTCTAATCCTGGTATCATTATCACAAAACTTACTTTCACAATTTTCTTCATCAAAGATGACATGGATACTCTCTTCCACATAGCTAGTTCTTTTGTTGAATACTTTATAAGTTTTACTTTATGAGGAGTATCCCAGGGAATATCCCCTCATCACTCCTGGCATCAAATTTTCCAAGAGCATCATTTCCATTGTTGTGAACATAACATTTACATCCAAAAGGTCTCAGGTAGATTAGGTTTGGCTTTCTCCCCTTGAGTAGTTCATAAGGTGTTTTGTCCAACAGAGCCCTAATCATGCACCTGTTCAGTGAGTAACAAGTTGTGTTTACTGCCTCAGCCCAGAAGCTCTTTGGAAGACCACTGGCAATTAACATAGTCATTTCCATGTCTTCAAGAGATCTATTCTTCCTTTCGACCACTCCATTTTGCTGAGGAGTTCTTAGTACAGAGAAATTGTGATCAATTCCATTTTCAGCACAAAAGGTCAGGAAATTTGAATTCTCAAACTCAGTGCCATGATCAGACCTTATTTCTGACACATCAGTGCTCAGCTTCTTTTGTACCATTTTGACAAAAAATTTGAACACTTCAAAAGTTTCATCCTTGGAGCTCAAAAAGAGTGTCCAGGTGAACCTAGAGTAGTCATCTACAATCATAAACACATATCTCTTTCCACCCCTGCTGAGAACTCTCATAGGTCCACATAGATCCATGTGTAATAGTTGAAGAGGTTTAGTAGTACTGACCATCCATTTAGGTTTGAAGGAAGATCTCACATGTTTTCCATTGGCACAGGCACCACACACAATGAATTCATCTAGTTTATTCTTTGGCAGGCCTAGTACCAGTCCTTTTGACACCAGCTTGTTGATAGTTGAGAAACTTGTATGTCCCATTCGTTTGTGTTATAGTAGTGAACTGCTGGATATGGCACTTAGGTAAGTTAGCTCATATTTTAGAGGATCCATGATGTCAGCTTTGTACACATTTTTGTGTCTTTTTCCTTTCAGCACTAAGTCTCCATTTGTCACCTTTGTCATAGAGCAGTCAACAGTAGTGAACATCACATTATTTACTTTGTCACACATTTGAGAGATGCTCAATAGATTGTATTTCAGTCCATGCACATAGTACACATTATCTATTGCATAAGAGTCAGACCTTCCTACCTTTCATATGCCAACGATCTCACCAGTCTTTCCATTTCTAAAGGCCACACTTCCACATTGAAAGTCTGAGAGAGACAGGAAATTATCTTTACGTCCAGTCATATGTCTATATCAAGCACTGTCAAGGTATCAAGGCTTTCTCTTTCCTTTCTTGGTCTCTTCTTGCTCAATATCACTGTCTAAGCATGTGATGAGAGCAAGGGTTGATTCAGCTGATTCATCCTTTTCATAATCTCCCTCAGTGTCACTTATGGCTATTAGTGACAAATTATGGGGATCTTCATCATCAGACTCATCATTCTCGTGATCTGCCATGACAGCTAGAGACTTTTGAACAACTATATGGGCTTCTTGTGAGGTCATCCTTCTGTGGTATAGAAGTATGAGATCCCTGCTCTGATGTCTGGGTTTTTCTGTGTGAGCCTTCTCATGTTCAATAGCCCATAAAGGGCAGAATCTAATAAAGTGATCAGGACTTCCACACTTGTGGCATAGCTGAGCATCCTTTTCTTCAACTTGACGGGACCTTTTCTGAAGGTTTTGCCCTTTACTAAACATCCTTTGAAATCTCCTGGTAACCAATGCTAGATTTTCTTACTCAAAGTTAGCAACTTCAGTGGATTTTAGGGACAGGGATTTATCCTTTCTTTTAGTTCCAATGTCCCTTTCTTGATTCTTCTTCAGTTCATAGGTTGTCAGGTTTCCAATGAGTTCATCCATCGCCAAAGTGTCCAGATTTCTGGCTTCAATGATTGCTTCTACTTTACTTTCCTAAGATTCTAGCAGCACACTTAGAAGTTTCCTGACAGTCTTCCCTGTAGGGATGTTCTCTCCTAGGGAGTAGATTTCATTTAGTATAGCTGTAAACCTGGTATGCATGTCCTGAATAGTCTCTCCTTCCTTCATTCTGAAGAGCTCATACTATCTGTTTAGATTGTCTATCTTGGTATTCTTTACAGCAGTAGTGCCTTCATGAGCGGTTTGAAGTGTGTCCCATATTTTCTTAGCATCTTGTCAGGAAGAGATTCTATTATACTCATCAGGTTCGATCCCACAGATAAGAATTTTCCTAGCTTTGGAGTTATTTTGAATAGCTATCTTGTCAGTAGCATCCCATTCTTTCCTGTCTTTGGGGACTTGATCCTTTCCATCGGCTCCAGCCTTCATGGGGATAGTCGAACCATCTAAGATGACATTCCACAGATCAACACCTTCACCCAACTGGTAGTCCATCATCCTATTCTTCCACCAGCCATAGTACTTGCCATTGAACAATGGTGGCCTTGTTTGAGAGGAGCCTTCCTGAGCGGATGGAGGGGAAGCCATTAGATCCTTTTCAAGTGTTAACCTTTAATGAAAAGACCTCGCTCTGATACCAATTGAAAAAAGTTGGGTCCCAACGTAGTTCTACTTGAAGCAGTAAGTAAATTAACACACAATTTTTACGTGGAAAACTCCTTAACTCCAAGAGAAAAAAACCACGAGCTCACTTTCACTAACTATTTAAGTTTATGATTATAACTCAATAATCAAAGGAACTATCTCTAGAACCTAACTCAAACAATAAACTCTTATTGTTTCAACTCACTCAATCTCACTCTCTCTCCAAGAAGCCAAACCCACTTCTTGTTACAAGCCTCACAAACTCTCTCAAGAAGCCAAACCCACTTCTTGTTACAAGCCTCACAACACACATACTTTGTCCTAACAACCACACATGATTGAACTAAAAACAATTCTCTCTTTGTGTATTCATTTGAAAAGCTTTCTTGAGAATACTCCTTCTCAGCTTTGTGCAATAGGTGATTGAATTCTTTATAGCTCTGATGCTTTTATAGAGGCCTCAAGCTCTCCTTACTTTGATAGGAAAAGGCAGTCCTCTCTTGTAGGAGTTGGTCGCCGACTTAGTTCTCTCTTTGTTGAATTTGGACGCGACTTCTTTCTTCTTTCTTTGTACATTTTGCTCTCTCCTTCTTTGACTAGGATGCTACCTTTTTAGATGGTTTTCATAAATATATTTTTACCAAAAATAGGTTTTGCCTCATTATCAAAACTTGTTTGACAAGGTTCTTCAATTTCCCCCTTTTTGATGATGGCAAACTCTATCTTATTTTAAAAAAAATATGTAGACTAGTGGAAACAGATTTGGACAAGACCAAACACATTTGTACACTCTTAATAGTTCAATCTCAATAACATAGTTTCAAGATCAAATTACCAGCTCCATTCTTCTATCTCAAATACTGATCAAATTACCAGCTCCATTCTTCTATCTTAAATACTGCTAGGTAGGTGCTCAGACATACAATTATTCTTGTTTAACTTTCTTCCCCCTTTTGAAATCATTGAAAAGAAGGCAGTCTCTTTAAGAGCAGCTTCTATGTTCCCCCTGAATGGATAGCCCCTTAAGGATCAGATCCTTGAGTGTTTTCCATCCTCTTTTGTGGTTTTGTATCATTCTTCTCCCCCTCTTTCCTCCCTCATCCCTTTTTAAGGGAGACTCTCCTTCCTTGTTAGGAACTACAGCTGGTTGATTATCCCAAGGGCCAACCTATTCTTCTCAAATGCTTCTCTTCCCGGAGCTTTGGTAAATATGTCTGCAATTTGTTCATCAGTCCCACAAGGCACCATTTTAATCAGTCCCTTTTCAACACAGCCTCTGAGGAAGTGATGTCTCACATCAATGTGTTTAGTTCTTTTATGCTAAACAGTATTCTTGGACATATTAGCTGCACTAGTGTTATCACAAAATATGGGAATGCATCCACGATTTATGCCATAGTCACTCATCTGTTGCTTAATCCAAAGTAACTGAGAGCAACAAGAAGCAGGAGCTACATATTCAACCTCAGCTGTTGATAGTGCAACAGAGTTCTGTTTCTTTGTAGCCCAAGACATAAGACATGATCCTAAAAAGTGTGCCATTCCAGAAGTACTATTTCTATCCACCAGGTATCCAGCATAGTCTGTATCAGCATAACCAATAAGATCAAAGGAGTCACCTACAGGATACCGAAGCACCAGTCCTTGAGTTCCTTTGAGGTACCTTAGAATTCTTTTTACAGCCTTCATATGAGACTCTTTGGGGGAAGATTGGAACCTAGCACATAACCCTACACTGAACACGATGTCAGGCCTGCTAGCAGTAAGGTACAACAGAGATCCTATCATTTCTCTATATTTTGTTTCAGCAACAGCAACTCCAGCATCACCCTTGTCCAGTTATGTAGTGGTAGCAATAGGGGTATCATTAGTCTTAGCCCCTTCCATCTCAATTTTTTTCAGCAGTTCTTTAACATACTTCTGTTGATGAATGGAAGTTCCAGTCTTGGTTTGCTGTATTTGTAGTCCTAAGAAAAAAGTTAGCTCACCCATCATGCTCATCTCAAATTCACTACTCATCAAGGATGCAAACTCTTTGCTTAGCACATCATCAGTAGCTCCAAAGATTATGTCATCCACATATATCTGCACAATGAGGAGACTGTTTCCTTGTCTTCTAATGAATAGAGTGTTGTCTATATTTTCTCTTACATAGTCATGTTCTAATAGGAAAGAGGACAATCTGTCATACCATGCTTTTGGAGCTTGCTTCAACCCATACAAGGCTTTGTCCAGATTATAGACATGCTCAGGCAGCTCAAAGCTTTCAAACCTAGGGGGCTGTTTCACATATACTTTCTCCACTAGATATCCATTCAAGAAAGCACTTTTCACATCCATCTGAAATAGTTTGAACTCCATATGAGAGGCAAACACAATCAACATTATTATTGCTTCCATTCTGGCCACAGGTGCAAAGGTTTCATCATAGTCAATACCTTCTTCTTGATTGTAACCTTGTACCACCAGTCTGGCTTTGTTTCTAGTCACTGCTCTTTGATCATCCAGCTTGTTCCTGAACACCCACCTTGTTCCAATGATGGTTTTGTCAGTCGGTTTGGGAACCAAATGTCAGACCTTGCTTCTTTAAAATTGGTTTAGCTCTTCTTGCATTGCAATAATCCAATCAGCATCTTGTAAGGCTTCTTTGATATTCTTAGGCTCTATTAGTGACAGGTAGGCTGAATAAGCACCCATGTTTTTCACCTTATTCCTTGTCTGCATGCCTGAATCCATAGGGGGGATAATGTTTTCAATGGGATGTGAGCTCTTGTGTTTCCAATTTCTTCCAGCTATAGGTTGGGAGGGTCCAGGTACATCTAAGTGATAAGCTGGATCTTCTTTATGAGTGATTCCCCCTGACTCCTGCACTTCTCCTTGTTCTTCAGTTGGGGAACTATCTCTGAGAGGCTCTTGTTAATGCTCATCTTCTGAGTCATCAACTAGTCCAATCCTGGTATCATTATCACAAAACTTACTTTCACAATCTTCTTCATCAAAGATGATATGGATACTCTCTTCCACATAGCTAGTTCTTTTGTTGAATACTTTATAAGCTTTACTTTATGAGGAGTATCCCAGGAATATCCCCTCATCACTCCTGGCATCAAATTTTCCAAGAGCATCATTTCCATTGTTGTGAACATAACATTTACATCCAAAAGGTCTCTGGTAGATTAGGTTTGGCTTTATCCTCTTGAGTAGTTCATAAGGTGTTTTGTCCAACAGATCCCTAATCATGCACCTGTTCAGTAAGTAACAAGCTGTGTTTACTGCCTCAGCCCAGAAGCTCTTTGGAAGACCACTGGCAATTAACATAGTCCTTGCCATGTCTTCAAGAGATCTATTCTTCCTTTTGACCTCTCCATTTTGCTGATGAGTTCTTGGTGAAGAGAAATTGTGATCAATTCTATTTTCAGCACAAAAGGTTAGGAAATTTGAATTCTCAAACTCAGTGCAATGATCAGACTTTATTCCTGACACATCAGTGCTCAGCTTCTTTTTTACCATTTTGACAAAAAATCTGAACACTTCAAAAGTTTCATCCTTGGAGCTCAAAAAGAGTGTCTAGGTGAATCTGGAGTAGTCTTAACGATCGAGTCCATCAATACGACTAGTCCACTCGTGCCAAATTTTAGAGTTAGAAAACTCAGGGTTTGGGAGTTTGAAATTCTGGGCTAGGCTAGCCTTGGTCAGTTTTGGAGCGAGGTGGAGTCTAGGGAAATCTGGATAAGTATTAGATTAAGTGTCTTGGTTTGAGCTAGTTTCCCACGTATCCAAGATATAAAGGACTCCGGGGGACTTTTCGGAATCGAATTTGGGTAAGTAGAACTTCCAGAATTACGTTTGACGTGAAGGGGTTGTTTTGGGTCATCGGGGGAAGCAAGTGTGTTGTAAAATGGCCAAATCTAGGAGATTTTCAGACATTTTGACCATGACGAGTGCAATGGTCCACTGTAGCAACCTCCGCTATAGCGGTGGAAAATACCGCTATAGCGGTGGTCAAGACGGTCAACGCTGCTTAAGACCGCTATAGTGGAAGTCGTCCGCTATAGCGGAGCGGGGACTGCTATAGCGGGCCAATGGGATTTTAATGGAGAAACATTCCCCAAAACGTTCAGTTTTCACAACTTTATTTTGGGAGAAGGGCTAGGCAATTTTCCTCCATTTTCCTTTGATTTTCTTTCCTAGGGTAAGGTTTCTACTCTCCAATCTTCGTACTACTTTTTCTATGCGGTAGAATGACTAGGAGGGAACTTGGAAAAAGGTTGGAATAACCTAGGAATGGTAGAATTCGGGGAAGGAAGGGGATTTAAAGCATGAATGTTCTTGAGTATTGTTAAAAGTAAGATATTATGATCATAGGTTGTTAAATTCTCTATTTTTATCCGTAAAAATGATAGAACTAGGGAAATTAACTGTGGGAAAGCCCGAAAAAAGAGTGGAATGATCATGGGTGGCCTGGGGTTTTGGGATTTGGTGTAATCCGGGTAATGTGCAGGCCTTTTTTGTTAATTTTATGTACTTGTATGTTATTTTAGACCAAGAACGAGAAAGGAATCCTCAACACGTAGAGCTTGGATCATTTCGAGGTAGGTGATCGCTTACGATTCTTGTGAATGTTGTATAATTTTGTACTCTTATCTAAGCGTTTGTATGAACTACATTGCTTAGAGAAGTTGTGTAGAATGTCTAAGGTTCCTGTTTTACAGTCTGTGAGTTGAACGGTGTGTTTACTTGTTGGTTTACAAGTTATTTGTTCATCTATTTGACTGTGGATTATTGACATTCGGTTGGATCGGGTACCACGCCTGGTACGGGAATACTAACGGTTGGCTCAGGTACCACGCCTGGTACGGGAATACTAACAGTTGGCTCGGGTACCACACCTGGTATGGGTTTATTTGACTACATCATTGCATTTATATGTTGTGTTGCATTGACTGAAATTGGTTCCGTGAGTGGACCGGGTTGTTTATTGAAATGTGTTACTTGTTTGGTGGTCCTTGAGTGACCGAGAAATTTTGTTATATCATTAAGTTGGTCTTGGATTAGGCCGGGTTGTTCATTGACACTTAGGTGTTGTCTAGAGGGAATCCTAAGATGGGCCCGGGCTAGACAGAAAGGTATGGGTTATGGCCACGTGATGGTGGGTTAGAGTATAAGAGGTGAATTTCATGCGGGAACAAGCTAAGTAGAGACTTGTAGTCTAGGTGTGCCTAACTACATTGTTGCATGTCTTCCGTACTAATTACTTGATATTGTTGTACTGCTTATACACTGTTTATTTGGAAACTGGTTGATGATCCTACCAGTACACAGTGGTGGTGTACTGATACTGTACTTGATTTTCTTTTGGTGAGTACAGAAAATCTTCCAGCGGCTGAGACGTGACCTCATCTATAGCACCAATGATTTCGAACGTCAAGGGTGAGCTTCTCAATCAGGCTACCTTGGAGCTATCTTTAGAGTTTCAGCACACTTGTTTTGGGCTTAAAACTACTTCCGTATTTTCCTTTTTGGGTTGCATCCCCGTACTCTAGATGTTGGTAGAATTGTTTGGTACTGCGACTTTCAGTTTCTAGGGAGATTTTCCGCAGGTTTATTAATGGTATAGTTCTTTGCTTATTTAATTGCTAGTTTACTTTTTGTTTTATTGGTTTTAGGCTGTTAGTCTAGGCTAATGGTTGAACTTTATTGGTTCACTCATCCGGGGGTTGGGTGGGTACCACTTACGATGGCCTGGGTCATGACAAAGATGGTATGAGAGCCCTAGGTTCGTTGATCTCGTGGTACCAAACAGGTCTAGTAGAGTCTTGCGGAACAGTGCAAAGACGTTCATACTTTTCTTCGAGAGGATATGGGGCTTTAGGAAAAAACTATCTCTTCCTTCTTTCCTTCGTGCTATAACTTGATTCCAATTGGTATCTGGTGATACAAATTGGTATCTAACCTCGTTCACTCTTCTGTCCGCAGATGGTTACTACAAGGAACAACGGAGCAAGGCCAGCGGGTCCGGCAGTTTGTGGCAGAGGTAGGGAAAGGGGCAGAGGACGAGCTAGAGCTGGACCCGCCAGAGGTGGAGCTCAAGCTGCTGCCAAAGTTTGTGAAGCAACCCCTCCCCCACCTCAGGATCATGTTGCGGAAGACGTAAAAGTGGTTGTAGAGGATGAAGGGGCGGAGGCAGCACTAGTTGGGGGTACAGGCCATCCTACTATGACACCGAAAGCCTTTCAGCAGGCTTGGAATATTCTGAGTGTGTTGGTTGGTGCTGGAGCCATACCCGCGGCATTTGCGAATCAGGCCTTGGATACACAGCCAGCGGTCACTACGGTGCCTAGGATGGATGCAGCTTCAGGCACCAATGATTTCTTCAGTCCAATGCTAGGTCCCGTGATGACAGGGAATGAGCATGAGTTGCTGACCAAGTTTCTCAAGCTGAAACCTCCGATATTTCAGGGTACAGACAAGGAGGATGCCTATGACTTCATCATGGATTGCTATGAGAGGTTGCACAAGTTGGGTATTGTACGTTAGCATGGTGTTGAATTTGTAACTTTTCAGCTGCAGGGTGATGCCAAGCAGTGGTGGAGGTCTCATGTTGAGTATCGGTCTTCTATTCTACCTCCACTGACTTGGGAGTAGTTCCTCGCTTTGTTTCTAGAAAAGTATGTCCCCCGTACTTTGACGGATCGGAAGAAAGATGAGTTCTTGAACTTAGAGCAGGGTGGCATGTCAATCTGTTTACGAGGCTAAGTTCCATGCCTTGTCTCGTTTTGCCACACAGATGTTGGGTTCCAAGGAGGAACGGGTCCGGTTGTTTTTGAAAGGGTTGAATACTGAGCTATAGGTACTGTCAGTGCATATGACTTCTTCAGGGAAGGACTTTAATGATGTGGTGGATTATGTGAAGAAACTTGAGGGAGTCAAGCAGGCGGGGCAGGCTAAGGCTTTAGCCAAGAAGCCCCAGAATGAGGAAAATTTTGGTGGTTCATACTCCAAGGGCCAGAATCAGCAGGCTTACTCGGCCCATCCTATTTAGTCAGCTCTGCCAGCTACTACAGGTGGTCGTCAGGGAGCTCAGTCTTTAGCTCCTAGAGGCTAGGGAGCATCATATACATCAGCTAGCAGACCTACACTTGACCGTGGTTGCTTCCATTGTGGTAATCTGGGCCACTTTAAGAGGAAGTGTCCACATAGGCAGACAATTAATCAGGGTCCGTAGCATTCTAGAGCAGTGTTCCCGGCAGGCAGAGGCGGTAATGCTAGGGGTTATCCACAGAGTGGGCGAGGTAATTTTCAGGGAGGCCGAGGAGATAGGGGAAATGACGGTGCAGGTAGAGGTGCAGCACAGCCAGCCTGGGAAGTTGCCCGGATTGATGATCGGGCTCATTGCTATGCTTTTCCAGGGAGGACCGAGGTGGAAGCCTTAGATGGGGTGATCACAGGTACCATTCTTGTCTGCGATAAAATAGCTTCGATATTATTTGACCCAAGTTCTACATATTCTTATGTGTCTATGAGTTTTGCGTTGGTTCTAGACCTAATTTGTGATATCCTTGATTCCCCTATCCATGTTTCTACCCCGGTTGGAGAGTCTGTGATTATGACACATGTTTATCGTGATTGTTCTGTGGTGTTTGTGGGGTTTCATACTTGGGTAGACTTGGTAATTATGGATATGGCTTATTTTGATATTATCTTGGGTATGACCTGGCTATCTCTTTATCTTGTTGTGTTGAACTATAACACCAAAACTGTGGCTCTAGAGATTCTGGGTAAGGATAGACTAGAGTGGGAAGGTGTGTACGTGCCTAAGCCAGTTAAGATAATATCATTTGTTCGGGATAGGAAGCTAGTGGGGAGGGGGTGTCTAGCCTTCTTGGCTCATCTTTAGGATGATAGTGTGGAGTCCCTGTCTATTGAGTCAGTTCCAGTGGTTTCTGAATTTTTAGAGGTGTTTTCAGCGGACTTGCCTGGTATGCCTCCGGATAGGGATATAGATTTCTGTATTGATTTGGAGCCAGACACTTCCCATTTCCATTCCTCCATATCGTATGGCTCCGGCAGAGTTAAGAGAACTTATGACTCAGCTGCAGGAACTCCTAGATAAGGAATTTATGCGTCCTAGTGCTTCGCCTTGGGGTGTTCTGGTTTTATTTGTAAAGAAGAAGGATAGTAGTATGCGAATGTGCATAGATTATAGGCAGTTGAACAAGGTGACCATCCGAAATAAGTACCCTCTACCCGTATAGATGATTTGTTTGGCCAGCTTCAGGGTGCATCGGTATTTTCAAAAATTGACTTGAGGTCGAGGTACCATCAGTTAAAAATTAGGCCTGAAGACATTCCAAAAACTACTTTTCGGACTCGGTATGGGCATTACGAGTTTCTAGTAATGTCATTTGGTTTGACCAATGCGCCGGCAGCATTCATGAGTTAGATGAATGGGGTGTTTAAGTCATACTCGGATTCCTTCGTTCGTGTTCATCGATGACATTTTGATCTACTCTAAGAGTAGGGAGGAGCATGCTAATCATCTTCTATTGTGCTGGATATCTTGAGACACCAAAAGTTTTATGCAAAATTCACTAAGTGTGAGTTTTGGTTGACTTCAGTGGCGTTCTTGGGGCATGTAGTGTCAGAATGGGGGGTAATGGTAGATCCCAAGAAGATCGAGGCAGTCAAGTGTTTTCCCTGACCTAGCTCGGTGACAGAGGTGAAGAGTTTTGTTAGACTCGCAGGATACTACAGGAGGTTCGTAAAGGGTTTTGCGTTTATTGCTATGCACCTAACCAGGCTGACACAGAAAGATGTACCATTTGTGTGGTCCGACAAGTGCGAGGAGAGCTTTCAAAAGTTCAAGATACTTTTGATCACGGCTCCTATATTGTCCTTATCGGTTGAAGGTAAAGACTTTATTGTTTACTGTGATGCTTCACATTCTCGATTAGGTGCTTTGTTGATGCAGGATAGGAATGTGATAGCCTATGCATCCAGGAAGTTGAAGGTGCATGAGAGGAATTACCCGACTCACGACTTAGAGTTGGCAGCGGTGATTTTTGCACTAAAGATTTGGAGACACTACCTTTATGGTGTCAACTGTGAGGTATTCATAGATCATCATAGTTTGCAGCACGTATTCACTCATAAGGATTTGAATTTGAGGCAGAGAAGGTGGATGGAGCTATTGAAGGACTATGATATGACCATTCAGTACCATCCGGGTAAGGCTAATATGGTGGCAGACGCATTAAGTTGGAAAACAGTTAGCATGGGTAGCTTGGCTTATTTGGGGGTGTCCAAACGATCACTAGCTAAGGAAATTCTGGCTTTGGAGGCCAAGTTCATGCACTTGGGTATTTCAGATCAAGGTGGGTTGTTGGCCAGCATTGAGTTCAAAGCCACCTTCATAGAGGAAATAAAGGTCAAACAGTTTTAGGATCCGAAACTGAGTAAACTACGAGGCAAGGTAATATTCGGGGAGTCCAGAGACGTCATGTTAGACTCTGGTGGAGTGTTGCATTTTAGGGAGAGGATTTGTGTTCCTCGGGTAGATGATATGATTCAAAAAATCCTAGCAGAAGCTCATGGTTTGCGATACTCAATTCATCCGGGTGTTACTAAAATGTTTAGGAACTTAAGGCAGCATTACTGGTGGCCCAGGATGAAAAGGGACATAGTTGATTTTGTGTCCAAATGTCAGAACTGCTAGCAGGTAAAGTATGAACATCAGAGATCTGCAGGACTACTTCAGAAGATGCCAATTCTAGAGTGGGAGTGGGAAAGGATAGCCATGGATTTCGTGGTGGGTCTTTCCAAGACATTGGGGAAGTATGACTCAATTTGGGTCATTGTTGACAGGCTGACCAAGTCCACTCATTTCATTCCGGTCAGGGTAGATTACAATTTATAGCAATTGGCTAAGATCTACGTGAAGGATATTGTGAGATTGCATGGGGTACCACTGTCCATCATTTCAGACAGGGGTACGTAGTTTACTTCTAAGTTCTGGGGTAAGTTACATGAAGAGTTGGGTACACAACTCACTTTTAGCACAGCCTTCCATCCTCAGACTGATGGTCAGTCAAAGAGGACGATCCAGGTATTGGAGGACATGCTGAGAGCATGTGTGATGGACTTCGGGGGCCATTGGGACCAGTTCCTACCGTTGTGCGAATTCTTGTACAACAATAGTTACCACTCCAGTATTGACATGGCACCGTTCGAGGCATTGTATGGGAGGAACTGCAGATCACCGGTTGGGTGGTTTGAGGAAGGCGATGTAAAGCCTCTGGGCGTGGACTTATTAAAGGAAGCGCATGAAAAGGTAAGGGGCATTCAAACCAAGTTGCTAGCTACCCAAAGCAGGCAGAAGGAGTATGCAGATCACAAGGTCTGGACATGGAATTTTAGGTTAGTGAACGGGTATTGTTGAAAGTGTTACTAATGAAAGGGGTCATGCGGTTTGGTAAGAAGGGCAAGCTTAGCCCTCGGTTCATCGGTCCGTTTGAGGTTCTTGAAATTGTAGGGCCAGTGGCTTATAAGTTAGCACTGCCACCTAGTTTGTCAGGCGTCCATCCGGTATTCCATGTATCCATACTTAAGCGATACAATGGGGATGGGGATTACATCATTAAGTAGGATGAGGTGTTTTTCGATAAGGATCTTCGTTATGAAAATGAACCAGTCTTGATTCTTGCTCAGGATGTCCGAAGGTTGAGGACAAAGGTGATTGATATGGTGAAGGTTCAGTGGAAGCATCGTCCGGTTGAGGAAACCACTTGGAAAACCGAGAAGGACATGTGGGACAAGTACCTTTAATTGTTTGAGGATTCAGGTACTACACTTCTGTTCTTTTATTTTCGTAATTTCGAGTTTGATCATTCAGGGATGAATGATGGGTAAATTGGTATCTGTTATAACGATCGAGTCCGTCGTTACGGGTAGTCCAATCATGCCAAGTTTTAGAGTTAGAAAACTCTGAGTTTGGGAGTTTGAAATTCTGGGCTAGGCTAGCCTCGGCCAGTTTTGAAGCGAGGTGGAGTCTAGGGAAATCCGAGTAAGGATTGGGTTAGGTGTCTTGGTTTGATCTAGTTTCCCACATAGCCAAGATATAAAGGAGTCCGGGAGACTTTTCAGAATTGAATTTGGGTAAGTAGGACTCCCAGAATTGCATTTGACGTGAAGGGATTATTTTGGGTCATCGGGGGAAGTAAGTGTGTTTTAAAATGGCCAGATCTGGGAGATTTTTAGACATTCTATCCGTGATTTTTGGATTGTTTCGGGTCATCGGGGGAAGTAAGTGTGTTTTAAAATGGCCAAATCTGGGAGATTTTTGGACATTCTATCCGTGATGAGCGCAATGGTCCGCCGTAGTGACCTCCGCTATAGTGGTGGTCAAGATGGTCAACGCTACTTAAGACTGCTATAGCGGAAGTTGTCTGCTATAGCGGGACCGCTATAGCGGAGCAGGGACCACTATAGCAGGCCGACGGGATTTTAATGGAGAAACATTCCCCAAAACGTTCAGTTTTCACAACTTCATTTTGGGAGAAGGGCTAGGTGATTTTAGGTGATTTTCCTCCATTTTCCTTTGATTTTCTTCACTAAGGTAAGATTTCTACTCCCCAATCTTCATACTACTTTTTCTATGCGGTAGAATTGCTAGGAGGGAACTTGGGAAAAGGTTGGAATAACCTAGAAATGGTAGAATTTGGGGAAGGAAGGGGATTCAAAACATGAATGTTCTTGGGTATTGTTAAAAGTAAGATATTATGATCATAGATTGTTAAATTCTCTATTTTTATCCGTAAAAATGATAGAACTAAGGAAATTAACGGTGGGAAAGCCCGAAAAAAGGGTGGAATGATCATGGGTGGCTTGGGGTTTTGGGATTTGGTGTAATTCGGGTAATGTGCAGGCCTTGTTTGTTAATTTCATGTACTTGTATGTTATTTTAGACCAAGAACGAGAAAGGAATCTGGAACACGGGCAAGCTCGGGTTGAGTAGAGCTTGAATCATTTTGAGGTAGGTGATGGCTTACGATTTCTGTGAATGTTGTATAATTTTGTACTCTTATCTAAGCGTTTGTATGAATTACATTACTTAGGGAAGTTGTGTAGAATGTCTAAGGTTCCTGTTTTACAGTCTGTGAGTTGAATGGTGTGTTTACTTGTTGGTTTACAAGTTGTTTGTTCATCTATTTGACTGTGGATTGTTGACATTCGATTGGCTCAGGTACCACGCCTGGTACGGGAATACTAACGGTTGGCTCGAGTACCACACCTGATATGGGAATACTAACGGTTGGCTCGGATACCACGCCTGGTATGGATTTATTTTACTGCATCATTGCATTTATATCATTGTGTTGCATTGACTGATATTGGTTCCGTGAGTGGACCAGGTTGTTTATTGAAATGTGTTACTTGTTTGGTGGTCCTTGAGTGACCGGGAAATTCTGTTATATCATTGAGTTTGTCTTGGATTAGGCTGGGTTGTTCATTGACACTTAGGTGTTGTCTAGAGGGGATCCCAGGGTGGGTTCGGGCTAGACGGAAAGGTATGGATTATGACCACGTGATGGTGGGTTAGAGTATAAGAGGTGGATTTCATGCGGGAACAAGCTAAGTAGAGACTTGTAGTCTAGGTATGCCTGTTAACATTGTTGCATGTCTTTCGTACTAATTACTTGATATTGTTGTACTGCTTATACACTATTTATTTGGAAACTGGCTGATGATCCTACTAGTACATAGTGGTGGTGTACTGATACTGCACTTGCTTTTATTTTGGTGAGTACAGGAAATCTTCCAGTAGCTGAGACACGACCTCATCCATAACACCAGTGATTTCGGACTTCAAGTGTGAACTGCTTGATCAGGCTACCTTGGAGATATCTTTAGAGTTTCAGCCCACTTGTTTCGGGCTTAAAACTACTTCTGTATTTTCCTTTTGGGGTTGCATCCCCGTACTCTAGATGTTGGTAGAATTTTTTGGTACTGCGACTTTCAGTTTCTAGGGGGATTTTCCGCAGGATTATTAATGGTATAGTTCTTTGCTTATTTAATTGCTAGTTTACTTTCTATTTTACTGGTATTAGGCTGTTAGTCTAGGCTAAAGGTTGAACTCTATTGGTTTTCTCATCCAGGGGTTGGGTGGGTGCCACTCTCGACGGCCTGGGTCGTGACAGTAGTCATCTACAATCACAAACACATATCTCTTCCCACCCTTGATGAGAACTCTCATAGGTCCACATAGATCCATGTGTAATAGTAGAAAAGGTTTAGTAGTACTGACTATCCATTTTGGTTTGAAGGAAGATCTCACATGTTTTCCCTTGGCACAGGCACCACACACAATGGATTCATCTAGTTTGTTCTTTGGCAAGCCTAGTACCAGTCCTTTTGACACCAGCTTGCTGATAGTTGAGAAACTTGCATGTCCCATTCATTTGTGCCATAGTAGTGAACTGCTGGATATGACACTCAGGCAGGTTAGCTCATATTGTAGAGGATCCATGATGTCAGCTTTGTACATATTTTTGTGTTTTCTTCCTTTCAGCACTAAGTCTCCATTTGTCACCTTTGTCTAGAGAGATGCTCAGTAGATTGTGTTTCAGTCCATGCACATAGTACACATTATCTATTGCATGAGAGTCAGACCTTCCTACCTTTCCTATGCCAACGATCTCACCAGTCTTTCCATTTCCAAAGGCCACACTTCCACCTTGAAAGTCTGAGAGAGACAGGAAATTATCTTTGCTTCCAGTCATATGTCTAGAGCAAGCACTATCAAGGTACCAAGTATTTCTCTTTCCTTTCCTGGTCTCTTCTTGCTCAATATCACTGTCTAAGCATGTGATGAGAGCAAGGGTTGATTCAGCTAATTCTTTTTTTTCATAATCTCCCTCAGTGTCACTTATGGCTATTAGTGACAAATTGTGGGGATCCTCATCATCAGACTCATCATTCTCGTGATCTGCCATGACAGCTAGAGACTTTTGAACAACTATATGGGCTTCTTGTGAGGTCATCCTTCTGTGGTATAGAAGTATGAGATCCCTGCTCTGATGTCTGGGTTTTTCTGTGTGAGCCTTCTCATGTTCAATAGCCCATAAAGGGCAGAATCTAATAAAGTGATCAGGACTTCCACACTTGTGGCATAGCTGAGCATCCTTTTCTTCAACTTGACGGGACCTTTTCTGAAGGTTTTGCCCTTTACTAAACATCCTTTGAAATCTCCTGGTAACCAATGCTAGATTTTCTTCCTCAAAGTTAGCAACTTCAGTGGATTTTAGGGACAGGGATTTATCCTTTCTTTTAGTTCCAATGTCCCTTTCTTGATTCTTCTTCAGTTCATAGGTTGTCAGGTTTCCAATGAGTTCATCCATCGCCAAAGTGTCCAGATTTCTGGCTTCAATGATTGCTTCTACTTTACTTTCCCAAGATTCTAGCAGCACACTTAGAAGTTTCCTGACAGTCTTTCCTGTAGGATGTTCTCTCCTAGGGAGTAGATTTCATTTAGTATAGCTGTAAACCTGGTATGCATGTCCTGAATAGTCTCTCCTTCCTTCATTCTGAAGAGCTCATACTGTTTGTTTAGATTGTCTATCTTGGCCTTCTTTACAGCAGTAGTGCCTTCATGAGAGGTTTGAAGTGTGTCCCATATTTTATTAGCATCTTGACAAGAGGACATTCTATTATACTCATCTGGTCTGATTCCACAGATCAGAATTTTCCTAGCTTTAGCATTATTTTGAAAAGGTATCTTGTCAGTAGCATCTCATTCTTTCCTGTCTTTGGGGACTTGATCCTTTCCATTAGCTCCAGCCTTCATGGGGATAGTCGGACCATCTAAGATGAAATTCCACAGATTAGCACCTTCACCCAAGAGGTGGTCCATCATCCTATTCTTCCACCAACCATAGTACATGCCATTGAACAAGGGTGGCCTTGTTTGAGAGGAGCTTTCCTGAGCGGATGGAGGGGCAGCCATTAGATCCTTTTCAAGTGTTTACCTTTAACGAAAAGACCTCGCTCTGATACCAATTGAAGAAATTTGGGTCCCAGCGTAGTTTCACTTGAAGCAGTAAGTAAATTAACACACAATTTTTACGTGGAAAACTCCCTAACTCCTGGAGAAAAAATCACGAACTCACTTTCACTAACTCTTCAAGTTTTATGATTACAACTCAATAATCAAACGAAACTAACTCTAGTACCTAACTCAAACAATAAACTCTTATTGTTTCAACTCACTCAAACTCACTCTCTCTCCAAGAAGCCAAACCCGCTTCTTGTTACAAGCCTCATAAACTCTCTCAAGAAGCCAAACCCACTTCTTGTTACAAGCCTCACAACACACACTCTTTGTCCTAACAACCACACAGGATTGAACTAGAAACAGTTCTCTCTTTGTGTCTTCGTTTGAAAAGCTTGCTTGAGATCTCTATTGCTTGAGAATACTCCTTCTCAGCTTTGTGCAATAGGTGATTGAATTCTTCATTACTCTGATGCTTTTATAGAGGTCTCAAGCTCTCCTTACTTTGATAGGAAAAGGCAGTCCTTTCCTTGTTGGAGTTGGTCGTCGACTTAGATCTCTCCTTGTTGAATTTGGACGCGACTTCTTTCTTCTTTCTTAGTACGTTTTGCTCTCTCCTTCTTTGACTAGGATGCTACCTTTTTGGTTGGTTTCCATAAATATCTTTTTACCAAAAATAGGTTTTGCCTCATTATCAGAACTTGTTTGACATGGTTCTTCACCTATACATATACATATTTTATATAATAATTATACAGCTTTTATACAATTGTTATTTGCTTATACAAAAATAATACGATTTCTATACACATTCTATACAGATAAATATTCTATACAATAATGATACGGTTTCTAATTTCTATACACATCCTATACAGATACATATTTTATACAATAATTCTATAATTTTATACAATTATATTTGATTGTAAAAAAATATATTTTTAGCCCCAAAAAAAAGGCATGATCAAATATATTTTTTTTAAAAAGAGCCGAAATAACCCAACAAAGCAAATGACTATCCACATAAAAATTATTTGGCCGAATGGCCATGGGTGTCCTTTCCCCTAAATTTATAGGCAGTGCTCAATTCTTGACCAAGTGAGATTTCTCATAACAGAATTTATTAGAGCTTCAATAGTGTTTACGCTATTTTCAACCCATATAAATATATGAATTGATTCGGGTGCAATAAGGAATCCAACAAATAAGCGCGGCCCAAGTCATATGAACTAACGGGTGATTTATAAGAAAGCAAAATTTCATAAATAGCTAAATTTTAAATTTAATTGAGGGATTTATAGCTAAAGTTTGCTAATTACAATTCATAGCTACTTTTAAGTAGCCAAGTCAGCAAATATATATATATATACATATATGACATTAACAGCGAAATACAAATTTAACTGAATCCTAAATATCTGTTATGAATTTTTTTTAAAAATGAAAAACAACAAACCATATAATATGAAAATCCTAAATATCTGTTAGAAAATCTTTTTAAAAGTGCAAAACAACATAAATTTTAAATATCTGTTACAAAATCTTTTTAAAATGAAAAACAACAGAAATCAGGGGCATCTTCATTTACCATATATTCTCTCTTCAAACTTGTCTGTAATAGCTCAAATTGTCATCCACATATAATTGTATATGACGCGCATATATACAAATACAAAGTAAACCAAGAAATGTTTGAAATTTTTGTTACAAAATCAGATTTTCAGGGATCACGATTTGGGAAAAGAAATACAAATATAAAAATGTATAATTAAGATTATATAATTTGGAATGTATACAAACTCACCGATACAATAATACATAAATATTTCAATTCACAAATACATTTTAATTGTACAAATGCACAAATACAAATATACAAATGTATAATTCAGATTATATGGTTTGAATTGTATATAAATTCACTGATGTACAAATTAAAATTGTATATTACAATTGATACATATACAATTGATATATATACAAATGATATATTTGTATTTGCATATGCTGAACCCACAAAAAATAGCTATTTAATCTAAACTATAACTACAGATGATAATTAATTTAAATATTAACTATGCTTTGTAATTATGGTCTTAATATTTCTATATCACGTAATTTTTTCCTTAAAAGAATGACTTTTGAGGTGAGTGGTCTTGAACTTTTAATCCATCTTGCCTGATGTGCAAAACTTCAATTTTTAACAATGTTGGTCCATGGGGCAAAAACTTTGACGGCCTGAAATGTTTGCTCATGAGATAAGTTGGATCAAAAATTCAAGATCACTCAACTTTAAAATTATTGGGTTTGATTTTCAATCAACTAATAACCTCAACTTGTTATATCCGTTTTATAAATAACCTCACCTCAAATGTTAGTCCAGGTTTAGTAAAAAATCCAATAGATCTTACTCGAGACATTTCTTCGGTTATAGTAGTGTTTTCACACTCTCTTTGTAGAAGTTTAACATCCCTTGTCATTATTTCGTTAAGGTACTAGCTCCTACGCATTTAAAGGCTGCAAATCCATAATGATTCTATTATGTAATTAATGGTGTATGATTGGAATTTGAAGAGCATATATATACTATCTCTCCGTCTAATATTAGTTAATCACTTTTCTTTTTACACGCATATTAAAAAATTATAAATAAGAAGGTGATTTTACTAATTCACCCCTTAAGAAACTTCTTTGGAACTTTTCAAACAAGTGTGAACATTTTCAAAAGAAATTAATTACAAGGGTAAAATATGGTGAAAATTTAATTAATGCTTTCTTGATTTAGTAAAGTGATCAACTAATATGAGATAACTATTTTTAGTATAGTGATCAACTAATATGGGACAGAGGGAGTACACAAACTTGAGCAATCCTATCTAAGAATTTTGCATTTCATTGGTAGACTTTGGTTAATTTTCAATTCTTTTTTCTCTTTAAGATTCTGTTAGGTACATTTGGAAGAATAAGGATAGTGTAAATTAAACCCACACCTCTTATTGAGTAGAAACTAATCTTCAATTTTGTAGATAACTAGTGAAGTAGGCCGCGCTATGCGCGGTCATTAATAAAATTAATAAATTTAAATTTATAAAATTATTAAAAATAGGTAATATATTTATTTATTTTTCTCTCATATGTTTGCCTTTTCCTCTCATTTTTAATCTAAAAAATGTGTGTTTCCTTCTTTTTAAAATATAAAAATTCAATGATTATAATGATGGTATCAATTAAAGCTGCTCTCATAATAAGGTTAGTATTCATATACTGTGGCTCGAATACGGCGTGAATTTGAAACGGCAATTTTTTTTCTTATTCTTATTTTACTCAAAATCATACACATGATTTTTTTTCTTATTCTCATTTTACTCAAAAGCCCTTTCTCCTTCCAAACACGTTGGCACCAAATAGAGAATACGGATATCAACTAAATACTATGTTTCTTCCTCAATCAAATGTGAAACTATCAAATCAAAAATAAATGTTTGTAATAAATAATATTAATAAAAAAGGAATAAAGAAAAACTGATATTGACATCACTGTTACATTCGTCATTAGTGATCTACTTATTCCAATTAAGAAAAGAAATACACATAACTAAAAAATAATATAATGAATGACTTGGGAATGACAGTCGTATTATTGGATCAATTCTTAATTAACATGAACGCTTGCCGAACTTGACCATCAGCTATAGCTCATGAAATTTGACTAAAAAATATTATACAATCATTATAATCGTCATTTTAGTCTTAATGTATATGGGAGGATATATAAAATCACATATTAAAATAAAATTTAAGACTCATCATTATTGTAATTACTTTCATTCAGTTACTAATTTTTTTTTTTATTCCTTATACTTATGACTGAAATTATGGTCCTATATTAATAAGTCATTAATTCAAGTAATAATTGTGTATTGATAAATAAATAAATGTATTAGTATGAGTTAAAAAAAAGGGTAAGTGTGTGCATATAACATACATATACAACCAGGCTCTACCATGAATAATATTTAAAAATAGAAAATATTATTTCTATTTTAATAATACTAATTCTAATTGTAAAGTCATCGAATTTACTAAAATATCTAAGCTATTTACTATTAATTCATTTGTCTATTTTACTTTTAATTTTGCAAAAGATAAATTGATCTAAAGAGAAAAATAAACTTTTGAATGAGTTAGTTATTTAGTTATAGCCCAAGTCACTAAAATTAAACAGAATCTCTTGATCAACCTTTTATGATGATATATGAGATTAGAATATAAAAAAACAACATGTAATGATCCATATTTAAAAAAATTACAAATTTATTATCGAATACGAAAGTTATTAGAAAATAATTAAAAGGATGGTTTTTGAGCTTATTAAAATTAGAGAAAAAGGAAAAGATAAATTTGCGCTACGCTCGATTATATAAATAAAATAAACTAAAAAAATTAAATTTATTGTAATTAAATTATGTTAAGAAATACATATTTTTTTTGTAATTTTTTTTTTGTTTTTGATGTTTTTTTTACGCAGAAGAATTTTAATAAGAAATGATATTGCAATATACATAAATTAATTCTTCTTTGAAAATATTAAAACTTCTAGAAATATTAATGTTTTTCCCAATTTTTTTCTGTTTAAATAATTTTGCTAGGAAGAGACATATTTATAAAATAAAAAAAATTAAGAAATTTTACATAAACATTAAAGTAATGTGATATTTTAAAAGGTGCGAGCATAAAACTATAAAAAAAAAATAACAACTATCTCTCATAAAATTATAACTTGCTAAAATTCTCAAAAAATTGTACATGGTCCTTATTAATTCCTACAACTATTTATAAATAATTACAGAGTTATCAACAATCGGTACAGTAAATATATTTATAAAATAAAAAAAAAGAAAAAATAGGCATTTTTCTTTCTTTTTCTTCTCGAAATAAATGTTCCGTAATTATTTTTACTTGTCTTTAGTTGATCAAAATTATAGTTTAGTGCTGTTATACATATATAAATCAACAAAGTACATAAAAAAATTATAAATACATATACTTGTAAAAAGAAGAAAGAACTAAAAATATATAATAACAATGAGATGAGAATATAGAAAAAAGGTAATATTGAAGGAATAAAAAGAATCAACGTCATTATTATATAGTAATAACTATAATTTAAAACCGATGTTAATAAAGATAAATTAATAATAAAATGATTAAAGACTTTAATGAGCCAACAATTAGCCTTAGCTTATAATTTTTGTAACAGTTTTTTAAATTACTAAAGTTGAGATGAGAATATAGAAAAAAGATAACATTGAAGGAATAGAAAAAATCAACATGATTATTATATAGTAGTAACTATAATTTATAACGGATGTTACTGAAGACAAATTAATAACAACATTAAAGACTTTAATGTGTCAACAATTAACCTTAACTTATGATTTTTGTAATTATTTTTAAAGTTACTAAAGTCTTATTTTTTTCCTCCAAATTAGTAAACTTTAAAAAATAATAAGAGCATATTTGAATTAATTACAAATATTATATATTCATATTTTATCAATAAAATTATAATGAAGGAATGTGATTAGATGATTTTCATATTTACTTAAAAGTATTGAATTTGAACCTTAAAATTAATGAACAAATCCCTAAAAAAAATATACTAAACATTTTCTTATAATATCACAAATTAATATTCGTTAATGATCACAATTCTCTGCTAAAAATAAAAAAGTTACTTGTAGTGAAACTGTCGATTAAAGAGAACTCTGAAAGTGCTCAATCAATAAAATTACTAAAAAAATATAAAAGAGGAAAACCATAAGAAATATTAAACTACCTCCTCATTAATTATCCAATTTAATTAGTTTAGAATAAGAAAAAATCCAAACAAGTAGAGCTTAAAAATAAATAAATTAATTAAAGAACAAACTATTTGAAATATAAAAAGAATCAATTCAAATACAAATTAATTACACAATATTATAAGATCGTCAACATATACTAAACAATTATAGGAGAAGGGTAAAATAAAGAAACAATAATGCATAAAAAGCAAAAAATACTTAACATATTCTCAAAATCTTGTTCCCATCGTTTATATGATTCAATTTTATGATATAAAGAATCACAAATTGCTAAATTAGTAGGAGTGACTTGTGGGATTTGTAAACTAACAAAATAATAAATAATTAAGATAATTCAATTAAGAAATGACTTTTAAGATTTTATAATATCATATTGAGGGGAAAAAAGGGATAAATATGATCCTTGGTAAAGACATGTGTCATATCACTTTTTTTTTGCCTTCATCTTGATAAATACTTATATCAAAAAAAAAAAAATTAATAAGATAAGGTGAATAAATAAGAATACTTATAAAAGGTGAAATAAAAGAAAATAAACTTATCTCCAATAAAGACATGTGTTATATCACTTTTCTTTTGCCTTCATCTTCACAAACGCTTATATCAAAAGAAAAAAATTAATAAGATAAGGTGAATAATTAAGAATACTTATAAAAGGTGAAATAATTTTTTTTACCTCCAATAAAAATTTTCTCAGCAATAATATTGATCATCGTCAAGGGACCGAAAGCAGTCACAAAAATATAGGTTTTATTTTCTCCATTACAAGTCATGGTATGTGGAGGCGAATTTAAGATTTGAAATTTATGAATTTATCCAACAATCTCAATATAATATTGTGCTTAATTACAAAAATATCAATTACATCTCTAACACATCAAGATTGCGCTTAAAAAATTTACATAAAAAGAAAAGAAGACTGAAAAGTGAAAAATAGAAAGATCAAAAGAAGCAATATTGATAATTACCATCTTCAGAGATGATTGACCGCTTCACCGAAAAATATGTTAATTTGAAAAAGCTACCAAATTAAAATCACCTGAATTAGAAACTAAAGTAAACAACATATGTCAACCAAAATAGTGAAGAAATGATTTCACCTTATATTATAAACCCGATCATATATAAAGTGTAAAATCGATAAATGACAAAATTTTTGTATGCATAGATGTATTTACTTGTTTTGAAATGAAGTAGAAAGACAATACATATAGCAAGAAGACTTACTCATTCTTGTTCTCAATTTGTGTATTATCCATACACACACATATATACAAAACAATTATGATGAAGAATATTGGATGAAAATTAAGGTGGAAAGATGAAGAGTGTGCATATATTGACCTAGTATGAATGTGATTCATTTAATTGAGTATGAATATCATCCATTTAGTTGAGTAATTTATCACATCATGCTTTCAATAGTCTATCATTATTTCATTAATAGTTAAAACTTTTCATTTGTCTTTGAAAGAAAAAAATATAAACACATTTAACATACATGATTAAGATTTAAGAGAGTTAAATGAGTGATTTTGAGTTTTTTTACATAAAATATATATGTGATAAATAGAAAAAAAAGGTCAAAAAAAAGATAAATACAAATAGAAGCCATAGAGAAGTGCCACATCATCAAGTCTAAAACCCTTCTATATATATATATATATATATATATATATATATATATATATATATATATATATATATAGATTGTAAGCCTCGATGGAGTAGTAAGATTTTAATTATTTTGACGGCGCCCAACTTGGGATGTTTTTACCAATAAGGCAGTGGATTGTTCTGTCTCTGTCTTACAACTGGAGAAAAATATTCTCTCCATTTCTTGTTAGTGGTCATGTTTCATTTTTTGAGCGTCAATTTAATTAATTTTTAAAATTAAATTAAGTTAGATTAATTTAATATTTTAAAATTTAAATTTAAATATTCAAAAAATTATATGAAAAGTACTATAAAATATATATTTTTTCATATTAATATAAGAAAAAAATTTATATTTTAAAATATTAATCAAAGTTTATATCATTTGATTCATAAAAAAAAAACTATGATAACCAAAAAGAAACAGAGAAGTACTACAATTTTGACTTTTTAATATTTAAGTAGGCCTTGTTTTCCCTTTCTCCAATTCTGAATTCTCAGTTATGTTTCATCCAAGTCCAAAAACTCGAAATATATTCACTAAAATATAGTCGAAATCCTCCTTATTTTATTACATATAAACTTTAGTCTAAATCTTATTTTAGATTTTCTCATCTAAATCTTCTAAAACTATTTTTAATTGAATATTACAAATTTAAGACAAAAGTTTGTAATCCGAATCAACCCATTAGAAGGTCCAAATTGAGAATCAAACCTAGAGCATCCGCTCTTTAATTTCTATTCTTTGTTATCTGTATCAAACTTATTTGCTTAAAACTCGAGAGTCGTGTAATCCCCTTCCTTCAAAAATCGATTTGATAATAGCATATAGTATAATGTTTTATAGACATATTCTAAAGGAATGGAAACAATGGTTATACAATAGGAAGAATAGTAGTACTTATCATTCGTACATAAATCAAACAAAAACATTTGAAGTTGCAGTATCCTTACTAATTCAGTGGGACTTTCTTTTGAAATGGAATGATCGATAAAATTGATGTTTCATGTAAGAATGGCGACATCAAATCGTATTTAAAATGAATATTATGAGTTTATCAAATGCTCAACAAATCTCTATATTAGTGGCGCTAAATAATGATCATTTTCAGTTTTGTGAAAATTGAAATAAATGGAACCAATCAAAACTAAAAAACGAGGCTAAACCTACTGTAATGTGCATATCCCTGTTTTCCATGTCGTGAATACATCACAAAAGGTGTTATGATGTCAACTTCAATGGACTAAATTTTTATATAGTTGGACTGACAAGGAGGTCGGCCGAAATTTGGCAAATTAAGTGAACAGCGACAAAAATATATGGACCACCCATTGTATTAAGGAGCAATGCACTATGATATTGGGAACACAAAAATGACTTCATATTATTTGTTTACAACACACGTTGCATTATTCTTAAAAAGTAATAAATCAAATGCATATTTTATTATAATACTTATATTAATTGGTGTAGGGGTTTTAATAGACTTGAAAAATAATTTGACGAATGAATAGTTAATGTTAAAAATAAAATAAAAAAATAATTGTTTTTCTATTGGATGTGAAAATTGACAAATAAAAGTAAATGGAGAGGGTAGATTCTTAACTACATTTTAAATGGCTCCAATTGAAACTTCATGTAAAAGAAAATGCTTGTTATTTTCCTCTGTGTAGTCCTAATAAATGCTGTCACTATTACTTAAATAAAAATCGTTTAGTATATTTTAAAATGTATTAAATGTTCTATACAACTTACTTTTACTATTATCCTCTATTTAATTATTTTATAATACATTAATCAAAGTATTACTTAACATTTTTACAGTTTGTTAAGAAACATTTTGACAGTTTCACCTGTGCCTGGCTGCTTGCTCTAGACGTTGTTGAGGCACACAACTCAAGAACTGTTTTTGTTAGAAGTGTACCCGAAGTAGAACCATTTTTACTCCTGATTTTGTATGGGGGCAGCTAAAATACATTAGTGATCTAAAATAAAAATTGAAAGAAAGCCTTAAATTATTAAAATATTAGTAATATTTTTTTATAAAATATATTCTTCTAGCACTTTGAAATGCAAAGTTGCTAATAATTTTATTATAATTGATTTTTTTAACAATTCTTATTCAATTGATAATATAACCAATTCGTTAAATCTTTCTTTACACATAGTATTTGAGATGTGTCAAACTTCTTCTAATAATTCTTTTTTTTATATGTTTACAAATAGTACTCAATATATATATATTTTTTCAAAAAAACCTATAACCTACTAATACTAAAAAAAAAATTAAAAAAAAGGTGAAGAGGCCCCTGCCTTTTTTCTAACTCATTAGAGCCTCCCATGAGTTGTCCGGTCAATCGTGAAAATTAGACCATACATCCAATAGTCTTCATAGTAAAGCAGAAGAAGGTAAAATGCTTCATAGTACCTGTATTCATTAATATATTTCCAGTAAGGACAGGAAGTATTTATGAAATTAAGGTCATTGGAGAATCTTAAGTCTAGGAAACCCTAGCTAGCATGGTGTTATTAGTAGGATAAGGAGCCATAAAATTTCTTACAAGAGGAGTGGAGCAGAAAAGGACCACTCATACAAAAGGAGCAGTAAGTAAATACCCTAAAACTTTGACTTGTATCCTCTTATGTCTGCAATATCTCCATCAACGGTACCATTATAGATATTGATGTTTTACCAGATAATAATCCAATAAATGCTTTTAAATTTGTCCAGTCTAAGTAGTGGTCAACAATAATCAAGGATATTACAATTGACATATACAAAAAAAAAAAAAAAATTACCTTGACTTTGAGACAATGAGAATATGTTGTCACGTTAACCATGAATCACTAGCTGTCACAATTTGTCAACAATTGACCCCTTCAACCTTTCTTCCTTCTGATGATGGCAAATATTACTTGCCACCATCAACAGTTAACTTCATTGTTTTTAACTTTATTTATTTTGCAAGACAACAGGATGCAGGTAGGTGAAATTAATACATATTAGTACTTGAAATGTCAAGAAGTGAGTTTATTCCAAGTTTATCAAATCAAGTGTGAAATTGGTACTAGTATATATTGTTTTTAGCCTCCTACACATTCAATGCCTGCAATGGAGTTATTGTTCTTGTCTCCTGAATGAATAAATGCACTAATAAAATTTCAATGCTCGCAATAAAACACTAAAGGGTCACTGATTGTTGCCCCTGCACCATCTTCATTGGAAAATCCACATGATCAAATGTCCAAATGTTAAAGGTCAGGAATAAGTGATATGAGTCTTTTTTCTTGGTACATAAGTGATATGGGTCATTTTTTTTAGGTGCATAAGTGATATGGGTCATGCCATCACATGAATAAGTGACATTTTCAAAATCAAACTTAAGTTCATCCACAGGAAAGAAGAACCTTGTTGCTGATTCAGCAAGATCTTTATTTTTTAGGAGATTGTAAAGATAGCCCGGTGCATAAAACATTTTACATTTTTTTCAAATTGCGATCCTTCTCTGGACGCTGCATGAACGCGAAATGCTTCGGATACAAACCTGTCTTTTTTTTTTTTGCCTTCCCTTTTTGTTATTTTGGGTTAGAAGGGGCATCTTACAATATCCTATGGCATTGCTTTCAAGATAGATCCTTTGATTCATCTTCCCTATTCACATGCAATTCATGTTGATGAATCTTATGGTATAGCTTCTCATTTGCATCATAAACAAAGCCTTTCAAGTGGCTGGTGCCCACATTGACGTACTCATGCTATTCTATTATATATGAGTTTCCAATAACAGAGTCATGATGGGGTTACATATTCTCTTTTTTTTCTAAATGCGAGTAGCTATTTAGGTCATTGAGTATTACAGACATGTAAGAATTACAATTTACATGTATGCACTGTGGGGTCCATCCCCATGCGATAATAATACTCATGTGCCAATTTACTTGGCTGATTCTTTTTCCTTGGCCAAACTTTGGTAAGATGTGGTGGAAAATTAACTTTCTCTTGTACCATACTTGGAGGCCACTGCTTGGTAATTGTAAATTACATCAAAACAAAGAGAGGAAGAAGATTTTTTTTTGTTAAATATGGGCACAGGGCCCTATTATTTAAGAAATAGTTCTGTAACAAAAGGGCTCAAGTGAGCCCAAAACAAAAACAAAGAGAAAGCAATGACCCGGTCCAAACGTGCCAGGTCCAAATAAAAACAAAGGGCAGGTAGGGTTTCCTAATTGAGCTCTCTTCATCTTCCTCTGCAAATATCATCATCGAGAGCTATCGTTAATCATGGGTTCCGTCTGCTTGCTCTGTGGATCATTAACCTTCCCGGAGATGAGCTTGGTGATGAAGATGATCTCTTCAGCTCGCAAAGGTTTGTCTCTTTCTCCCCTTTTATTTCTTCTTCTCTTGACAGTGTCTCTGACTTTCCTCATGGATTTAAGTAGATGTGTTGTCCGGTGGAGGAAGTAGAATCCAAGGTGGGTTTTATTAAGGTGTTGAGTCTTGTTATCCAAAAATGGAGTTTCATGTAAGTTTCTTAACTTTCTTTGTTCCTCTTTTTGCTTTCTTGACTTACTCCCAAACTGCCTTTTCAGCTGAAGCAGTAGAGGGGATAGTCGGGATGCCTCAGATCTCCTTCTTTTGATGCTCCTCCAAGGTGACACTATTGTTGGTTTCCATACGTCTCCAAAGCCCTTATTTTTTGCTGGTGACTTTTTTGTAAGCTGACCTAGCTTAGGCTAGGTAGCTTAGGAATGCTCACAATTATGAGGCCCTTATATTGGCCAAAACTCAATCTGTACATAGCATAGCTGTGGGATTTTGGTGTGATTTGCTTAGGTCTGTACATCCTGGACTATGTTTATCTCTCTGGTTCTGATCCTCAATGCTGGTATCTGTGCTTTGTCTATGTTTAACATTTTCTTTCATTCCATTGGTAATTGTTGAAAAGTGTGTACTTGCAAGAATTTTCCTTGATTCAGTGCTATGTTTGCCATCTTGTCTGCTAACTGATTTGCTTCTCTAAAAGTGTATTTTATTAAAGCTTGTATTTCCCTTCTTATTCGCTGAACTTCCTCTATCATCTTTGCTAGTTGCCAGGGTATCTTCCGTTGCTCCATTATCATTTGCTTTAAATTGAGAGAGTCAGTTTCAAGGGTAATATGTTTTAGGTTGAGTACTTTTCACTGTCTCAGAGACTTTAGTATAGCAATCGCCTATGCTTCCATGTTGGTAATTACTCCTAGGATGTCTGCTTCTGCATAGATTAGATTTCCAGAGCTGTCTTTGATGCAAAAAACATAGGAGCCTTCCCCAGAATTGTCTCTACTTGCTCCATCTGTATTGCATTTGATCCATCCAGTGTCTGGTAAAGCCCATGTCATAAGATGGTAGTGCAATTTAGGCTTGTAGTTCTGCAAAACTCTCACTATTCTTTCCCAGTCCTTTGGTATGTCTATCCATGAAAATTTGAACTTGATAAGGTGGTGTATAGCTAGTTGAGTCTGATGAAGTAGTCTCTGATAGCTATACTTCTTTCCATGCATCCTTGAATTCCTTCTTTTCCATAATTCCCACATCAAGATAAGTTGTATAGCCCTTAAGATGAACTTCAACTTTGTTGGGGCTGTTTCATTCCACCATCTTGTAATTAGCTGCTGCAAATGGGCACCATTCATAGTAATTCCTGCACATGAAGCAAAGTGCTTCCATAGCTTTTGGGCTATGGAGGCTCTTAGAAAAAGGTGGGGTATTATTTTCTGCTCAAAGTTCTCACAACAGTAGCATTTGGATGCTAAGTTAATCCTCATCCTTCCTATTTTATCTTCAATAACAATCCTTCTTTTCCAAATCCTCTAGTGAAAGAAGTTGATTTGAAAGGTACCCCTTTGATCCAGATATTATTCAACCAATCCTGTTCTTCTTTCTTTCTTCTCATGATTCCATAAGCTGATTTAACTGAGATAATTTCACTAGTGTTAGCCATCCCCCAAGGTTTATCATTAACCTTCTCCACCAGACTTGGGCTAATATTATTAATAATATGCTCTGTCATCTCTTCAGATACTTTTTCCAGCAGTTTCTATTTATTCCACTCCCCATTATTGATGAACTATTTCACGTCCATCTCTTCTTCTCATGTACTGGTTTCCTCTAGGAAGTAGAGTGCCCTTTGTTTAGTCCAGTTATCAAATCAGAAACTAGAATTTCCAGATTTTAGCTGCCACCATATTTCATATTCCACCTCTTCCCTTACACTTGTCATTTTCCTCCATACATGGGATGCACCTGAGCCTTTAGCTATAGTAGGGTGTAATTTATTACAGTACTTTTTCCACATGAAGGAAATCCATAAGGATGAGTTTGAGACCCTAAAATTCCACCAAAGTTTGACAAATAATGCCTTTGATGCCTCATGCAGTGATCTGAAACCAATGCCACCCTCCTTGTGTGGATAACATAGTTCCTCCTAAGCCACCCAATGTTTGCCTTTTTCTTCTTCGGTTTTGCTCCAGAAAAAATTAGCAAAAATTTGATGCAACTGATCTATGACTTCGTGGGTAGGTTCATTGCTGATAGAAGGTAGACTGACATAGATTACAGTACATAGATTATCAGAGTGAATCTTCCCCCATATGAGAGGAACTTGTTTTGTCATGTCATAATCCTCCTGGATACCCTTCTTAACAGATCCTCAAAATGTGATTTATTCTTTCTACCATAGAACACAGGGGAGAAAATGACAAAAATAGTCCCTTTTCTATCCGAGTAGGTTGAAAATAGTCCCTTAAGTATGTACTTACTAGTTTTGGTCCTTTAAGTTTACCACAAGATAATAAGAATGGTCCCTTAAATATCCACTTAAAAGTTTTGGTCTTTCAAGTTTGTCAAAAGTTAACACTTTTAGTCTTTAGCAAAATATTCATCGAACTCTATCTATTAAATTTGACGAAACCTATAAAAAAAGATTAGCAAGAAGTCACATTTAGAGATACATCCTACTAAGAAAGGAAAAATACTAAGAGAAAAAACTGACGGACGTCTGTCAATTATAGGGCAAAATCGAGAAAAAATTGACAGGTTTAATAATGTAGAAAATAGTACCTCAAAACACAATAACCCGAGAGTCTATTGTCTAGGTAAATATACTAATCTCCATTTTTATTTAAATATCAATATAAAATAAATATTTTTATTATTTTTATTTATACTTTTCAACTATTGTTTAGCGCTTTAAAAAATAACATTCATCCATCGAGTTTCATAAAATAAACTGATGGACTCCTCTATTTTTTTTTCAAAAATAAAAAAATGATCATAGTTATTGCGCTAAATTAAATAACGAACGTCTGTAAGTTTTTCCCTACAAAACTTATAGTTTACACGTACTTTTGCGTGGAAAAGTCGATAGATCCATCCATCAATTTTCGTGAAATAAATTTAGAAAAATCATTGGCTTTCCAATAGTGTCCCTCGATTTTTCTCCGTTGGTTTTTCTCTTATTTTAGTAGTGAATTTTAAAATAGTTTACACTATTTCTAAATTATTTTTAAAGTCTGGTATAATTTTTTGAGGTATAATTTTTGCTTATTTTTTAAATATTTTGTTAGTGTCTTTTAATTTTTTGTGTTGCATATTTTAGGATTTGATGTGACTATCTTAGTCTTATAATTAAATTCTTTTTTCATAGATCTCGTCAAATTTAATAGATATAGTTCGATGAATATTTTGGCAAAGACTAAAATTATTAACTTTTGAGAAATTTGAAGGACCAAAACTGTTAAGTGCCTATTTAAGGGACTATTCTTGTTAACTTATGATAAACTTAAAGGACTAAAACTGATAAGTGCATATTTAAAGAAATATTTTGAACCTACACTCAAAGATAAGGGATCATTTTGTCATTTTCTCGAACACTGGGCATCCCAAGTACATAAATGGGAAGGAACCCATTTTGATTCCTGTGAGTCTTCTTAGTCTGATCCCTACTGCTAGGGGTGTTTTTCATGGAGATAGAAAAACTTTTATCACTGTTGATCAACTGACCTGAAACCTGCTCATAATCTCTTAAAACCCCATCATTTTGATAACTGATTCCCTATCTCCAGAGCAGAACAAAATTGTGTCATCAGCAAAGGATAAGTGGTTTATTTCAGGACTCCATTTTGGCATTCATATCTCTTAAACTCCACATCCTTGTGCATATTGTTCACCCCTAAATAGTACTTCAGCTGCAATAATGAACAAGGTAGGAGAGAGAGGACCCCCTTGTTTCAGGCCTCTGGATGAGGAGAAAAAATCATAAGATTGCCCATTAATCAAAACTGAGTACCAATTATCAGAGACAGTCTTCAAGACCATGTCTATAATTATTTCTGAGAAACCAAATTTTCTTAGGACTTTAGTGAGGAAAACCTAGGATACCCTATCATAATCCTTAGCCATGTCAAATTTCACCACCATATTGTGAAATTTGTTTCTCAGGTTAATATTCCTTATGATTTCCTGAGCTCGAAGAACATTTTCTGTAATGGTTCTTCCTTTTCACAAATCTAGACTGGTTATTAGAGATAATTTCTGGAAGAAGTGTAACTATCCTCTCATGTAATATCCTTGAGATGACCTTGTTAACAAAAGTACTTAAGCCTAATTAGCCTAAGATCCGCAAAATTCCTCGCAACTTCTTTTTTAAGGATAAGAGCCAAATTAGTATGAGTAACAAACCTTGGGAGTTGATATCCACAGAAGAAGGCCCTTACCATGTTATTAATATCTTCCCTAGTTATATCCCAATAAGATTGGAAAAAGTGCCCTGAGAAGCCATCAGGACCACTTGTGCTATCTCCATTAAGATCAAAGACCATTTTTTTGACTTCATCTAGGCATGATAGTTTCACCATTTCCTTATTTTGTTCAGCAGTGACCATATGTGGGTGTGGTGTAGCATGCTACAGTCCTCATTCTAATTTGTTTCTTTGAACTAGGCCTTAAAGAAATAAATAACTTCAACTCCTATATTCTCACTTGAGGAGACAATATCTCCTTGAGCTCTTTGTATTTCCCCAATATGAAGCTTCTTCCTTCTACCCTTTACATAAGAATGAAAGAACTTGGTATTCCTATCTCCATCAGTGAACCACCTCATACCAACCTTCTTCTTCTAATACTCCTCCTCAATATGCCTATATCTCTTCAAATCAGCTTCAGCTTAGCTCAGATCAGCTCTATACCCTATCGTGGATTGAATTTCCAATTGTATTTCCTTCACCTTGATCACATCCTCCAGGATAGCAATTTGTTGGAAAAAGTTCCCAAAAGTTTCTCTACTCTACCTGGTTTGTCTTGACCTTCTTAATCTTAGCTTGGAAGATAAGAAAGGGGCTTCCTTCAAAATCAGCCTTCCAGTTTTCCTCAACAATATGCCTGAATGGGTGATGTTTAGTCCAAAAGTTGAGGAATTTGATAGGCTTAGAGATTGGTTCCTCTTCTTAATTGCATAGGACATGCAGAGGGGCATGATCAGAAACTTGTCTAATCAAATAATGTACTTCACTATAGGGAAGAATCTGCAAGAATTCCTTATTAGCTAGCACTCTATCTAATCTTTTGAAAATACACTCTTCTACAATTCTACCACTCCACTATGTGAAGTTGCCTGATTTTTTCAGTTCTATTAGGGCATAACTGTTGATGCATTGGTTGAAGTCCATTTCTTCTAGTTGAGTGAAAGGAAGGCCACCTTATTTTTCCTCTTTATTGAAAATGACATTGACATCACCTCCAACCAGCCATGGTAATTAATTGTCCTCTGTTATCTCCTCTAATTCCTTTCATAGTTTTAGTCTTTCCAAGGCACTACATTTTAATAATCGGGTTTGTCGTTACGAGTAAATTTTTTGTGCCAATTTTTGAGTCAGAAAATTTTTGGGTTTGAGAGTTGAAAATTCTGGGCTAGACTAGTCTCGGCCAGTTTTGGAGCAAGGTGTGGTCTAGGGCAATACTGGTAAGGATTAGGAAACGTATTGGAATTTGAGCTAGTTTTTCTTATAGCTAAGACATAAAGGAGTCTGGAGACTTTTCAAAAGTAAATTCGGGTAAGTAAAAATCCCGGTATCAAGGTTGACGTGAAGGGGTCATTTCGGAACGTCGAATAATTAAGTGTGCTGTAAAATGAGCATTTTTGGGAGATTTTATGACTTTCTGTCCCGTGTCAACCGCTGACACACCACCGTAGTGACCTCCGCTATAGTGGAGAAATTATCGCTCTAGCAGAAGTCAACACCGATCAGCACTGCTATAGCGGTAGTTTTCGCGATGGTGGTATCGCTATAGAGGAGCGGGGACCGCTATAGCTAAGCAACAAGATCAGAAAACTCAAAAATAGATTTTATATTTTCATTCTCTCCCATTCAGCCCTAAATCAGACGAGGGTTACTCCAAGAACCCTCTTTGGCTGCTCCAAGGCTTGGGAGTCATGGGGAGGGGAGATTCTGGCTAAAAAGATACGAAACCATGGATTTCGAGCATGTTATCCATCAAGGAATGCCTTCACGGAGCCAAAAATTACATTATGCAGCTGCTTGGCATCCTGGTAGGCTAGGTTTTTCGTTGAGTAGACTTTTGACCTATTTTCATTTCATACTGTTATGTAGATTGATGGGAGAATTCATGTTATAGGCCTTCGAGCATGTAGTCTGGAGGATTATTACATTGGTCTGGCTATTGATTGAATAGGGAATGATAGGATCGGGGCAACATATTTATTTGGGTGTATTTTATACTTGTTAGATTGTGTGTGATGCTAGACTCTGGGAAACTAAATGGTTGGGTAGGTTCGGAGGCCCGGTAATGTTCATGGGATGAGGGAATTTCTAAGTTGTAGTGGGTTCCCAGGAATATTTAAATAAGGTAAATGAGATGTACAAGCAGGGTTCGAAGTCCGTATTGTCAGGGGTAAAATCCCTAGAACGCGCTTACTTTTCAGGAAAGGAGTCCAAATAAGATGAAAATGACTATATGTGCTTAAAATGATGAGCCGGGGATTAGTATTTGGGCGGGTCTAATTATACATTATTGGTCATATTTGTTGATGGTCCCATGAGTAGACTAGGTTTTAATTGTTAGAACTGTGATTATTGCATTTTGGCATGTGAGAGGCCGGGTAGTTGAACTTAAGTGTGGGGTAGGTCTTAGTGTAGACCGAGATAGCATGTGAACACTTAAGTGATGGTTATTGATGTCCATTATGCATTGTATGTTCGTGTGCTTTTGCTTAAGTGTTGTATGAGTTGCATGCTAAGGGAATAGTTATGAATGTCTTAATGTCCGGATAACAGTCTGGTAAAATAAACTGGGTGTTATTGCTTGTTGATTCACAAGTGTGTTTCTTTTGTTCATTGTTTGTGACTGTTGGATTTCTGTGTGACATTCGGTTGGCTCGGGTACCACGCTGATACATGTTACTAAATGGTTGGCTCGGGTACCACGCCTAGTATAGATTATTAAATGGTTGGCTCGGGTACCACGCCTGGTACAGGTTATTAAATGATTGGCTCGGGTACCACACTTGGTACAGGTTACTAAATGATTTTCTCGGGTACCACGCCTAGTACAGGTTACTAAATGGTTAGCTCGGGTACCACTCTTGCTACAGGTTACTATTTGGTTGGCTCGGGTACTACACCTGGTATGGAAATTATAAATGGTTGGCTCGGGTACCACGCCTGGTACAAGTTTGTTTATTAAATTATTGTATTCCTTCGGTGGTTCCATGAGATGACCGGGTTGTATTCTTGAACCTGTAATTTATTATATTGGTTTTTGAGAGGCCAGGTTGCTACACTTAAATATGGGGATGGTCCTCGGGTGGACCGAGAATTGCATGTTAACACTAGATGTTGGTATAGGGATCCTTGATTGGTCCGGATAATAAAAAAGAGTAAATGTCATGTTTATTGTTTGTTGTTAAATGATTGTTGAACCTGTTCCATGTAGTTGATAAGTCAAAAGGTAGACTGAGAGTCTGGAGTTATATCACTGGCTGTTGTTACATGTTGTACTGCTTTACTGAGTACAAGTTTACTTATTGCTCTTTGCATGTTGGGTTCCTGAGAGGGGCGGGATTTACTATTACTTGACATATACATTAGTCTTGAGGGCCGGGTGGGTGTGCTTAAGTGATAAGGTGGTTTCTTCTGTAAATCGGGGTCATATGTTAAATGGTATAGATAATGTCCTAGGGATCCTTGGGAGGTTCGGGTAACTTACAAGTTGTGACACATTTATAGGTGGTCTGGTTACTCGCATAGTCAGGCATGACTTATATAGTTGTTGAGTTTGGTTGTTGACCAGGGGTCTTACCGATAGTCACATGGTCTTGGTTGTTTCACATAGTATTGTAATATTAGATTAAGGTCGCACTCTTGCATTTCCTATTTGGGCAAGAGTGACAGATATATTAGCAGTAAGGCTTGGGCTAGTTGGTCCCAAGACTAGGGGTTGTGAGGTGTAATGCTTGATGGATTCAAGATGGGTGAACTTGGAGGGTCTAAGGTTCCTAGGGGGTCAGACCTGACTGGGTTAGTGGAACAATGTTAGTATTCTGTGAGTGCCTGAACCAGCGAGAAGTCCTAGTGTCAAGGTGTGACTTTGGAAGTCTAAGGGTTAAGTGTGACTTGGGAAGTCCTAGGTGTCAGGGTGTAGAGTCTCTGAGAGGTGGATGTTGGAAGAATGGATTACTGTATTTTATTACATATTTTCTCTTGACTTCTTATATGATGGTAGGCGACGGATTCGGGTCGACCGATGATGCCTACCAGTATGTGTGTTTGTACTGATTCTACTCTTGCTATACGATTTTGAGTATAGTCTGGTTGCAGGATTTGTGATGTTTCATAGGTACATGACGATGGTGATCTTCAGCAGCTCCTACTTCTTGTTTCTATGGTGGAGTTGTGTCCTTTTACATTTTTCTTGTTGTAGCTCTTGTACTGGCTTAGACTAGATCCTAGTGAGGGTGTTGTATTTTAAAAGAGGTTTTCCGCATTAAATTGTAAATGTTTTCATGTGATAAAAAGAGTTATTTATGGTTTTACTTTATTTTTCGCATTACCTGTTGGATCAGGTGGTAAGGGTTCTCCTATCTAGGTGGATTAGAGTAGGTGACCGCACGGCCCGGTAGGTTGGATCGTGACAAATGGTATCAGAGCCTAGGTTACTAATTTCCCAGTACAAGAGCAAAATGTCAAATAGAGTCCTGCAGATTGGTGTGTTGACGTCCATATCTAATCTTTGGGAAGTTATGGAGCATTCTAGGAAATATCTCTCCTTTCATTCCTTTTGTACGGTTTGTTACTTGCTTGTATGGGTTGAGTCCAATTGGTATCTCGCGATTCCAATTGGTATCTCGATAAGGAAAGATGATGTCGTTTGACTCTGATGTAGATGACACAAGCAAGAGAAATTAGAACTGGGAAGGTTGCATATGGTATCTGGCCTGAGTGGCTATGTGAAGGATCGATGAATCGTCTAACGGTCATCCATATAGCAAATGAAAGGTAATGAAACTGATTTGATTGAGTGTTGGAGCTTGAGACTTGTGATTGTATGTATTGCATTGTTTGAATGACTGCGATTGTGTGGTGTGTAATCGCTTGAGTTACTTTGAAATTTGTGGTTAGTGAAGAGTCTTAACTTGGTTATGTGTTAATGATTGAAGGATTTCTTGTTTTGTGATTCAAGTGGAAAACACTATGCTAAATGATGGGTAGGGTCTTATCATTGGTAAAAATGATAAGGGAAAATGACATACATACTTGTGGAAACTTAGGTTTCAAGTAGTTGGTATGTGAAAAAGTACCAGGGACAAAGGCTATTATTGCTTAATAGCGAGAATTGTGGTAAGACATGGATGATCGACTAATGGTCATCCATGAAACGAATAGAGAGTAAATTATGTGACTTGATTTTGTTGTTGCTTGAAGCTGAATTGTTTGCATGTTACAGTGCTTGTATGACTTACTTGGTTGGTATGTGATTGGTTGCGTTACTGTAAATATTGTGGTCAGGGAAAGGTCATAACTTGATTTTGTGTGCTTGGGTTGGTAATAACTTTCTATGTGTACTTGAATTGATCAGTAAAATTGTATTACAATTCGGAAATGGACTTGCCATTGGTATAAAATGTTAAGGGAATAAGGCTTATGACTGTAGGAAAACTCCGATTTCAGGACAGTCGGGATTGGTTGAGAACCATGGAGAAAATGGGTTATTATTGCTTGATAGCGAGAATTTTGGTAAGGAAATTTTTGTGATAACCCATGATCGTGACTTCAGGAAATTTATTCTGACTTTAAAATTTGTGATTTGCTTTAGTGATAAATTGCAGTATGCCTCAATTAGAATGGTTTGCATTACATTCGGGTATAGACTTACCATTAGTATAGATGGTAAGAGAACAAAAAGGGATTAATGACTGTGGGAAAGCTCCAGTTTTGGGACAGTCAGGATTGGTTGAGAATCACAGAAAGGAAAAAGTGGGACTAGCAGTGTATGATAACGGGAATGTGTTATTGTGCGCGGTTCTGGTGTGTTTTGTGTCTGATTTTATGATAACGGGTTGCTAAATTCTCAACTATGCATAGTTGAGGTTGGTGTTGAGGTTATGTTTTAAGACCCTAACGCGCTTTCGGTGTTAGCGTTGAGAACAGGGAAGGGGAATGAGAGAATTTTTCAGAGAATAGTAAATTTTCTGGGCTACTACTTTTGGGGGTTGCCATAGCGGTGTGCAAGTCGCTATAACGGTATGGGCAGGGCATAATCCATGTCCTAATTTTCTCCTATTTTTTTCATTCCCGGGTCAATTTAAATCGCTATTTGAGCTTTGAGCTATTGCAGGGATTATGGTAGCTCGGGGTTTTGGTAAAATTATGATTGACCATTGGTGGGAATAGTCACCCATGTAGAATTTGGCATATGCCCCATATTTGACTGAGTAGTGTTGGACACTGCTCATAGGCTTATGTTATGAGGGTGATTAGTGGTTGGTTTATTACAGATGATCCTTAATAGTCGGCTCAGTTGAGGGAGTGAGGTTATTAAATAGATTCCTTAACTTTGTTATCCCTCTAGTCGGTCATGATAATACCTGGTGTCACTGCTCTTTGGGTGATGGTGATGTTCTCGCTATAACATTAGTTAGGGTGTAAGTGCCTGGGTAGAATTCCCCCTAAGACAAGAGTTGACAAAAACCTAAAGCTAGAATGAGGTCTAATGGAATTTTTGCTGTTGCGTGGTTTAGAGATACGTGGTGTCTCGGGGAATAGTGTTGATAGGAGTAAGGTGTTACTATGATATGTGAGGGGCATAGTACCCTGTAGGAAGCTTTCGGAATGGAGTTCGGGCAAGCAAGACTCCGGGTATAGCGGGAAAGGGGTCGCCATGGTGGGATCTAGTCCCCTTGGCATGGAAAAATTATTTTTGCTCGTTAGTTGAGTTTTTTTTGCTCTGGTGTTTTGATGAGGCCCCAAATTTCTTAGGCACTCGGGGAGGGGTAATCTAGTTAGCCTTGTGCAGCTCGAAGAAAGGAATTCCTTGATAGAGCGGGAGTGAGTTAAATTTTGATTGAGTTGGGTACACCAAGGGATTGAGAAGTTTCGGTGGTTTGCGTAAGGTTATATTTACGCGAGCGTTAAGGTTCAGGGGGCGGGCTCCTTCTTCTCTTTCCACCTTAGAGATCATTCAAGGATGAACAATGGGTAAATTGATATCTGTTGTAATGACCGGGTTTATCATTACGGGTAAACTTTTCGTGCCAATTTTCGAGTTAGAAAACTTTCGGATTTAGGAGTTGAAAATTCTGGGCTAGGCTAGACTTGACCAATTTTGGAGCGAGGTGTGGTCTAGGGAAATCCGAGTAAAGATTGGGAAATGTGTCAGGATTTGAGCTAGTTTTATTTGTAGCTAAGACATAAATGAGTCCGAGCGACTTTTCGAAAGTGAATTCGGGTAAGTAGAACTCTTGGTATCGAGGTTGACGTGAAGGGATCATTCCGAAATGTTGACAAATTAAGTATGTTATAAAATGGGCATTTTTGGGGGATTTTATGACTTTCTGTCCCGTGTCAACCGCTGACACACCGCCTTAGCGACCTCCACTATGGTAGAGAAATTACCGCTATAGAGAAAGTCAACGCTGATCAGCACCACTATAGAGGTAGGTTTTGCTACGACAGTACCGCTATAGCGGAGCGGGGACTTCTATAGTGGAGCGAAGGGATCAGAAAACTCAAAAATGAGTTTTATATTTTCATTATCTCCCATTCAGCCCCAAATCAGACGAGGGTTACTCCAAGAACTCTCCTTGGCTGCTCCAAGGCTTGGGAGTCATGGGAAGGAGAGATTTCGGCTAAAAGGATATGAAACAATGGATTTCGGGCCTGTCATCCATCAAGGAATGCCTTCACGGAGCCAGAAATTGCATCGTGCAGCTGTTTGACGTCCAGGTAGGCTAGGCTTTTCATTGAGTAGACATTTGACCTATTTTCATTTCATACTGTTATGTAGATTGATGGGAGAATTGATGTTATAGGCCTTCGGGAATGGAGTCTGGAGGATTATTACATTGGTCTAGCTATTGATTGAATAGGGAATGATAGGGTCGGAGTGACATGTTCATTTGGGTGTATTTTATACTTGTTAGATTGTGTGTGATGCTAGACTCTGAGAAACTAAATGGTTGGGTAGGTTTGGGGGCCCAGTAATGTTTGTGGGATGAGGGAATTGCTAAGTTATAGTGGGTTTCCAAAAATATTTAAATAAGGTAAATGAGATGAACATGTAGGGTCCAAAGTCCGTATTGTCAGGGGTGAAATCCCTAGAACGCGCTTACTTTTTAGGACAGGAGTCCGGATTAGATGAAAATGACTATATCTGCTTAAAATGATGAGCCGGGGATTAGTCTTCGGGCGGGTCTAATTATACATTATTGGTCATATTTGTTGATGGTCACATGAGTGGACTGGGTTTTAATTGTTGGAACTGTGATTATTGCATTTTGGCCTATGAGAGGCTGAGTAGTTGAACTTAAGTGTGGGGTACGTCTTAGTGTAGACCGGGATAGCATGTGAACACTTAGGTGATGGTTATTGATGTCCATTATGCATTGTATGTTCGTGTTCTTTTGCTTAAGTGTTGTATGAGTTACATGCTTAGGGAATAGTTATGAATGTCTAAATGTCTGGATAGCAGTCTGGTAAAATAAACTGGGTGTTATTGCTTGTTGGTTCACAAGTGTGTTTCTTTTGTTCATTGTTTGTGACTGTTGGATTTCTGTGTGACATTCGGTTGGCTCGGGTATCACGCCATGTATAGGTTACTAAATGGTTGGCTCGGGTACCACGCCTGGTACAAGTTATTAAATGGTTGGCTCGGGTACCATGCCTGGTACAGGTTACTAAATGGTTAGCTTGGGTACCACTCCTGGTACAGGTTACTAAATGGTTGGCTCATGTACCACGCCTGGTACAGGTTACTAAATGGTTGGCTCGGGTACCACTCCTGGTACAAGTTACTATTTGGTTGGCTCGGGTACCACGCCTGGTATGGGAATTGTAAATAGTTGGCTCGGGTACTACGACTGGTACGGGTTTGTTTATTGAATTATTGTGTCCCTTTGGTGGTTCCATGAGAGGACCGGGTTGTATTCTTGAACTTGTAATTGATTATATTGGTCCTTGAGAAGCCTGGTTGCTACACTTAAATATGTGGATGGTCCTAGGGTGGATTGGGAATTGCATGTTAAAACTAGGTGTTGGTATAGGGATCCTTGATTGGTTGGGATAGTAAAAAAGGGTAAATGTCATGTTTATTATTTGTTGTTAAATGATTTTTGAACCTATTCCCTGTGGTTGATAAGTCAGAAGGTAGACTGAGAGTCTGGAGTTATATCACTGGCTGTTGTTACATGTTGTACTGTTTTACTCAGTACGAGTTTACTTATTGCTCTTTGCATGTTGGGTTCCTGAGAGGGCCGGGATTTACTATTACTTGACACATACATTGTCCTTGAGGGCCTGGTGGGTGTGCTTAAGTGATAAGGTTGTTTCTTCTGTAAACTGAAGTCATATGTTAAATGGCATTGATGATGTCCTAGGGATCCTTGGGAGGTCCGGGTAACTTACAAGCTGTGACACATTTATAGGTGGTCTAGTTACTTGCATAGTCGGGCATGACTTATATAGTTGTTGAGTTCGGTTGTTGACCGGGGATCTTACTGATAGTCACATGGTCTTGGTTGTTTCACATTGTCTGGTAATATTAGATTAAGGTCGCACTCTTGCATTTCCTATTTGGGCAAGAGTGACAGATCGGTTAGCGGTAAGGCTTGGGCTAGTTGGTCCCAAGACTTGGTCCCAAGACTAGGGGTTGTAAGGCATAATGCTTGATGGATTCTAGACAGGTGAACTTGGAGGGTCTAAGGTTCCTAGGCGGTCAGGCTTGACTGGGTTAGTGGAACAAGGTTAGTATTCTGTGAGTGTCTGAACCAGCAGAAAGTCCTAGTGTCAAGGTGGGACTTGGGAAGTCTAAGGGTTAAGTGTGACTTGGGAAGTCCTAGGTGTCAGGGTGTAGAGTCTCTGAGGGGTGGATGTTGGAAGAATGGATTACTGTATTTTATTACATATTTTCTCTTGACTTCTTATATAATGGTATGCAAAGGATTTAGGTCGATCGATGATGCCTACCAGTACGTGTGTTTGTACTGATTCTACTCTTGCTATACCTTTTTGGGTATAGTTTGGTTGCAGGATTGGTGATGTTTCATAGGTACATGACGATGGTGATCTCCAGCAGCTCATACTTCTTGTTTCTATGGTAGAGTTATGTCCTCTTACATTTTTCTTGTAGTAGCTCCTGTACCAGCTTAGACTAGATCCTAGGGAGAGTGTTGTATTTTAAAAGAGGTTTTACGCATTAAATTGTAAATGTTTTCATGTGATAAAAAGAGTTATTTATGGTTTTACTTTGTTTTCTGCATTACCTGTTGGATCAGGTGGTAAGGGTTTCCTATCTAGGTGGATTAGAGTAGGTGCCCGCACGACTCGGTAGGTTGGATTGTGACATGCATCTAGCATAGATAGATGTAATGAGGGCCTCCACACTATTATAGCTTAGCTTCAGAGTCCCCTTTTGTATATTGTCTCTCACAATTTGATCATTCCAGTGTTCATCCCAAAAGACCCATATTTTAGATGAGCAGTTACAGTAAGCATTTTGAAAACCTAGTTTGTTTTTGTATTGTTCTAGTTCTTGTGGGCCTTGAAAAGGTTCTGTAAGAACTATGAATGAACAGTGATGTCTCCTGTAGAGATCTATTATAACACCCCAGAAATTCTAAGTCTAGAACCATCTCAGAAAGATCAGAAAATAAATCTGATTAAGTACTAGTCATATCCACGAGCCGTGGAACAGTCCACGAGTCATGGACTCGGCTCGTGGAACTCAAAACAGAGGCTAGTCAAATTGGGTCAAGTCCATGAGGTGGAACCACAGACCGTGGAATAGTTCATGAGCCGTGGACTCCACTCATGAAAATCATACTTGAGACCCAGAAAATCCCCAGAAATCACGATCGGCTTCCACGGACTGTGGAATGATCCACGAGCCATGGAATGGTCTCGTGAATCTCAGACCTGAGGGTCATCAAACCCTCAGGAATCACGGACAGGTTCCACGAGTCGTGAACCTCGTCCGTAGATCTCAGATCCGCATCTTGACAAAAAGGCTCAGGAACCACGACAGGGTTCTACGAGTCATGGAGGCATCATGGACCGTAAAACCTGTCCGTGGAACCTGAGTCACAATTTTTTCAACAGTTTTCTTTTTAATTCTCAGGGGTATTCTAGACTTCTCCTATCTCCTTTAAAGACTAAGCTATGACATTTTGTTTAACTTAAGCCTAATTTTAAGCCTAAAACTACCCATACCCCCTCATTCCATCAGATTAAGTCATTACTTAGAATAATTAGAAGAAAAGAAGTGTCCTTTCTCTCAAGAACAAACACAAGGGTTTTCTCAAGTTCAGGCTTCAATCCCAGAACTTCCACCATAAATTCTCTTCCAGGTATGTGGAATTTCATCAATAGGTTCCTTTCACCCATTGAGTCCCTAAATACAGTTCAGTTATTCAGTTTTCAGTTAGTTCTTCAGACCTAGGATTTCTGAATCCTATGCGACTAGTGTAATTCACTATCTATGATTGTATATTAGATTCCTCAAGGGTTTCTTGGAAAACCAGGATAGTTATCTACTCAAAATTCCATAACCCTAGCATGTGCGTAAATTCGATACCTTAAATTCATGCATGCTAAATAGATATAACAGTCAGTTATATTTCAGGCTTAGAATTCTATCAGTGTTCAGTATTATTATACTGCATTCTCATATTCAAAATCAGTATTTGAGCTATCTAGTATTTCAGTTTGTATTCATTACTTTTATAATCTGTTGGGAATAGGCTTAGTACCGAGCGAACGAATGGATGAAGGCTTATTCATCAGTTTAGGTTAGGAAACCTTTAGTAGCAGTCCCTAAATCCCAGAACTATGGTGCCACCATAGGTTCTAAAGGGTCACCCGTTAGATCAGGCTTGACACCTTAGCCCTTTTGGGCATCAGTTTAGTGGATACATGCCAGATTATGTTTGTACCCTTGGCAAGGTATGAATACCCTCCTAGCCAGGGTTATAAGTTGGCCCCACAGTTAGCTCAGCTTGGGGTATGTCGATTAATAATAGCTTCCACTGTTCAGACTCAGTATGTGCATTGACCTTGTATTTCAGTATTCAGTTTATTCAGTTAGGTTTAGCATGTTACAGTTCATGTTAAATACTTGGTCATTGCATCAGTTTATCTTTCAGTTTCATGTTCAGTACTTATACATACAACCTTGCATATATCCTACATGGTCAGTACATTCCAAGTACTGACGGATACTCTTGTGCTACATCTTATCATGATGTAGGTTCAGGTGCTAAGTATCCAGACCGCGCTTAGTGTGATTCTCCAGTCCTTACTCAGTAGTCCAGTGGTGAGTCCGAGGACATAGTCACGGTTAGTTATTCAGTCTTTATTTTTAGTATTCAGACTTTTGGAGTTAGCTGGGGGTTTGTTCCAGCAACTCAGTTCAGTTAGAGGTATTCAAACATAGTATTAGTTTCAGCTCTTACAGTCAGTGGTTGTTTCAGACTTTTGTGATATTCTTTTATATTCAGATAACTATTGGATTATTTTCCCAGACTTGTTTATTTAAACCATTTTAGCTTTCGCACAATTTACATTTGTATCAATTTTTTTTAGTTATGCCAGACCATGGGTTAACTTGGGTTCACTTGTGATACTAAGCACCATATTGTGTCTAGAGGGTAGCCTCGGGGCATGACAAACTTTGTATCAGAGCATCAGGTTCAAGTATCCTAGGGTGTCTAAAAGTCGCATCGAGTAGAGTCTTTTTTATGGGTATGAAGTGAACCACAGTTATGAGGGAGAGTCTATGAGATGTCATTAGGAAAAAATTCTCTTCTTTATTTTCCATCTCGTGGTATAGAGTATGAACTCTATTTAATCTCCTTCTAACTCGTATTCTACACATTACAGAAAATGCCTCCCAGAAGAGCGAACGAAAGGGGAAATGGAAACAGAAATGGGAATCAACAAGCACCACCAACTCCAGCAGACCCTCTGAATGAGTGATAAGTCGGTAATCTACCAACTTATTGAGCCTTTAACCATTAATTATTGCTATGTTTTGATGAGATTTAGAGGTTTTTATGACCTTTATTGATGTATATGCAGGTACTTGTGATTAAAGAAGGAACATAAGGAATTGGATCCAAAAGAGCTGTAAAAGAGTTAGAGTGAGAAGTGATTGAACAAGATGGAGATTCTGTCAAGAGGTGCAAACCTTGTGCGACACGCACAACATGAGGTGCGGTTCGCATCTCACACCACACAAGGCTCAAGAAAAGCTGAAGAATCTGCTAAGGGGTGCGGTCACTGTGTGATGCGCACATTGCTTGGTGCAAACCGCACCCCACTTTGCATGAAGACCAAAGATTGGTTACAGTCTCTAGTTTACAATTGTGGAGCTGTGCAATGCGCACATTGTGTCATGTAAACCGCACGTTGCGTCGCAAGGCTCCCAAAGGGAATTTTTGTCCATCTTTGTATGACGAATTGGAAAATTCTAAAACCCATTTTCAGGCACATTTGTAGGTAGTTTTTTTGATAGTTTTTGAAAAAGTTTTACTACCTTCCAATTATTGGAATCACCTTTCTTGTAACTATTGAGCTTGGATATTGAATATTTAGCTCAAATGAAAGGGAATTTGACTTACCCATCTGGTATTGTTCTTTATTCCTTTAGGATGAGTAGCTAAATCTCTTGTCTAGGGATATGTTGATAATGGGTGCTTGATAAATGGGTATGGTTGTTGATAGTTTGTGTTTATAAAAGCTAATATGAGATGGGTCTAATAATTTCACCATATTTTAACTCTAGAATTAATGGTTGCAAACATTGATGTACCTCACTTGGTTGTGTTCTTGCTTGTCAAAGAAGTTTACAATTTTGGATGTGAAATCGTTAGTAGGTACTTGGGATTCCATTCAGGTTGAGTCTAGAAATAGTTTAGTTCATTGGAAATATCCACTTAAGGGTCTAAGCTAGAAATGGTATAACCTACCCAAGCTAATCACCAGACTGCTCTGGAATAGGTTAATCGCTGGAGACAAGAACGAGTGAATCTAGTTTCGAGAGCATGCCTTACTCTAATAGGGGGCGTAGAGTTTCTAAGTGAAGGCAAGCGCAACTATATATGTAATATCCTAGCTGTCAGCAAGGCAGGTCCGCTATAAAGCCTACCAGCCAGAAAGTCCTTAAGAACGAGAAAGCCGACTAAAAGGCTATTCCATAACCGACTCTTGTTGCCGAGTCGAGGGGGCTGAAAGCCACTTGACTGTAAGGAGAGGGGGCTTGGCTGGTACCAGGCTCTAAAAGAGTTTTCTTCGAGCGAGCGGTCTTTCTATCTTTTTGAGTTGCATGCCCAAGGCAATGCTTTTTGTAGATTGAGATGGATTGATCTTCGCTATCGTGCCTCCTCCTTGTACCAGTTGATGCTGGGGCAGTGCTTAATATGAGTTTTCTCCTGCCCCAGGTCAGTCTAAATGGAATTAGACCAACATAGGAAGAAATGTGAAAGTAGGGGCTGCTAAGCGCCCAGACCCAGAATTCAGTGAAAATGGAGTTCTTGGTACCGGTCAAGCAGAAATAATATGAATAGCGAGCCAGTACTATATTTATAGATTGGAAAGAAGGGACTCTCCAAAGAGAGGCCCGAGCGGAATGAAGTTGTGCTAAATGAACGAGTTGTCCTAAATGCCCCTTGTTAGCTGTCGCAGGAAGTGGTGAGGGCTCAGGAAGTGAAGCAAACTCGACCAAAGGACAAGTCTGTTCCTGCTTCGTTTTCGGTTCCCGATTCAATCTTCACCTTTCCTGAATGAAGAAAGAGAGTGAAAGAGAAGATATCAGTGCAATAGAGAGGTACGAGAAACTGTCTTCGTTCGGTTCGGCAGAAGAAGAGAAAACAAACAAATAGGAAGAGCACTATGCAAGCTTATAATTAAGCAAATATATAAAAGCTATCACCACCTCAAGCAGTAAAACAAAGTCGTTATGGCTATGTTACTAACATAGACAACTATGAATGGTATTCATTGACAGGAGTGACCGCTTTCTAGTCGTAGTTGGTACCGCCCCTGTTCACTTCAGCATGCAAGGAACACCTTCGGGAAGAATCAAAGTTTTTCTCCTCTGCAAAGCTATCAATGCTTTATTCAAGATCTTTAGCAGTCGATCGTTCATTCTCCCTCCCCAGTTTCGAAAGCTCGACATGAAAGAATAAAGAAAATAGGAAAAGAAAAAAGGGGGATATTTAGCTATTTAGCCTTAGAGAAAGGTGACTTGGTAAGACCAGAATCTGGAACAGAGATTGGATGAAGAATTTTTCTCTCTATAGCCCAAGCATGATCAACTACCTGAAGAAAGGTAGTACCAACTGTAACCAAGTGCTCAGTCGCCAAAATGGAGCGGTGAAATCAATCCCCCAATAAAACTCTACACTCTCTCAAACTCTGTAGGCACAGTCCTAGCAGTGCGCCTAACTATCTCATGAAATATCGCCTCATATTCCAATACTAACATACAACCCTGCTGGAGAACTCGAAACTGACCCGGCTAAATTTGTTCTTCTTTTCTCCTTTAAACCGCCACCCTCACATCTTTTTCTCCCATATTTTTCTTTAACTCTCCCAATTCTCTCTCAAAACCCTCTCCAAATCCCTCAAAATTCCCCAAACTCTTCTCCTCCTCTCACCCAATCTCCGCCACCACTCTATCCAAGTGTCTCCGTCATTGGTTCTCCGAGAAAGGTTGTTGGGTCACCATTGTTGCACCTTCAAAAGCTTTGATTTTTGCCTCTCTTCGCTTAATCTTCACTTGTGGTAAGTTCCCCAATGTTCAATACATGTTTTATGTTGATTAGGAACTTATATTGTGAAGCATACTTGTTCAAATTGCTATGTCAATTTTGGGTGAGATCCAAAAATTTTGGGGTCCCCAATTTTGAATTGTATTGTGGATTTTGCTTATGATCAACTTGGTAGAACTTGATATTGTGATAAAGCATGTTGAATGTAGTAGTTTTTATCCTTGAAAATTTGTGTGTGGGGTGAAGTCTGAGTAACCCACTTGTGATTAATACATGATTTGGCCCGATGATAGATTGAGTGACGTCATTCTTAAGGGCAAATCATCATTTTTCATGAGGTTTGGTTGTAAATTGATGATTGGGGATGAAATTTGCTACTATCATGCACCCATGTCTTTGCTGAATATTTTGTTGGGTGTATGATCTTGTGCGGGGAGTAGAAATTATTATTGAACTGTTGTGCTTAATTGCGATGTTCTCGATGATAGACGGGGTAACGTCCTTCTTAAGGGAAGTCGTTAAGATCTTCTTTTGTTTTAAATGGTGATAATGGATTTTGGGAAAGTCTGAGTACCCGGATGATTTGGTGTGGTCACAGAATATTTGCCCTTATTACCCCCATTTGTTAAAATTGCTGGTTTATTGCATGGTGCCAAGTGCCTAAGGCAAATCTTGCTCTACGAATCACATGCGTAATTCACAAGAAACCAAGGAACCAAAAATTCCAAATTGTTTCCTTGTGCGTTTCACATGTGATGCGTATATCTTGATGTGCTAAATGCACAACGCACCGCACCTAGTTGAAAAGTTGTGCCAGTTCACTGTTTGGAGGGGCAAAGCATGGTGCGACGCGCACTTTGGCTAGTGCGGTCCGTACCAACTTTACACCTCAGTGCAAAAATGCCTGTAGGATTGTGGTAGCTCATGCGAGAGCACGTGCGATGCACACTATCCCTTGTGTGTTTCGCACGTGGTCCACATGAGCCACTAGTCACCTATTTTGTTTTTCTACTTTTTTGCATTTCTTTTTGTAGTTTGTAGTTTCCTCGTTGTGTACATATACCTGGTGCCTACTGCTAACCTCCATTTGTAGGACTATGCCTTCCAATAGGTACCACTAAAAGAGGTGTGCCTCAAATTAAGCTTCAACATCCACAAATGTAGGCTTGCCTACGCAAGATAAGGGTCCAACTAAACATGCAATCCGATTTGGCCTTGAGGGGATGGAGGCATACTATCTGAAGTTTCAGGAGAAGCAACCAATTTTGGAAGAAAAAAGGTTGGATGTGGAAGTGTTTGAAGCTGATGTCCCAAACATCCACAAATAGTTTCAGGAACGAATCTAGACCTACTTCGCCAAAACTTTGAGCCCATATTTCTCGGAGTTAGTGCGGGACTTCTATGCCTCCTATCGGGCGAGGCAACACATTCTAAAGCATAAATGTCTGATAAGCAAGCTTTCTGCGGATTCGCTCCATGGTTATCATTATCCAGGCTAATGGAATGGTTCAATTGTCTACTAGGAGAGATGCAGATTCCCCGCTTTTTAAGAGAAGATATCTTGATCAAGTCCCAAGTGCCGTGGTAAGACTTGTGATTGTGACCTCAAATCTATTGGACCGTCAATCCCCATCTCAAGAGGCTTAAAACACCACCCATGTGGCTCCCCCAACAACATCTACCTCAGGTAATCTCATTAAACTTGCTCGCCTTGTCTAACATAATGAGGAGCGCTTGCACAAGGTGGCTAAGGATATCCCACACATGATTCAATCTGCTATTAAATCGGCTTTGAAACCGATAGTGCTAGCGTGAGCAAGCTATGTGCTAGAGTGGATACCATAGAAATGGAGGTTGATGAGTTGAGGCAAGTAATACCATGTGTTGAGCCAAAGATTCCTAATTAGGATCTTAATCTACCATCCCCGAACTCTATGTCCTCTCTAAAGGTTGATAGCCCTCCCGATGATTGGTGCACGGGTTTGGACCCAAATAATGATGAAAATGCCTTAGAAATTTGAATAGAGTGTGATGCACCATCAACACAACAATATCCGGATCCTCCTGACTCACATGTGCCCAAATGGAGGCAACTACCTAGGCCAAGTTGGTTACCACGACCACCATTTTATCTTGAATTGATGATCGCCGAGGATAGATGGTACATTGATGACCCTTTTGGTCCCCTTAAGCTACCACTTGACCCAGCGCATGCCTACATACCACCACCGGCATCACCACCACCGCAACCTCAGAGGCCACCTCAACGATTCTACTCAAGGAGGCATCGTCGCCATCATTAGTATAATTAGGGAGTTTTTGCACTCATTCTCATTTGTATAACTTTTTGTGCATCAAGGGCCATGCATACTTTAAGTTTGGGGGTGACTGTAATTATTTATGGTATGGATCTTGATTGTGATGATATGGCGTATTGCCCTTGCCGGGCCTTTTTATTATGTTGTTTTTGAGCTTAATTGTGCCCTCACCAGGCTTGATTTTTAATTCTTGATTGTGTGCCGGGTTAGTCTTACATGATTCCATTGTCTTGCTACCCGTGACGTGCAAATGCACTAAAGGCCTATGCATAGGCTTGTTTTTTCAAATGATCCATGAGTGCGCAAATTTTTTAATCGCCTTGTTAATAGTAGTTTAGCAATAAACTTCGAGGGTTTTCTTAATACCACAGTTCTTTCCCAAGGAGCAAAATATTTTCTTTATTTTTTTCTCTTTCTTTTCTTTTATTTTTGTGTCGAACCAGGTTGGTGTTTTCCTATGATAGATTGAGAGGCGACTTTATTAAGGAAAAATGCCAAGTATTAGTTTAATTTGAGTCCATAGTGTGCTTGTCTCAAAATAGACCCACCAAAAACAATTTCTTGGCAAGATGTTTTTTGAAAAAGAAAGTAAAGAGGGAAAATAAATTTTTAAGGAAAGCATTCTCTTGTCATGACTTGCACACTCTCGTTTTGGCTTGATCAATTCAGAAACGAGTGTGTAATGAACTCGAAATAGCTTGTCAAAAGTCATTTGTCCCAATTGATCTTGAAACTAATGAAAGAAGTCTTGTGGCATGATGACTTGTGTGGTGAGGTATTACCTTGATTCTCGTGCATATGTGTCATCTAGAACTTGTACGAAATGTGATTCAAAGCAAAATTTTAGGTGTGACTGAGCTTGGATAAGGATCTTAGGCCCTTTTTGATATCCACTTCACCCAAATGACTTCCCTCGACATCAATCCTAGTGAACCCCTTTGAGCTTGTGACCATTCTTTGGCACCCTATATGACACCTTAACCTTTTTGGAAGCTATATCTTGGCACCCATCCTTCCTAAGTTCTTGAAAGTGAAATGTAGACTAAAAGCCTAAGTTTGGGGGGGCAGGAAGAAATGACAAAATAGGCAAAAGCCTAAGTTTGGGGGTGTACGTGATCAATAAGGAGAAGAAAAGGGATGCACTTCAAAGTGCAATGTAGCACCTTATGTTGAATTAAAAATTTGCTTCAAAAAGTTAAATCCAATGAGCAAAAATGAAAAAAAAGAATTGGTGCTACCACATGAAGGCAACAAAAGGAGTTTGAATGATCACGATTTAAAAGGAGAAGCTTGGGTTGTGCGAGAGAGAAACAAGGTAAAGTCAAAAGTCGAAAATGTGAGCGGTGTTCAAAATAATGAGAAAGAGCATTAGGGAGGTTTAGTCACTTGAGCCATATGAAATCCTCACCTTATCCCTAGTCAACATTGTAACTCGCAAGTCCTTAGTGATTCCGAGCTTGGTAATGGCGATTTACATGAAGGGCAAGTCTATGGATCGACATGTGTGCACTTGAACTTCCTTGAGAGAGTGAGAATCTTATTGTTTCTCTTATAATCCCTTTGTTTTGTGAGTTGCATTATTGTGAGTGGGATTCTCTCTTGTGGTGAGTGGTATCATGCACTCGAATTGAAATATGAAGTCTCTATTTCAATTGAGAGAAATAAATGAAACAAGTTGTGTGGCAAATCTCGAGGCAAGCCTTGATGGTCCATGCTAATGACTTGAGAAGCTTAATATTTTGTTTTGAGTGACAAAATTCCCTTGATTTTGAATGAGAAATGAAGTCCTTTTGAAAAGGTTTTGAAATGAGCAAATGCCTTGATTATGTGGTGGTCCAAATTGGATTATCATTGTAGTTGAGTCTTTTTGTTTATCATTTTTCTTAGTTTAGAATAGAGTAGTCATTTATGCCTTTATTGAGTTCTAGAGCATAATTCATTCCTTACCTTGTGAGTATCTTGCTTGAGGACAAGCAATAGTTCAAGTTTGGGGGTTTGATAAGTCGGTAATCTACCAACTTATTGAGCCTTTAACTTTGAATTATTTCTATATTTTTATGAGATTTAGAGGTTCTTATCACCTTTATTAATGTATATGCATGTACTTGTGATCAATGAAGGAACAAAAGGAATTGGATCCAAAAGAGCTGAAAAAGAGTTAGAGTGTGAAGTGATTGAACAAGATGGAGATTCTGCCAAGAGGTGCGAACCTTGTGCGATATGCACAACACGAGGTGAAGTACGCACCTCCCACCGCATAAGGCTCAAGAAAAGCTAAAGAATCTGCTAAGGGGTGCGGTCACTGTGCGATGCGCACATTGCCTGGTGCAAACCGCAACCTACTTTGTATGAAGAGCGAAAATTGGCTGCAGTCTCTGGTTTACAATTATGGAGTTGTGCAATGCGCACATTGTGTTGTGCGAACCGCACGTCGCGTCGCATGGCTCCTGAAGGGCATTTTTTTCCATCTTTGTATGATGAATTAGGAAATTCTAAAACCCATTTTCAGGCATATTTGTAGGTAGTTTTTTTGATAGTTTTTGAAAGAATTTTACTTTGGTAGTAAGTTTTCTCTCCCAAGAACAAGAAGAGGATTTCACTCCAATTCCTTCTTCCCAATTCTTGGAATCACCTATCTTGTAACTATTGAGCTTGAATATTGAAAATTTAGCTCAAATGAAAGGGAATTTGACTTACCCATCTGTTATTGTTCTTTATTCCTTTAGCATGAGAAGCTAAATCTCTTGTCTAGGGATGTGTTGATAAGGTGCTTGATAAATGGGTATGGGTGTTGCTAATTTGTGTTTATAATAGCTAATATGAGATGGGTCTAATGATTTCACCATGTTTTAACTCTAGAATTAATGGTTGCAAATATTGATGTACCTCACTTTTGTGTTCTTGCTTGTCAAAGAAGTTTACAATTTCGGATGTGAAATCGTTAGTGGGTACTTGGGATTCCATTCAGGTTGAGTCTAGAAATAGCTCAATTCGCTGAAAATACCCACTTAAGGGTCTAAGCTATAAATGGTATAACCTACCCAAGCTTAAGTTGGTTGATTATTGCTTAAACAACGGTGTTTGAATAAAAATCATTGGATATATGATTGTTTAATCGAAAGATTGACAACATGCCGAAGACTAATGCTATCCATGTCTTTTAGCTAGAATTTATATGAATTAGCAAGCACCCTAACCCGTATTCAAGTCCCATTTGACACACATCCCTACTCATCCTCACTCATTGTTACACTCACTTTTATTTTATTTTCTTGCTTTGAATTGCGAATTGTGATAGATTTCCCAATTCCCTCTTCCTTTACTTTTATTGTCTTAAACAAACTACTCTCGTTGTGAAGTCTTTTCTTTACAATCGACATGGCTAGTCACCAATTCTCTGTGTGATCAACCCCGACTCCCGTCGAAAATATATAAATATGTTTTGCTATGACGATCGCCGATACCTCCTTCTAGGAGAGTACGTTTGAGCATTATCAATGAGCAAGTCACTCGTGTAGAGTTCAGGGCTGCCTTTCAGGTGCTTACTCAAACCATGATCGCTCAGGTTAACCAGCAGTCTGTGGCACCAGCCCCACCTCAGAATAACTCCACAACAGCTAGAGTCTGAGATTTCACTCGGATGAATCCTCCAGAGTTTCATGGTTCCAAGTTTGAGGAGGATTCACAGGAATTTCTTGAGGATATTCAGAAGGTGACAGAGATTATGGGTGGCAATTCGGTCGAGAGTGAAGACTTAGCCGCTTACCAGCTGTAAGGAGTGGCTCATACCTGGTATCAGTCGTGAAAGGAGTCTTGAAGTGCTAATGCAGGCCCAGTGGATTGGAATCACTTCAAGACTGCATTTTTAGATAGGTTTTTACCACTTGAACTCAGGGAAGCCAAGGTTCAAGAGTTCATCAACTTAAGGCAGAATGATATGAGCATGAAGGATTACTCTTTTAAGTTTACTTAATTGTTTAAGTATGCTCTGGCGATGGTAGCTGATTCCAGAGCCCGTATGAGTAAGTTTGTGTCCAGTGTGTCTGATGATATAGTCAAGGAGTGCAGGACCACTATGCTGGTAAAGAAGATAGATATCTCCAAATTGGTGACTCATGCCCATCAAATTGAAGAGGAGAAAATCAAAGAGCGGGGATGAGACAACAAAAGAGCTAGAACAGGTGACTTCAGTTACTCTCACCAGAGGTCAGATGGTGGTAATCACTCTCAATTCCTCTATAAGTCTTCAGCTCCAGCCCCATCTTCTGCTAGTGCCCCAGTGCCCAAGTTCAAACAAGATTGACGGTATAGGGCGCTAAGCTCTAAGTCTCAAGGTAGTGTCACTAGTGGGCGCACTCATCTAGTTTGCAGGAAGTGTGGTAGGAACCACCAGGTTGAGTATGCTCTGGCGATGGTAGCTGATTCCAGAGCCCGTATGAGTAAGTTTGTGTCCAGTGTGTCTGATGATATAGTCAAGGAGTGCAGGACCACTATGCTGGTAAAGAAGATAGATATCTCCAAATTGGTGACTCATGCCCATCAAATTGAAGAGGAGAAAATCAAAGAGCGGGGATGAGACAACAAAAGAGCTAGAACAGGTGACTTCAGTTACTCTCACCAGAGGTCAGATGGTGGTAATCACTCTCAATTCCTCTATAAGTCTTCAGCTCCAGCCCCATCTTCTGCTAGTGCCCCAGTGCCCAAGTTCAAACAAGATTGACGGTATAGGGCGCTAAGCTCTAAGTCTCAAGGTAGTGTCACTAGTGGGCGCACTCATCTAGTTTACAGGAAGTGTGGTAGGAACCACCAGGTTGAGTATATGGCAGCTACACTTTCTTTTATGACTCCTTATATGGAAGTAGACTTCAGTGTCAGTCCAGAAATCCTCCCAGAACCCTTCTCAGTTTCTAGTCCTATCGGTGACCCAGTTATAGCTCGACGAGTATACATAAATTGCCCTATCACAGTTTTTCAGAAAGTCACCTCAGCAGATCTTGTAGAGTTAGAAATGACTGACTTCGATATTATTCTTGGTATGGATTGGTTACATTCCTGTTATGCCTCAGTTAATTGTAGAACTAGAATTATTTGATTTCAGTTTCCAAACGAACCAGTCTTAGAGTGGAAGGGTAATACCTTAGTGCCCGTAGGTCGATTCATCTCTTACTATAAGGCCAGAAAAATAATTTTCAAAGGGTATATCTAACATCTTATTTGGGTTAAGGATTCAGATTTTGAGACCCTAACTCTTGACTCAGTCCCAGTGGTTAACGAATTCCCAGAAGTGTTTCTAGAAGATCTTCCTGGCGGTTCTTATGAAAGGGAAATCGACTTTGAAATAGATCTCCTTCGAGATACCCAGCCTATCTTAATTCCACCTTACAGAATGGATCTAGATGAGCTTAGGGAATTAAAGGAACAATTGAAAGACCTTCTATATAAGGGATTCATCAGACTCAACATCTCTCTATGGGGTGCTCTAGTTCTTTTCGTGCGTAAGAAAGACGGTTCTCTCAGGATGTGTATCGACTATCGACAGTTGAACAAGGTCACAATCAAGAATAAGTATCCTAACCCCAGGATTGATGACTTGTTCGACCAGCTTTAAGATGCCAGTTGTTTCTCTAAGATAGACCTCCAATCTGGCTATCATCAGCTCAGAGTCAAAGATTGTAACATCCCGAAGACAACCTTCAGAAATTGGTATGGTCACTGAGAATTTGTAGTTATGTCTTTTGGACTAACAAATGCTCCTGCGGCTTTTATGGATTTAATGAACAGGGTGTTCAAGCAATATTTGGACATGTTCGTCATCGTCTTCATTGATGATATACTTGTATATTCTTGAAGCGAGGTAGAGCATGCAAATCATCTGAGCGTTGTTCTGCAAATTCTCAAGGATCGCCAGTTATTTGCTAAGTTCAGTAATTGTGAATTTTGGTTGCAGTCTGTTGCTTTCCTTGGTCATGTGGTGTCCAGTGAAGGAATTCGAGTTGATTCTCAAAAATCAAGGCAATGAAGAACTATCTCAGACCCACTTCTCCGACAGACATCAGAAGCTTCTTGGGTTTTGTTGGTTACTACAGGATATTTGTTGAAGGATTTTCATCCATAGATGCCCCACTGAACAGATTGACTCAGAAGAAGGTTAAGTTCCAATGGTCAGATGAATGTGAGAAAAACTTCCTAGAGTTAAAGACTAGGTTGACTACAGCTCTCGTTCCAACTCTACCTGAGGGTGTAGATGGTTTTATGGTATATTGTGATGCTTCAAGAGTCGGGTTAGGTTGTGTCTTGATGTAGCATGGTAAGGTCATAAATTATGCCTACATACAACTTAAGATTCATGAGAAGAACTACTCGACTCATGAGTTGGAGACACTATTTGTATGGTGTCCATAAAGATGTGTTCACAGACCATAAGAGCCTCTAGTATGTGTTCACCCAGAAAGAGTTGAATCTTTATTAGAGAAGGTGGATCAAGTTCCTCAAAGACTATGATATGAATGTGCTCTACCATCCGGGTAAGGCCAATGTAGTGGCTGATGGGACTTAGTAGATTGTCCATGGGTAGTATTTCACATGTTGAGGAAGGAAGGAAAGAACTGGCCAGGGATGTTCATAGGCTCGCTCAGTTAGGAGTTTGCCTTGCGGACACAGCAGATGGCAATGTTGAAAGTTAAGAGGAGGAGTGGTGAATTAAAATTTTCTTACCACCAAGTCGACTATGGCTAGGCACTAGTCGACTCACCTACCAGTTAGTTTAATAGGCAAAATATAATAACTGATATGAAAGCTTAAAGTAACAAGAGACATAATATTTTTATACTGGTTCGGATCACCAATGTGGTGCCTATTCCAGTCCCCTTGGGTTTCAAGAGTTTCCTTTTGAGCTTCTTGAAAAGATGGTTGTTTACAAGTTCTTTCCTTGACAATATCTAATTGTCTTCGTCACTGTTGTTTTTGATACAACATCTACCTGTATAACTAGTATTGACTTTTTCTTTTTCTTTTTGATTTCAATTGTAAACGCAAGAGAGTACAGAGTATTGTGAAAGATAAAAGCTTAGACATTGATCTTGTACAAGAGAAGTTGCATAGTTCTTCTTCTAGTGATGAGGGCTTTTATACTTTGGTAAGTAGTCTTGATATAGCTCTTCAAAAGAAAAACCCAAGGGTATTCTTTCAATCAAGGATTTGATGAGTTCCTTGATTGAGTATCCTTCAGTCGATCATGTCCATATCATATATGTCCATGATGCTCTTTCTTTATCCAGGAGGCAGATCTTCAGTGTGACATCTTTTCTTTCCTTGTGTAGAGTTGATTGATGTCTTGATAGAATCCTTGATTGAGTATCTTTTAGTAGACCAAGATTTCTGTAGTTCTCTTTATCTCCTTGATTTGTGTTGTTCATATCTTCATTCCTCGATTGGATGATATCATTCTTGATTGATATCCAATCATTCCAAGATGCACTCCAAGATATCCGCTTCTTTCTTTTGTTCAGATCTCCTTAACTGTGATCCTGATCTTCTTGTCAATTTATTTCTTTTTTTTTTGCCTGCAATAATATCTTGGATTAGATTTGTCATTATTGAAATTATTAATTGAAGGCTAACAATCTCCCCCTTTTTTATAATGACAAATAAGTAAAAAATTCAGGTGGATTGTACTTCCTTGTTTGATTGTGAGCTCCCCCTGAAGGTGTGCTCCCCCTTGCTTAATGCTGATCTAAATTTGTGTTGTTTCTCCCCCTTTGGCATGATCAAAAAGAAACATATAGATAAAAATATTGTATATGCAATCCACACATATTATAATAGCACAGAAGATAAGCAAAAGGTAATCAGAAAATAATCAGCAAAAAGAGTAGCAGAGGGGTATAAGGAACTCTAGCTACAGACCCTAAACAGGGTTTGAGAGGGGACAGACCCCCATGAAAGTGTGTTTATCAAAAATACAAAGGAAGGCGATCAACGCCTATCAAGAAAGTATTTCAGGGTGTTGTACATATTTCGGCAGAAGGTGTCATAGGAGCATTCCATGTTTTTGCAGAAGTTGGAGTAGGAAGTCTAAACTATGATATCCAGTTGGTTCTGAGATGAGTCGACTTCCTTTTTGAGAGAGCTGACTTGCTTTAGTAACTTGTTTACAGTAGACACACCTTCCTGTTTTAGCCCATCCATTTCAATACGAAGTTTTCCAATGTCTGACCCAGTGTCCTTTCCTAACTCAAGCAGCTTGCCAACAGAGATTTGTATAGCTTGTATCCCTTCTTCAATGCCCTGTAGTCGTGTCTGAATAAACTCTACTTCCTTAAGGAACTCAGATTTGATTTTGATAGCATCTTTTCTACATTATTTTCCTTCTACCAAAGTGTATCCCATACTGGAGAAGGTGTGTGAGTCATAGGTGCAGGAGATTTCAACGGCCTTGTAGTTGGAGAGATCAAGCATGGAGTCAACCAGAATCCTTGAAATGAGCAAGCAGTATGGTAGGCTAGCAGCAACATTGGAGTCCTTTGTACTTTCCAGCATGTATTCACGAAACCAAATAGCCCAATTGATACGGTATTTTTCAGTAAACAATAGAGAACACACACATCCTTGTTAGAGATAGAACACATCCCTGTTAGAGATAGAACTGAGGGAGCCTTTCCTGGGAACCAGAGTTATTGCAATCATGTGAGCCAAAATCTTATTCTCAAAATAGAGAGATAGAGGACCAAATTCAGAGATATCATCCCCCGTCTTAGCGATAATTTCCCTTGCTTCTTCCAGGGTAACCTCAAAGTCTTTTGGCCAAGTTCCATCCATGAAAGGAATTACACCAGAGAATTTTGTACCAAATACTTTCTTGAATAGAAAATCATTCACAATGATGCGATGTCCCAACACAAGGGTTTTTAGTTCTTGACTGTCTTTAGATGTATGCAGATTAGCATAAAACAGACACACTGGTTCTTCATAATATTCCAGACCTCACAATTTGAGAAGTAGAGACAGTTTATGAGTCTTGAAGTAAGTACTTACATGAAAATGAATTTCTTCCAGTTGCTCAGGATTTATAACACGGTCAGAAACTATTTGGCGATTTTTGAAAGACTTAAACCTTCTCTTTTGTTCTGCACCCCAGAACCTGTGCATGTCTTCAGGAGAGAGATGATCGGAAGTATTTCCTCTGGGTTTCTTGTTATCGCCTTTCTTTCCAGCAAAAGGTCTTTTCTTTGTCATAGGGGGTAATGGAGGAACAGGAGATTCTCCTTTGGAGGATTCAAAGGAAAGGTGCAGAATAGTTTGGTTGCTGGAGGAGGGTTTGAAGACAGAGGCCATAGATCTGGTTTTTGTCATAAGGAGAGAATTTGAGAGAAGTAAAGAAGAAAAGAGGGTTTTGAGAGATTTTATGGGGAAGGGAAGAGGAGGCGAGGAGTTGCATTCAGAGGGATTTGAATGACAAGATAGATGATAGAAGGAAAAGACGCTTAGAAGGAAGAAAAAGATTTTATGAGGAGAGAGAGAAGGAGAGAATCGAGAAAAAAATATAAGGCAATTAATAAAAAATAGTAAAACATTATTTACAAGAGGTAATTCCTAGACATTATCTAAGGAAACAAAATCTTTCCTCTAAAAGTGGTTTTGTAAAAATATTAGCCAGTTGATTTTCAGAATCAATAATTCAAGCACAAAATCTCTATTTTCAACGTGATCCCTAATAAAATAATGTTTGATGTCTATATGTTTGGCCCTAGAATGATGCACTGTATATTTCGAAAGACTAATAACACTAGTATTATCACATAAGATAGGAACATATTCAAATGATAGATCATAATCAAGTAATTAATGCATCATCCAAAGTAATTGCGAACCACAGCTACCCACGACAAGAATTTCTTATTCCATAGTTGATAGAGCTACAAAAGTTTATTTCTTGCTATGCCATGAAATAAGTGTTTCTCTAAGAATTTGCCTTTTTTTTGCTAGTACTTTTTCGATCAGTTTTATCCCCTGCAAAATCAGCATCTGAATAACCAATTAAATCAAAATTAAGAGAATAGGGATACCATAGACCGAGATCTTGAGTCCCAATGAGATATCAGATGATTCTTTTGACAGCCGTGAGGTGGGACTCTTTCGGAGCTGACTGAAATTTAGCATATTTGCATACATTGAACATGATGTCTGGTCGACTTGCTGTTAGGTACAGTAGAGATCCTATCATTCCTCGATATGTCTTTTCATCCACGTCCTTTCCTGGTGCATCGGTTTCTAAACATGTGGATGGACTCATAGGGGTTCCAAAGGCTTTCTCTTTTTCTATTCCGAATTTCTTTATAAGTTCCTTTGTATATTTTCCTTGATTGATGAACGTACCGCTTGGTAATTACTTGATTTGTAATCCAAGGAAGAATGTAAGTTCCCCCATTAGGCTCATTTCAAATTCTCCTTTCATAAGATTTGTAAATTTCTCGCAGAGAGCTGGGTTAGTACTTCTAAAAATGATATCATCGACATAAATTTGCACAATAAGAATATTGGCCTCAAACTTTTGGGTAAAAAAAGTTGTATCAGCTTTGCCTCGTTGAAAATTATTGCTTAGTAAAAAGCTACTTAACCTCTCATACCAAGCTTTTAGAGCTTGCTTAATACCATATAGAGTCTTTGTAAGTTTAAATACGTAATCAGGGTAGGAGGAATTTTCAAAACTCAGAGGTTATTTAACGAAAACTTCTTCTTTTATAAACCCATTTAGAAAAGCGCTTTTAACATCTATTTGAAAAAGTTTAAAATGTTTAAAAGAAGCATAGGCTAGTAAAATATGATTGAATTATAATCTTATAACAGGAGCAAAAGTTTCATCAAAATCAATACCTTCTTGTTGAGAGTACCCTTGAGCTACTAACCTGACTTTATTTTGAATCACCATACCTTCCTCATTTAGTTTGTTTTGAAATACCCACTTTGTGCTAATGACTGAGCACTTCTTTTGTCTTTTAATGAGAGTCCATACTTGATTTTATTCAAATTGATCAAGTTTTTCTTTCATAGCCTGTACCCATGATTCATCTTTCAGAGCTTCATCTATTCTTTTTGGATCTAGTTGGGAGATGAGAGCAATCGATACTTGTTTTCTTAATGAGCCTCTTGTCTGCATTTTCTCATTTGGATCTCCAATAATAAAGTCATTTGTAAAGCTGGCATTGTGTCTCCATTATCTTAGGACATTTGATTTTTGAACTTCAGTAACATCAGTCGACTCTTTAGGAATGGTAGTCGACTCTTGTGGTTCAGCTGACAGACTTGGTTACTTTGGAACTATGTTGAATACCTGTTCTTCGTCAATAAAATGGCTACTAGATTTCTCCAAGATAGTGTTAGAGTCATTAAAAACTATATGCACAGATTCTTCAACACTGAGAGTATGTTTATTAAAAACTCTAAAAGCATGACTTGAAGGGGAGTATCCCAAGAAAATACCTTTATCGCTTTGTGGATCAAACTTACCCAAATTATTCTTACCATTATTGTGGATGAAACATTTGCATTCAAAGGGATGGAAATAGTTGATATTGGACCTCTTCCCTTTCCATAATTCATATAGAGTCTTTTTTTAGGATAGGTCTGATTAAACACTTGTTGAGGATGTGACAGGCTGTGCTTACTGCTTCAGCCTAGAAGTGATCGGGTAGGATTGTTCCAGTAGTAGAGTTCTAATAGTATCTTGAAGAGATCTGTTCTTTTTCTCAACTACTCTATTTTGTTGAGGTGACCACGGTGATGAGAAGTTCTGAGTGCTGCCCTATTTTGAACAAAAGTCCTCAAAGGCGTTGTTCTCAAATTCGCTTCCATGATCACTGTGAATGGTAGAGATGAAATAACCTGCTTCTCTTTGTACTTTTCTACAAAACACTTCAAAGTTAGCAAAATTTTCATGCTTGTGAGTAAGAAAAATGACCCAAGTGAATCTAGAAAAATCATCAACAATAACAAAGGCATAATAGCTCTTTCCTCCGATGTTGATAGTTCTGGTAGGACCAATATATCCATGTGAAAAAGTTGGAGAGGTTTGGTCGTGCTTACAATATCCTTGACCTTGAAAGAAGATCGAGTCTGTTTACCAAGTTGGCAAGCATCACATATGTGATCCTTCTCAAGCTTTAGTTTGGCAGACCAATTACAAGTTCTAGTCTAGAAAGTTTCTCAAGAGCATGAATGCTTACATGTCCAAGTTTTCTATGCCATATCCAAGGATCACAAGATAAAGCAGTGAGACAGGTTAAAGTAGGTAAATCAACATTATTTAAAACATAAATATTTTCAACCCAATCTCCGATTATGAAGATGTTGTTTGCTACATTGTTGATTGTGCATTTGATAGAATTGAACATCATATTGAATCTTGCAGCACAGAGTTGACTATTACTGAGAAGGTTATGCTTGAGCCCATCAACCAAGTATACTTCAATTAAGTTACATGAGGGACTTATGGTTATGGATCTAACTCCTACTACTTCTCCTTTAGCATTGTCATCGAATCTCACATATCCACCGTCAATATATTTTACAGATTTGAAATTTTCCCTTTTGCCCATCATATGTCTGGAACACCCACTGTCTATTACCCATATATCTTTCTTGTATGTTTTTCTGGAGTTTTCCTGCAAAATTAGTAAATTAGTTTCTCTTAGGTACCCAAGTATCTTTGATTCATTGATGGTTAGTATTGTTATCCTTAGGTCTCCAAACCCATTTTCCAGGATGATTCCTTCTACAGTTAAAAGCTTTGTGACCAATTTTTCCACAAGTGAAACAAGTAGGTTTATGACGATTGAAAAAGCTCTTAGCAGAATGAAAGTCATTTGAGGAGTTTGAAAAGCGTTCAGTTTTTGATCTTTTTGAAGAAGATCTGTGGGTTTTACTGAGGATTGACTTAGTGATTTCTTTGGAATGTTTAAAAGCATTTTTACTTCACCAAGTTCTTTCTTAAACAGAGCTACATCAATTTGGCTTGCTTCAAGAAGAATTTGCCAGTCCGTTTTTTCTCTGGCAAGCTTATTGTATTCATCAATAAGATTCTGGAGATCGTCGGTAACCCAATTAAGAGAGGTTTGAAGATTTGAACCGTTTGGGCAGTTAGGATATCTTACCTCGCTTGTTTCACCGATGGCCATGAAGCAGATATTTGCAGTTTCAGCTGATTCATCTTCTGATGCTTTTTCATCACTCTAGGCTCCAAAGTTCTTTGAGTTGTTGGTTTTTTGAACACCTTTACTTTTAAGTTCTGGACAATTTTGCTTGATGTGTCCTGGTTTTCTGCAGTGGTAACATCTATCGTCATTCCTTTGATATTCATTACCTTTATTGTTTGATTGTGACTTCTGGTTCCTTTGCCTCAACATATGTCTAACTCCTCTATTGATTAGAGCTAGTGCCTCATTTCCTTCCTCGTCAATTCCTTCCACTGTATCTTCCTGAGATATTACATTGAAAGCAACAGTTTTCTTCTTTTCCTCCTTGAGATGCCTGTTGATATGGTTTTGTTCGTAGGCCATCATATTTCCTCGTAACTCGTCATAAGTCATGTTTTCTAGGTCTCTATATTCAAGGATGGTAGCTTTGGTTTCCCTAATCTTGGGAAGACTTCTGATGAGTTTTCTGACTTGTAGTCCATTTGATTAGACCATTCCAAGAGATTTGAGTTCTCCTACTATTTTGCTGAATCGTGAAATCATTGTTTCAATGGATTCTTCATCTGCCATTTTGAATAATTTATATTCATTTACCAGGGCACTAATCTTGGCTTCTTTTACTTTGGTGGTTCCTTCATACGTAACTTCCAGTTTATCCCACATTTCCTTTGCAGTTTTGCAGGTGGAGATCTTGTCATAGTCTGATCCGCTAACTGCACAATAAAGCAAACTTATAGCCCTAGCATTAGTTTGAATTACCTCTTGTTGCTCTTTTGTGACTTCAAAGGTTTCCAGATCGACTTTGCTTGTCGAGTCTTTTCCTGTGATTCCATGGATAGGTTTTGGTCCCATATTCATCATAACCCAGGCTTGGAAATCATTTGCTTGCAGAAAGATTCTGAATCTTTCCTTCTAGTGAGAATAGTATTGTCCATTGAAGTAAGGAGGTCTATTTGATGAGTGTTTGTCTTGCAGTATTGCTCCGATAATTTGGTATGCTTCTATTTGATCTTTTCTCATGTGTTGTTAGGCACTGGATGTGAGATCTGCTCTAATACTAATTTGTTGTGATGTCTTTTGGTCTAACGAATGCTCCTGCAGCCTTTATGGATTGGATGAATCGTGTGTTCCAACAGTACCTGGATATGTTTGTGATTATTTTCATTGATGATATCCTCATCTACTCTCGGAGTGAGGAGGAACATGCGGACAATTTGAGAGTTGTGTTGCAAACTCTCAAGGACCAGCAGTTATTTGCTAAGTTTAGCAAGTGTGACTTTTAGATGTAGTTTGTTTCTTTTCTGGGTCATATTGTAACTAAAGATGGTATTCGGGTTGATTCTAAAATATAGAGGCAGTAAAGAACTGGCCTAAATCTACTTTCCTGTCTGATATTAGAAGCTTTTTTGGTTTGGCTGGCTATTACAGGAGGTTCGTGGAAGGATTTTCTTCCATTGCTGCCCCTTTGACCCAATTGACTCAGAAGAAGGTAAAATTTCAGTGGTCTGACTTGTGTGAGAAGAACTTTTAGGAATTGAAGACTAGATTGACCACAACTCCAGTGTTAGCTCTACCCGAGGGCCTAGATGATTTTTTTGTGTATTGTGATACTTCTAGGATTGGTTTGGGTTATGTTTTGAAACAGCGTGGTAAGGTGATTGCTTATGCCTCTAGACAGCTTAAGACTCATGAGAAGAACTACCCTACTCATGATCTTGAGTTAGCAGCCGTGGTCTTTGCTTTGAAGATTTGGAGACATTAGAAGAACTACCCTACTCATGATCTTGAGTTAGCAGCCGTGGTCTTTGCTTTGAAGATTTGGAGACATTATTTGTATGGGGTGTATGTGGATGTATTCACCGATTATAAGAGTCTTTAGTATGTGTTCACTCAGAAGGAATTGAATTTGCGACAAAGGAGATGGCTTGAGATCCTTAAGGATTATGACATGAGTGTGCTTTACCATCCGGGTAAGGCCAATGTTTTGGAGGATGCACTTAGTAGATTGTCGATGGGTAGTGTGTCTTCAATCAAAAAAGGAAAGAAGGAACTGGTTAAGGAGGTTCATAGGCTAGCTCGGTTGGGAGTTCACCTTATAGATTCGACATAAGGTAGTGTTATTGTTCAGAATGGTTCCAAATCATCCTTGGTAGCAGAAGTGAAGGCAAAGCAAGACAGTGATCCCATTTTACTTCAGCTTAAGGGTGCAGTCCATCAGCAAAGGGTGGAGGTGTTCTCGCAAGGGGGAGATGGTGTACTCCGTTATCAGGGTCGACTATGTGTGCCAAATGTAGAGGGGTTGAGACAACAGATTTTGACAGAGGCTCATAGTTCCAAATATTCCATCCACCCCAGTGCCACCAAGATGTACCGTGATCTACGGGAGGTCTATTGGTGGAATGGTATGAAGAGGGACATAGCTGATTTTGTGGCTAAGTGTCCCAACTATCAGTAGGTGAAGGTAGAGCACCAACGATAGGGTGGCATGATTCAGGTTATTGACCTTCCCACTTGGAAATGGGAAGCGATGAATATGGACTTCATTACAGGTTTCCCCGTACTCGAAGGCAACATGATTCGATTTGGGTGATTATCGATCGGATGACTAAATCATCTCATTTCTTGGTTGTTAAGACTACGGATTCAGCAGACGATTATGCCAGACTCTATATCCGGGAGATAGTTTGATTGCATGGTGTTTCTTTGTCCATCATTTCATATAGGGGTACTCAGTTTACTTCTCAGTTTTGGAGATCATTTTAGAGAGGTCTTGGTACTCAGGTGAAGCTTAGCACAACTTTTCACCCTCAGACAAATAGCCAGGCAGAGCGTACTATTCATACTTTGGAGGATATGTTGAGAGATTGTGTGATTGATTTCAAAGGTAATTGGGATGATCACTTACCTCTTATCGAGTTTGCCTACAACAACAGCTTTCACTCTAGCATCCAGATGGCTCCTTATGAGGCACTTTATGGTTGAAGATGTAGATCTCCTATTGGTTGGTTTGAGGTAGGTGTGGCAGCCTTGATTGGTCCAGATTCGGTTCATGAGACTAAGGAAAAAATTTAGCTTATTAGGGAGAGGTTGAAGACCGCTCAGAGTCGACAAAAATCATACGTGGATGTGAGGAGGAGGGAATTAGAATTTAAAGTTGATGATTGGACTTTTTTAAAGGTGTCACCCATGAAAGGTGTGATGAGATTTGGCAAGAAAGGGAAGCTTAGTCCCTGTTTTGTAGGTCCTTATCGGATTCTGAGGAAGGTTGGTAAGGTTGCTTATGAGTTGGATTTGCCATCGGATTTAGAAGCGGTTCATCTAGTTTTCCATGTTTCCTTATTGAAGAAAGTGTGTTGCCGATCCGACCTTGATTGTTCCTTTGGAGGATGTATGTGTAAATGATAGTCTCACCTATGAGGAGGTCCTCGTAGAAATCCTTGATCGTCAGATTCGGAGGTTGAGGAACAAAGAAGTCACTTCAGTAAAAGTTCTTTGGAGAAATCAGCTTGTTGAAGGAGCTACTTGGGAAGCGGAATTAGCCATGAAAGCCAAGTACCCTCATCTCTTTCCATCCTATTCCATTCCAGCTTGAGGTAATAGTTTCATCCTTAGTATGTTCCTCTGATCCTATTCCATCAGTTACTCTCATGATTCAGCATGCATTAATGTTTTCAAAGTTGATTTAACCATGTTTTAAGTTGAAAAGTTTAGTTTTTATATTTATTCCTTGGTTTCCATGTTTTATTGCTGGTTGGGCTATTTTCTCTTCTGTTTCCCTTGTTTAGTCTTCATTCGAGGTAAATGATCCCAAGGGGGAGATATTGTAACACCTCAGAAATCGAACCAGCTATCTAAGTCTGTAACTCAGGAAAATTTTATGTTTCCAGGAATGACGGGTCCAAACCACGGACTGTGGTTTGAATCACGGGTCATGGAATGAAACCGTGGTTCCCTTCTGTTGATTCATTCTCTGGTCTGGAACCACGAGTTGGTTCTATAGACCGTGGTTCAAACCATGGGTCCGTCTTGTCGACTTGTGGAACTAGATCACATGCATGACAAGTCCCTCTGAAAATGACGACTCAGTTCTACGACCCGTCGTTCAAATGATGGACCGTCCTTCTGAGTCGTGGGTTGATCCAGAGACCAGCTAGGTCCCCAACAACGATGAGTCTAATTGATGACCCATCATCCATTCTACGGGTCCATACTGTTGACCCCTAGATTACATTTCACAGCCTGATTAGTTGGCCAAGACCCACGAGTTAGAACCACGGGTCATGGTACAAACGATGACCCGTAGAACCGACCCATGATTCCTGAAGCCGACCCATTTTTTCAGCTTTTTCTTAATTAAATTCTAGGGGTATTTTAGTCATTACCCACCCTTTTAACTCCTAAATGATGTCGTTTTGGCTATTTCTAGTAGGGTTTTCACCCTCATTAGCCTAAGTTCCTTCTAAAACCTTCATTCTTCTCTCAAAAAGGAAAAGTTCTTCTCCAAGCTCCAAGTTCCAAGTTCAAGTCTCCTAAGTCTTTTCCATACAAGTGGGTTAGCTTCAATCAAGGTATGTGGGTATTCAACAATGGGTTTATTTCACCCTTGTGCCCAAAACCTCCAATTCTCAAAGTGATTTATGAACTTGTGAAATTAGAGTTTGATCTAAATTGGGGAAAACTTATGAAATAAGTTTCTATGTTTAAGTTCATGGCTTCTTACTGCTTAATTATGATTTGATCATGACTCCCCCATTGGTTTTAAAAGCCCAAGCATTAAAGTTTCTTTCTAGCATGATCCCATTGAATTGCATGTTTTCAAGAGAAATTTGACATGATTAGATATCATGACCTTTCTTGTGTTGGTGAAATTGCATGCTTAATTCTTCAAGTATGAAATTAGAAAGGTAAAACATGATTTGAATTATAGTTATACTAAATCTTTAAAAGTATGAATTTAAATTGCATGGCATCAGATATGTCTTATTGCTTTTCAAACAGTTTTGACATCAGATATGTCATCAATTATGATTAGTTTTGGCATCAGATATGCCCCAGTATTATATGAGCTATATGTATATTTTTGGAGTAGTATTTAGCACCGAGTTGGACAGGGTGAGAGTACCCTTAGTCCCAGAACTATGTGCCCCCGTAGGTTTGTAAGTCCCCTCTATTGGGCATCAGATTTAGTGATCATGCCACAACCATGCCTTTATACCCTGGCAAGGTATATTGGATCCTCTTGATGGGGCGTATACATCAGATTCCATGTAGCTCACATGGTCTATGTCGGTTAGAGAACCTCCCTCAGAAACAGTTTATGCTTTAAAATATATTTTACTCTTATTCAGACTGCAGACTCTCTGTTTATGATCATGTTTTCAGCTTGTGGTATTTCATAGAGTCATTTGCATCCAGTTCTACCTTTAAAGCATTATTTCGATTGTTAAAGCATACTTAGCATGTTTTTGTCATGTTCATGCATATCTCATATACTCAGTACATTCTATAGTACTGACGCATATCTTGCGCTGCATCCTTTGATGATGCAGATTCAGGTGTTCCTTCTCAGACCCGTGGCTAGAGCTTCCAGGCCACTTTCTGTCAGCTGTTGGTGAGTCCTCTTAGATCGAGGACTAGTATGTTCTTAGTCAGTGTTATCTATTGTATTTTCCATACTTCGAGTTAGCTAGGGTTTTGTCCTAGAAACTGTTTATGTCATGAGTAGAGGCTTTTCAGACATAGACAACTTTTGAGTCTCTTTCTAGATTTTGTATCCCTATTTGACTTGATTATCCATTTATGTGATTCCGAATTTATCTATTATGCTTTCGCTTATATTTCGTTATGCTTGAGAATGCTATGACCAAGGGTTAGCTTGGGAAACTTGTGGTTACAAGTCCCACGTTACGTCTAGGGGGTAACCTCGGGGCGTGACAGTAGGTTAAGAAATAAAGAGGTCACCTCAGTGAAAGTACTTTGGAGGAATCATTTCGTTGAGAGAGCTACTTGGAAAGCAGAGGCAACTATGATGGCCATGTACTCTCACCCCTTTTCTTCCAATCCAGTTTCAGCCTGAGGTAATAGTCCCTCTCTAGTTTCCTAGTTTAATCTCATGCATTTCAGTCTCAGTATCATGTTTCTGTAGCTAATCCGACATTTTCAGCATACTTTCATGTCCTTAGAACCCAATTCAGTTAGATATCAAATTATAGAGCTCAGTTGGTAGGGATTGCAGCTCTTCCCTTCAAACTCAGCTTGTTTAATCTTCATTCACGGATGAATGATCCCATGAGGGAGATATTGTAACACTCCAAAAATTCTAATCCTAGAACCAGCTCAGAAAGATTAGAAAATAAATCTGACTAAGTACTAGTCAGATCCATGAGCCATATCCATGAGCCGTGGAATAGTCCATGAGTAATGGACTGGGCTCGTGGAACTCAAAATAGAGGCTAGTCAAATTGGAGTCAAGTCCATGAGTTGGAACCACAGACCGTGGAACATTCCATAAGCTGTGGACTTCACTCATGAAACTCAGACCTGAGACCCAACCAATCCCCAGAAACCACGATCGGCTTCCACGGACCATGGAATGATCCACGAGCCATGGAATGGTCTCATGAATCTCAGACCTGAGGGTCATCAATCCCTCAGGAATCACAAACAGGTTCCATGAGCCATGGATGGTTCCATGAGCCATGGATGGTTCCATGAGTCATGAACCTCGTTCGTAGATCTCAGACCCGCAGCTTGACAAAAAGGTTCAGGAACCACAACAGGGTTCTACGAGTCGTGGAAAAATCCATGGACCATAGAACCTGTCCGTGGAACCTGAGTCGCAAATTTTTTAGCAGTTTTCTTTTTAATTCTTTGGGGTATTCTAGACTTTTTCTATCTCCTTTAAAAACTAAGATATGATGTTTTGTTTAACTTAAGCCTAATTTTAAGCATAAAACTACCCAGACCCCCCTCATTCCATCACATTAAGTCATCACTTATAATAATTAGAAGAAAATAAGTGTCCTTTCCCTCAAGAACAAGTAGAAAGGTTTTCTCAATATCAGGCTTCAATCCTAGAATTTTCACCGTAGATTCTCTTCCAGGTATGTGGAATTTCATCAATGGGTTCCTTTCACCTATTGAGTCCCTAGATACAGTTCAATTATTCAGTTTTTAGTTAGTTCTTTAGACCTAGGGTTCCTGAATCCTATGCAACTAGTGTCTATGATTGTATATAAGATTCCTCATGGGTTTCTTGGAAACCCAGGATACTTATCTACTTAGAATTCCATAACCCTAGCATGTGGGTAAATTTGGTACCTTAAATTCATACATGCTAAATAGATATCATAGTCAGTTATATTTCAGGCTTAGAATGCTATCAGTGTTCAATATTATTATATTGCATGCTCAGATTTAAAATCAGTATTTCAGCTATCCAGTATTTCAGTTTGCATTCATTACTTTTATAATCAATTGGGAGTAGGCTTAGCACCAAGAGGATGAAGGGATGAAGGATCACCCATCAGTTTAGGCTGAGACCTTTTGTAGCAATCCCTAAGTCCCAGAACTACAGTGCCACCGTAGGTTCTAAAGGGTCACCTATCAGATCAAGCTTGACACCGTAGCCCTTTTGGGAATCAGTTTAGTAGATCCACACCAGATTATATTTGTACCCTTTGCAAGGTCTGTACACCCTTCCAGCCAGGGTTATAGGTTGGCCCCACCGTTAGCTCAGCTTGGGGTATGTCGGTTAATAATGGCTCCCACAGTTCAGACTCAGTATGTGCATTGACCTTGTATTTCAGTATTCAGTTTATTCAGTTCAGTTTAGCATGTTACATTTCATGTAAAATACTTGGTCATTGCATCAGTTTATCTTTCAGTTTCATGTTCAATATATTATTCATGTTCAGTACTTATACATACAACCTTGCATATATCCTGCATGCTCAGTACATTTCAAGTGCTGACGCATACTTTTGTGCTATATCTTATCAAGATGTTGGTTCAGGTGCTCAGTATTCAGACCGCACTTAGTCCGATTCGCCAGTCCTTACTCTGTAGTCCAGTGGCGAGTCCTCATAGTTCGAGTACATAGTCATGCTTACTTATTCAATTTTTATTTTTCGTATTCAGACTTTTGGAGTTAGCTCGGGGTTTGTCCTAGCAACTCACTTCAGTTAGAGGCATTTAGACATAGTATTAGTTTCAGCTTTTACAGTCAGTGGTTGTTTTAGACTTTTGTGATATTTTCTTATATTCAGATAACTATTGGATTATTTTCCCAGACTTGTTTATTTAAACCAGTTTAGCTTCCACAAAGTTTACATTTGTATCAAAAATGTTTAGTTATGCCAGATCATAGATTATCTTGGGGTCACTTGTGATACTAAGCATCATTTTGCATCTAGGGGATAGCCTCGAGGCGTGACATCTATTAATCTCTCAAAAGCATTTTGAGAATTGACAGATCTTATGTTCCAAAAAATTATTTTTTCAATCATTAATCACTGTCAGAGGATTTTTCTTTGCTTTTCCTTGTTGAAACCTGAAGAGGGAGGGTAGGATGATTTCTTTTGATTCCACTCTTCAGTTTACTTAATTTTCTTGGGGATAAGTCCCCATCTCTTCCAATTTGGTTTATGTTTTCCCCTAGTTCTTAATCTTCTTCAGTGTCTTGCATGTACTGTTTTTGGTCTGCTGTGGGTTCTTCTAGGTCTGGGATCTCTTTCTATTAGTCCTCCTTACTCTTCAAAGATGTGGGGTTTGGGTCTCCTTTATTTTCTGTCTTCAGTGCTTTCTATTTCCTCCTCATGGGTGATTTCAGCTTCTTTGTTGGAGCTGCCTACATCAGTCAAGTTCTTATTTGATATGTCTCCTGCTTGAGGTGTTGAGTAATTTTCTCTCGATGAGGTTCTTCCTTTCTCTCCTTCAGAATTCCTTGTGTTTTCTGGGGTCACCTCCTTAACTGTATGACCTTTGAAAGATTCAGTGACCCAGTCCTTTGTTGAGCTTCTGTTCCCTTCTTCACCTTGACTCTTTTCTCCTTTCTTATCCACAATATTATCCCCTTCCTGATCACCTAAGGCAACAAACTTATTATTAGTATGAATGTCATTTGGTGTTTGTTTCTTTCTGTTCCACACCGGCTCCTGGCATCATCTTCCATGATATTTGCCTCTACCCCCTCCTCTTTTGTTTCAAGGTTCTTTGGATTGTTCTTTCTCCTTTTTTTCCTTACCTCGTTTCTCCTCTTTTCCTTTTATGTTCTTATTATTTGTTTCGTCTTGCTTCTTCTCCTCTTCGTTTCCATGCTCTTCTTCCTATTTCTTCTTTGGGTGTAGTTCTAGGTGTATGGCATAGCATTAATGCTCATTGTGCCCTTGTATCATATAATATTTGCAGTACTTTGGCACATAGTCATATTTGATCTTCACCCATTTCTCACATACTTCTCCTGATTGCTTCATTAGTCCAAAATTGATCCTCTTAGGGAATTTTCTTTGTAGATCTACCTCCACCTTCACTCTTGCACAACTTGGCCTCATTTTATTTCTTGTGGCTAGATCAACTTCCCTACTGCTGCTGCTAGAGAGAACACTGCCTCCTTCCCAAAGAAATTAGGGGGGATCGATGGGAATGATATCCATGCAATGGCATTAGTTGTTTCTTCTTCCGGATAGAGCATAGTATCCCACTTCAAAGTTTGCATTGGGTATGTCCAATTCCTATGAGATATATAAAAAGCTGGTTTTGATAATAGGTTAACATATTCCTCCAGGGAGGAAGCTCTGATTATAACATACCTATTGCTTAACAATCGTATATTGCAATTCCCTTTGAGTTCACACTGTTTAGGGATTAGTCAATGTAAATCTTGTATATCTGGCCATCCATACAAGAATTTTTCAATGACTGCATATTAGAGGTTTTCATTGATGATCATCTGCTCGACCTCCTCTTCCTCCCATATCACCCTTGGTTCACCATGAAGATTATCAATGGGTTTTAGGGGTATGGGTTTTGTAATGGCTGGTTTCGGACTTAAAGTTGCTGAAAAGTTAAGTTTTGAAGTTGGATCTATGGTAGCTTGGGTAAGATCAGTCCCAGTGGGGGGTTGACTGGGTGAAGTGGTGGCTATTGCCACAAGAAGGTGTAGGCAAAACTAGGGTTTACCGAAGGCAAAGGTTTTTGTTGGGACCATTTTTGTTGATAATGGTTCCCTATCTATTGAGAAAGAAGAGTGAGATATCATAGACAATGTTTAAAATATAGTATGTAAGAAAAAATAGAGAGTGTGTTCTAGCGATATTGTAGTAAGGTGGAAAAATCAAAAGAGGATTATTTATTTTGAGTGTGTAGTGGTCATTGGACTGTGTTAATCATACCTAGAACTGTAAAATTCCTTGCTATAGTGATATCTATTGCTCCTCCCGACCTGTGATTTTTCCCTTATTTTGAAGTGTTTCTACGTAAAAATCTTGGTGTAATTATCACTCTTTTATATTCATGTTAACTACAATATCTTGGTGCTACATTATTATTCTGATGTTTATTACCACAAATATTATTTCTGTGGAAAGTATAGTCCCAACAACTTGTAGTTCTGTTCATTATAGAAATATTTTTTGCAGTCAGTCATATTATACTGAGTGAAAAAAATGTCTAGAATAAAGTATGAGGTAGCAAAACTCAACAGTCATAGCAATTTTTAAGCTGACAGAGAAAGATGAGGGATCTGCTCATTCAACAAGGGTTGCACAAGGCACTAGGCGACAAATCCAAAAAATCTGAATTCATGAAACTTAAGGATTGAGAAAAAATGAATTAAAAGATAGCTAGTGCAATCAGATTGCACTTAACAGATGATGTGGTCAATAACATCATCAATGAAGAAAGTGCATATGACATTTGGACGAAGTTAAATTTTTTATACATGTTCGAAATACTGACAAATAAATTTTACCTAAAAGAAGCAGTTTTATAGCCTACATATGGGTGAAGGTACATATTTTTTGTCATATTTAAATGTGCTTAATGGACTAATTACGCAACTAGCAAATCTCAAAGCAAAGACCGAGAAAGAAGATAAAGTCATCATTCTTCTGAACTCGTTGTCATCTTCTTACAATAATTTGACAATAACCGTCTTACATGGTAAGGCTCTATTGAGATGAAGTAATTCATGTCAATTCTTCTACACAATGAGGAGATAAAAAAGAAGCTTGAAAATCATGGATAAGCTCTCATCACAGAAAGTAGAGGCATGAGTTACCAAAGAAGTTCAAGCAACTACGGTAGATCCCGAATTTGGGGGAAGTCTAAGAATTGATTAGAATCAAGAGCCATAAATTGTAAAAATTGCAATCAATCATGTCACTTCAAAAGAGATTGTCCACATCTAAAATAGGGCAAAGGTGAAAGCAATAGCCAGAAGAATGGCGATAACACAATTGTCACAGTGTAAAATAACGACAACGTTGTTCTCTTCACAAACGAGGAATAATATATGCACTTGACAGGTGTAGAGTTAGAATAGGTGGTTGACACAACAATATCTTACCATACCACACCAGTAAGAGATTTTTTTTTTTAGATATGTAGCAGATGATTTTGACACTGCGAATATGGGTAACACAAGTTACTCAAAAATTATAGGGATCAGATAGATTTATATCAAGACCAATGTCGAATGTATATTGGCTCTAAAGGACATACGCTATATACCGAATTTGAAGATGGACTTGATTATGGAAATTACTTTGTGCCAAGTTAAATACGAGAACTACTTAGTAAATAGAAAATGGATACTTACTAAATGAGCATTAGTGATTGCAAAGGGATTTGCTCATGAAATTGTTGTACATAAAAAATGTAGAAATATGCCAAGGTGAATTGAACGTGATTCAAAGAGAGATATCTGCAAATTAGTGGAATAGAAGAATAAATCACATGAGATAGAAAAGAATGTAGATGCTTGTCAAGAAATCACTTATCTCTTTTGCCAAAGGTATGATGATAAAACCTTGTGGCTACTATTTATTTGGTAAGCAACATAGAGTTTTATTTTAGACATCATCTGAAAGGAAATTAAATATACTTGATTTGATATATTTTGATATTTGTGGTCCAATAAAAATAAGAATCGATGGGCGATAATAAATATTTTGTTATTTTTATTGATGATGCTTCAGTAAAATTATGAATTTTTATCTTAAAATAAAAGATCAGGTGTTTTAAATATCCCAAAAGTTTCATGCTCTGGTGGAGAGGAAAATGGATCAAAAGCTAAAGCATATCTTCATGGATAATAGAGGTAGGTATATTTCAAGAGAATTTGAAAAGTACTCTTCAAGTCATGATATCGAACATGAAAAAACAATTCCTAAGACCCCACAACACAATGGTAAAGCTGAGAGAATGAATCACACCATAGTTGAGAAGGTGTAAAGCATGCTCAAAATGGCTAAACTGCCTAAGTCATTTTGGGGTGAAGCACTCCAGACAACATGTTACCTTACTAATCGTAGTCCATCAATATAATTAGAGTTTGACATCCCAAAGAGAGATTGAACCAATAAAAAAGTGTCCTACTCATATCTTAAAATGTCCAATTGCAAAACTTTTCCATATGTACCAAAGAAGCAGAGAACAAAGCTATATGGTAAATCGATTCCTTTCATATTTATTAGAATAGAGATGAAGAGTTTGGATACATACTATGGGATCTTGTAAAGAAGAAGTTCATCAGAAGCAAAGATGTATCTTTCAATAAAGTAAAGTTGAAATTGTTAATGATATGTCAGAGAAGGTTGTTATACCTCTAGATTAGGCTGATGCACACGCAAGTGTACGCGGTCTAACAAGTAATATAGAACTTGAAAGTTCAGATTATCGATCCCACAGGGAATTAATGAGTTGATAACTATAATGAACTCCTATTCTAACTATTTAGTGATGTAAATAAATGAAGATTATTTAGTTTAGCTGATTAACTACTAACTACTATAATTCTAAACATAAGATGAATTTAGGTTATTTTGTGATTTCAGAGATGGCTAGTGATCTAGGGTTTCAGACTTAAAATAATTCAGTTGAGTTATAAATTAACTAGTTTGACTGATTTCTTGAGTTACTAGTTGTGGATTAATATTTGCAATGTTAAAAATCTTTCTAAACTTCCTCTACACCTACTTGACTATTCTTAATGCCTATATTTCTATGATCATCGGTTGATAGTGAAGTGCATGTGATATATTTTTCGTATCAACTAAGCAAGGTTAACGAGTATATTTCTATCCATGTTAGCAAATTATTCCCCCATAAGATATCCAGGACCAAGCTCTACCTTTTCTTATTATGAATGTAAGTTTTATATTCCTAATTCAACTTACAAATCATAGATAGTACTCAATAATTATCCTGCGAATTAAGTAATTAAGCTCAAGAAAAGAAAAGCAACTCAAATAGTAGAAATCCAATCAAACTACTTTAACATTCAAACAACAACATTCATATTCATTCACAACCCTAGATACTATGAGTTTAGCTACTCATGAACTGATTACAATATCAATAATCCATAAATAAGAAAAGATTCAACCATACAAGGCAAAAGGAAAAGAAAAACCTAGGTAGTAACCCTTGGGTCTCCGTCCTGGTGTGCTTCTCCCCCTAAATTGCTGCTCTATCTTCTTCTCTGCTCTTCTCTTGATTAAATATATTTAAGATGTTTATTGATACTAAAAATATGGAGCAAAGTAGTTTTTATAGAATTTTGAAGTGTTCTAGGTCAGACTAGGGGCGTTTGGGCCAAACCTGGCCAAAATAGGCTTAATTTGACTTGTGGCCTCACCTAGTGCGGCGTCTGGGGCGGTGCTATAGTGTATTTTGGCAGCCCCCTCATGTGGTCTGGTCCAATGCACTATGGGGGTGCCTGGGAAGGCGCCCAGGGTCTCTCCGTAGTGCATTTTTTAACCTTTTTTCACTGTTTTACCTTTATTAAGCTCTCGTCTTGATCTCCTAACCATGGGCATGCTCCAGATCATCTTCCTCAGCTCCTGATCATACTTCAAAGATCCATAATCACTCCATAATGCTCCAAATCCATGTAACATCCTTTAATTTTTAATCTACGCATTAAAACAAGCAACTTAAGCGTAATTCATATAAAGTAAGCTCAAAAACGTCTTAAAACAAGTAAAATGTGAGGCAATTTATATCATAAAAATACTACTTTTAGCCTCACATCAATACCCCACACTTAAAACCTTGATCATCCGTGAGTAAGCTTGATTCCATAACTACAATTCTTTCAATCTTTTTCAAATTAAAACTAGTTCACTCAATTTAAGAACACGCCTACTATAAATATCAAATATCTCTTCACATTGTGCTTTTTCTTTAAGTTTAAACTCATGACGACCTACTAAAGACATCATAACCTCAAGAACAGACTTAATTAAACATGCATAAAAACTTTAGAGGAAGTCACAACATATAAGAACAAACGTTTAAGCATATTATACTAAAATGTGGCCTCATATCAAAAAAAATATTCTCTCACTCATAAGATAGTATTAAAACATAGGCATACGATGCATCAAGAACTCACGCTCACAAAGAAAATTCACATGCGACAAAATGTTAACTATAAGCTTGCTTTTAGTGTACTTGCACTACTAATTCAAGAAAGTTTATGTCTAGGATCAAGAAGGTCTTTATTTGATTGTAACATAGGCTAAGGGATATGTAGGAATATTTTGGATAAAATAATGACCAATCTTCCTTAGGCACTTTTAATTCATCACTTCTTTTCACAATTTAGCACTTTTGACTTCTCTTAGCTACTTCTTTCACTCTTCTTTTGTTCTACCCCTTTCTTCTTTCCTTTTTATTGAGCTCACTTAATACTTAGCACATGTGTTACACTTTTTCTTTCTTTTCTTATTTCCCATGCTACACTTTAACTTTTTTCTCACACATCACCTTCTTTTCATTTTTTAAGGTTCACAACTCACCACCTTCCTTCTTCTTTTTTCTAACTTCCTTCAAGTGCTTAACGCTAGATCAGGTGCGTTACGAGAGTTCTTTAGATTAAATATGGTCTAATAACAAAGGGAATTAGGCTACATATGTGGCTATCAAAGAAATTTGGCTAAAGGCTCAAATAGCTTACTGTGGATAACATTCGAGGATAGCTACAAGAGAGGATAAAAAGATGGATAATCAAAGAATCGCCTCTATCACTTCCTTAACATGACTAACTTTATTTCGCTTCACAAAACACACAAGGCATATTCTAGATACCATTTAAACACATAGAATTCAAGTAAATCCTCACATCACACATGACACATATTCAACACAAGTATACTATCACGTAGACTTCTAGTAGATAAACCATCAAGAATTCATATTAAGCACATGCATACAAGTCATGAAAATGGGCTTAGGTCTCTTAAGCAAGGTTATATTCTTATTTTTGCATAATATTTTTAAATAAACCAAGCTTGTGTTCATAGAAGTGATATCCTAACTTGATGATCTACCCTATAAGAGATCATCCTACCTTCTAAAATATAAAACTAATCTAACTACTAAAACTAAATTAACTAACAAATTAAAAAAATTCCAGTTCAATGGTCACCCTTTTCGAAAAAGAATATACTGAAAGAATAACTGAAAAGTGGAAAGATGTGTAAAATCAAAGAGACTAATAACTAAGAAAAAAATTTTATAATTTTTTTATTTTTCTCTAAAACATTAAGTCCTATAAACTAACACTATGACACACTTTCCATAACCAAAATAAAAACTAAATCAAAATAAACTACAACAACAAAACCAAATAATAATCCACCAATGTAGGAGTAGTAAAATCAATACATCATAAGATAAGAATAAAGAATATTAAATAAGCACAAGAATCCTCACCCCACACTTAATGATTTATGGTGTCCTCACGCAATTAAAAAAAATTAAAAACAAGGGTTAAAGGGACTCCCTCAAGATGTAGCTACTCAAAATTTTCATCTTCATTTGGTGGCCTTTAGGGATGCCATGTTTGTGCATCAATTCCAATGAAAATACGAGTAGTCAGTGTGAGTTACCTTATAGCCTCGACCTCGTTTTGGCTAGCTTCATTGTTGTCAGTTCTCTTCTTCACAGACATGGCTAAGATTTTCATGAATTCTTCCATGCATGTCAATCTTTCTTGGGTAGTTACTTTTTTGGAGGTGTCCTCATTCTTCATGACCGTGATATCATAGAGCTATGTCGGTGGCCCAAGATTTATATCTACACCTTTCTTTGTAGGAACCCCAGCTCTTCTAAGAATGGCAATTATCATACTTGGGTAGAAAAATCGACCTCTACCTCCTCCTTTCACTCGAGCCATATCTCCAAGCATAATCATGCCCATGTTGATTTTTATCTTGCATATGATGGAATAGATCAAGCAATTTTTTAACTTTGAGACATGTGAATCATTGGAGGTTGGGGTGATGCAATTGTTGATTGTCACGATCCAGACTATCGTGAGTGGCACCCACCCAATACCCCCGGGTGAGCGAACCAATACCAACCCAACACTTAGCAAAGTCTAACAGCTCAAAACCAGTGTGCATAAAGTAAACTAACATTCACCATCTCCAATACTATCACAATAATAATCTACGAAAAAATCTTCCCTAGAACCTGAAGGTCATCGTACCAAAATATCTACCAAGTCTAAAATACGGGGATGCAACCCCAAAAATAAAAGAGAGTTTAAGCCCGAAATAAGTAGGCTACAACTAAAAGAAGAAACCAAGGTAGCTCGACCGAAGCATCTCACCCTTGATATCTGAAAATGCTGGGACTACAAGTGAGGTTACGCGTCAGCCACCAAAATATTGCCTGTACTCACAAAAAGAAATGTAAGTGCAGAATCAGTACACAACCACCGTGTACTGGTAGGATCATTGGCCAGCTCAAAATAAACAAGATATGCACAATAAACTAAAGCTGAGTAAAGTACAGTAAAAATGTAAACAAGACAACAATATAACCAGACGACAAGTCTCTTCCTTAGCTTATCAACCACATGTAACCAAATGACAACCATTGACACACTCAATGACAACAACATACATAACCTTTTCACATAGCCCAGACCCACCCTGGGATCCCCCTAACACCACCTAAGTGTTGACATGCAATTTTGGCCTACACTAAGACAAACCTCACAATTAATTATAATCACCCGGCCTCTCATGAATCATTTGCAGAATCACATTTCAAGAATATAACTCGATCCACTCATAGAACCATCGAAAGAATACAATCAATGCAAGTAAAGCAAACCCATACCAGGCGTGGTACCCGAGCCAACTATTTGTAATTCTCGTACCAAGCGTGGTACCCAATCCAAACGAATAGTATCCCATACCAGGCGTGGTACCTGAGCCAACCAATAAGTAATATGTACCAGGCGTGGTACCCGAGCCAACCATTTTTAATTCTCGTACCAGGCGTGGTACCCAATCCAACCGAATAGTATCCCGTACCAGGCGTGGTACCTGAGCCAACTAATAAGTAACCTGTACCAGGCATGGTACCCAAGCCAATTGAATGTCACACAGAAATCCAATAGTCAACAACAATGAACAACAACACACTTGTAAAACCAACAAGCAATAACAACTAGTTCATTTCACAAGACTGATAATCGGATAATTAGACATTCATAAACCATTCCCTAAGCATGCAACTCATACAATACTAAGCAGTAGTACATGAACACATAATGCATATTGGGAAAAACAACAACCATCACCTACCTCGAATTGCTCAAAGATCTATTGAACTGGAGCCTTCCCATTTTCTGAATCCTTTGCTTGTTCTTGGTTTAGAAACAAATACACAATAACTACAATCAAATTGGCTAGCCTAAAATACCCAATTATGCAAAAATCCCAATCCCCGGACCAAACTATGATCATTTCACCCCTTTCTCGGATTTTTCCACTATAAATTCACCTAAGTTCATCATTTTTACGGATATTTTTAGAGAATTATGGCTAAGTGATCATAACCCAACAATAGTATCAAGACCCAAGAACTACCACGCCCTAGAATCTCCTTTTTCCCTAGATTCTTCCATTCCTAGGTTCACCACAACCTTTCCCCAAGTCCAAGACTAGTAATTCTACTCATCACGTTCCTTTCGCATCACGTTCCCATACTGCATCCGAATATTTATGACATACTTGCAACCTTAGCTCATTGTAGTTTGGCCTTTTATAGAAGTCCTCAAATATCTCATAGGGGTATTCTTTAAACTTCATATATTCATTGATCATGTGGTAAGATAATTTCACCACTACCCCTCTCACATTGACTTCATATTCTTTGTCATCAACTCTCGGCTCTCAATTTGTATAAAACTCTTTCACCATGCATATATTTGCTATGCCATGTGAATTTAGCAAGCTTTCCAAACCCAATTCCTCTATGTTCTTTTAGAGGAATATGAACTTGATTTGGAAAGGAGATATATCAATGTTTGCTTCAGGGACGGCGTAGAAGTCTCCTCAAGTTGGATGTAGCATTGTCTTCCCAAAGGATCAACCATTTCTAACCCATAAGAAAATTTTGGTGCTTGGGGTTGTCCCTCATTTTCTTATCTAGGCCTCTTATCCTTGTTTTGGCTACTAGTTGTTGCCTTTTTCTTTCCGATGCTAGTTCTTTTACACCTTGAAGATATGGTACCTTCAAAAGAATAATAAAATTTAAGTATACAACATAAATACTACAAGAAAATTCTGTTCTATTCTAAAACTAGAAAATAATATAAAAAGTCCTATAAGTTGCTAGTTTGCTCATAAACCCAAGTGAATTTTGACAAGTAGCTTAGCATCTAGTTAGTGACATATATCTAATTAAGAGCACGATATACCAATTTTCATGGTGGGTGTAGCAAATATAAGGTTTAAGTGAGGTTTAGAGTCACTCCACACTTAGAGTTTTTGATATATTCTCATAGAACTCTCTTTCAAGCATTTTATCAAACACTTAGTGTACATGAATCCTTAAGGTCTTGTTTTATGGAATCTATCATCCTAATTCACCCCCAAATTTCATATTAGCAACAAACAATCATTCTAGCAATCATATATTCACCAATAATCAATAATTTATATTCTCCATACAATAATTTAGCATGATTCACAAATTGGAGAATTCAAGTATATAATTTCACTTTGCATGGGTCTATAAAATTACTAGCCAAAAATAATAAGTTAAACAAATAAAAACTAAAAATTAATAACTAATGATAAAAATATAAATTAATTAAAGAAAGCATAAAAATTCATACCTTGAAAGTTGATTCTTGAAGAAGAAATCTTGAAGGAATGAAGACTTTAGCTAAAGTTTAGAGAGAGAAATATTTGAAATACACTAGTGGACAAAACTAAAGGAATCTAGTGGCTTTATATTAAATATTTTTTCCCTTTTTCTTCTTATTAATTTTTTTTTTTTCAAAAAAAAAAGAAAAATTATTTTTGAGTGAACTACACTATGGAGGGGCCTTGAGTGGTACCCTAGGTGTCCCCCTAGTGTAGTTTTACTAGTTTTTTTTCTAATTTTTTTTCTTTTTAAACCTTGTTTTGAGTGTCCATTTTCACTTTCCTTGCTCAACAACCTCAAAAACCTGCAAAACAATAAACTCGAGATAATTGTTAGAAATTTTTTTATAAAAAAACATAAGAAAAACTAAATAAGTATAACAAATGTTAGGTTACCTCCCAATTAGCGCTTTGTTTGATGTCGTGGCTTGAGATGAACTTTTTCAAGTTCTATTATCTCCATGATGGAGGTAAACATCACCACTCCATCTCACTTGAGCTTTTATTTTCTCCTTGGATTTCTTCACCTCTCTCATTAAGTTCGAAACTCTATATTCAAAGGAAGCCCGTGTTCAACCACACTTTGTAGCATTTGTACGGCTGCAATAACAGAGTTCTCATCCCACTATCTGCCAAATATCACATCTACTATAGATTGGTTGATCTTGTCAATTGCTTGATAGAAAGTGTCCATCATCATTACTTTAGACAAGTCCAAACCCGGATAATTAATAAGATGATTGAACCTTTCCCAAGCGTCAGAGAGTAATTCTTCCTCCTCTTGTTCAAAATTTACAATCTTGTTCGCTGCTTGTGTCTTTATGGCTTGTGGACATAATTCATGGATGAATATATACATTAACTTCGTCCATTCATCTACCAACTTTGATGAAGTGTTCATGTACCATTCCTTGCTTCTCCTATAAGAGAGCGAGAAAATCAATATATCTTCATCTCATCATCAATGACCTTGTCTGTAATGACCTGTTCAGTTGTTATTAAAATACACCTCATTATGAGTGAGCTATTCGTGTAAAGAGCGGGTTAGAAAAACCTTTGAGTTGGGGAGTTAGAAATTTTAGGCTAGGCTAGGCTAGTCTCGGATGAATTCTGAGCAAGGTAAGATCTAGAGAAATCCGAGAGAGGATTGGGTAAAATGTCTAAGTTTGAGCTAGTTTTTCTATTAGCTAAGACATTAAGGAGTCCATAGAACTTTTCGGAAGTGAATTTGGGTGAGTAGAACTCCCGATATCGAAGTTGACGTGAAAGGGTTGGTTTGGAATATCAAGATTTGAAGTGTGCTGTGAAATGGGCCATTTTGGGGGATTTTTCGAGGTTCTTTTTCGGTACCATTCTACAATGGTTGACACCGCGCTACAGCAACGACCGCTATACCAGAGAAATTGTCGTTATAGCGGAAGTCAAAGGCGGTCAACCCACTATAGCGGGGGGCTTTCGCTATGACGGTGCCACTTTACCAGTATTTAGGCTACTATAGAGGAAGGACGCGATCAGAAAACCCAGAAATGGGTTTTATAATTTCATTATCTCCTCTTCAACCCCAAAAATAGACGAGGGTTACTCTAAAAACTCTTTTAGGCTTCTCCAAGGCTTGGGATCCATGGAGAGGGGAGATTTTGGCTAAAAAATGTGAAACCATGGATTTTGGGTCTATCATCCGTCAGGAAACACCTTCACATAGCCAGAATATGCATGGTGCAGCTGCTTGGGGTCCAGGTAGGCTAGGTTCTTTTTATTGAGTAGACTTAGACCTGTTTACATTTCATATTATTGTTATAGATGAAAAGGAGAATTCATGTTTAGACCTACGGGCAATGAGTCTAGAGGAATATGGTATGGTTTGGCTGGTTGATTGGTTAGGAAATGATAATGATGGGACGATGTGGTTCATTTCGAGTTCGTTTATAATTGTTAAATGGGTGTGATGCTAGATTCCAAGAAATTAGACTTTGGGTAGGTTCGGGAAACCAAAAGTGTTTTGGGTAAATATGGCAGGTTATAGTGGACCTTCGGGAATGTTTCTATTAAAGGAAGAGTTGCAAACAGGAAGGGTCAGAGTCTCAATGTTAGGGGAATGTTTCCCTGTACTGTGTTTGTCTTGAAAGAGGGTCCCTAAATGGGTGTATCTAAGGAATATATGTCTAAAGGGTAAGCCGGGGATTAGTCTTTGGGCGTGTCTAATTATACATTATTGTTTGTATTTGTTGATGGTCCCATGAGTGGACCGGGCTTAATTGTTGAAACTGTGATTATTGCATATCGGCCCATGAGAGGTCGGGTAGTTGAACCTAAGTGTGCGGTTGGTCTTAGTGTAGACCGGGATGACATGTTGAACACTTAGGTGATGGTTATGATTTTACTAATATGCAATATGTGTTCATGTACTATCTCTTAGTATTGTATGAGATACATGCTTAGGGAATGAGATTATGAATGTGTAATTGTCCGGTTATCAGTCATGTGAAATTAACTTGGTTTTGTTCATTATTTATTGACTGTTGGATTTTGTGTGATATTCGGTTGGCTCGGGTACCACGCCTGGTACATGTTATATATTTGTTGGCTTGGGTACCATGCTTGGTACGGAATATTTATCGATTAGCTCGGGTAACACGCCTGGTACAGGTTCTATAATGGTTGGCTCGGGTACCACGCCTGGTACGGGATACTTATCGGTTGGTGCAGGTACCATGCTTGGTATAAGTTCTATTATGGGTTGCTCGGGTACCATGCTTGGTACGGGATTGGGTGTTACATGTGTGTTATTTCCTTGAGTGAACCGGGTCTATTTGTTACTCATTGTTCCTTACATGTTGATTCCTTGAGTGAACCGGGTTATCTGTTATTGATGTTCTTTACATGTTAGTTCCTTCAGTGAACCGGGTTATCTGTTATTGATGTTCTTTACATATTGGTTCCTTGAGTGAACCATGTTATCTGTTATTGATGTTCTTCACATGTGGGATTTCTGAGAGGGCCGGGATTTATTATTATTTGGCGTATAATTGGTCCTTGAAGGGTCAAGTTGGTGTGCTTAAGTGACAAGGTGGTTCTTCTATGAACCGGGGTCACATGTTATATGGCATAGATGATGTCCTAGGGATCCTTGGGAGGTACAAATGGTTTGCAAGTTGTGACATAATTATACGTGGTTTGTTTACTTGTATAGTTAGGCATGACTTATAAGGTGATTGAGTTTGGTTGTTGACTGGGGTCTTATTGATAGTCATATGGACTTGGATGATTCGTGTTGTTAGGGCATATTGCTTGAGGGGTGCAAGACGAGTGAACTTGGAGGTCCTAAGGTTCATAGAGAGTCAAGTTTGACTGGGTTAGTGAAACAAGGCTAGTATTTGGTGAGTGCCTGAACCGGTGGGATGTCAAGGGTAAGGAACCTTGGGGGTTGAGTAGAAAGAACTCACAGGTAGTTCATTGTGTGGCTAAGGGCTAAGGGTAAAGTGGTTAACTTAGGATCTTAATTCGAGTCAGGGTGGTAAGTCAAGATTTTGTACGTTGTCTCTCAACTGGCTAGCAGGGGTGGATAGTAGACCTGATTGTTGAGACTAGAACCACTGAGGTGCTTATAGTGGTTCGTAAGATGGGTGACTTGGGAAGTCTAGTTCTAAGGGTGACTTGGGAAGTCCTAGAGCTAAGTGTGACTTGGGAAGTCCTAGAGCTAAGTGTGACTTGGGAAGTCCTAGTATTACGTGTGACTAGTTGTCTATGACCACGATAGAATGGTTGAAGGGCCGCCGACTGGTGGAGTTGGCAGCGGAAGCAGGATAGAAAGGCTTGGGACAGAACTAGTAGGTCCATAGGGGTCATAGGGTGGTATTAAAGGTAGATGACGAGGGACTGGATTTCTGTAATTTATACTGAATATTTTCTATTGATTTCTTGTATGATGATATGCGGTGGATTTGAGTTGACCGATGATGCCTATCAATACGTGTTGTTTGTACAGATACTACTCTTGTTATACCTTTTGGTATGCTAGTTTTAGGGTCAGTGATGTTTCTTAGGTACCGGATGATGGTGATCTCCAGCAGCTTCTGTCCTTCGATTCCATGACGGAAGTTGTGTCTCTTTTACATTTTTTTGTACTTTTCCTTTAGAGCTCTTGTACCTGTTTAGACTAGATTCCTAGGGAGGGTTGATTTCAAGTTTGTAAAAGTATGTTTACTGTTTTAAGTTATAAATATTTTCTTAGATTAAAAAAACTGTTTTCTCATGGTTTATATAATTTCCGCATTGCCTATTGGACAGGGAGATAAGAGTTATCCTATCTAGGTATTTAGAGTAGGTGCCCGTATGGCCCGGCAATTGGATCCTGACAAATGATATCAGAGCCTAGGTTACTGATTTCCCAGTACAAGAGTAAAATATCGAATAGAGTCATGTGGATCGGTGTGTTGACGTCCACATCTAATCTGTGGGAAGCTATGAAGCATTCTAGAAATCATCTGCTTTCTTCATTCTTTTCATGCGGATTGTTACTTGATTGTATGGGTTGAGTTCAATTAGTATCTCTCGATTCCAATTGGTATCTCAACGAAGTAAAGGATGTCATTTGACTCCGGTTGGAGTGACACAAGCAAGAAAAGTTCTACATCAGAGTAAGTTCATCAAAGATCTTCTCAAGGATTATTCTTGTGACTCTGTCACTCCAGTAACTTGTCCTCTTTATTTGTCTATCAAGTTAAAGACTGACATCGGTGATGCTCCTCCCAATCCAGAGTCCTATAGAAGCTTAGTGGATAAGCACAACTTCTTGACTCACACTAGGCCTGATCTCTTCTTTGTTTTGTTCAACATTTAAGTTAATACCTTTAGAAACCCTCTCATTGTCATATGAAGGTAGCTTTGCACCTCCTTAGATAACTCAAGGGCACCCCCACTGCTGGAATTTTCCTCTCCAACTCTCCTGAGTTCTCCTTATCTTCTTTCTGTGATAGTGACTGGTCGTTTGCCCTGACACTAGGATATCTGTCATAGGTTTTTGTGTCTTGTTTGGTAGTTCTCTTATTTCCTGGAAATCTAAGAAGCAGCCAGTTGTATCTCTCTCTTCATCTAGGGCAAAATACTGGTCAGTTAGTAAGGTTGTTGCTGAGTTAGTCTTGATTGTTCCTCTATACTGCGACAATTAGGCTGCCATTCGCATTGCTAAGAATCTCGTGTTTCATGAGCGCACCAAACACATTGAGGTTGATTGTCATTTCACTCGTCACAAGCTTGGTGAAGGTCTAGTTTTCTTGCATCATGTTCCCACAGCTTCACAATTGGCAGATGTTTCACCAAGCCTCTCACTGGCATTCTTCATCATTCCATATTTCTCAAGTTGAGTGTGAAATTCCCCTCCAACTTGAAGGAAGTGTTGGAATTACAACTGTCCATGGTGTTGCTAATACACAGAATGAAGTGGTGGATCCTACATAGGCCCAATCTGTTAGCCTGATTTTACTTATTTTTTATTTGTAGCCCAATTTGTATTTTCGGGTATTTTGGACCATTTGTATGTAAGGGTCCAAAGGTCCTTTCTTTTGTATGGATTCATTCAGATATTTTCTCTTTAGTAAAATTTTCTTCCCTTTTCTAGATTTCTCTCAATAACTCTAGAAATGGTTACTTAGTTCTGATCGTGTTCCGCATTTTCACAAAGACAAATGCCAAAGATGGTAACATGGAAAATTTGCTTAACATTATGATTTACCTTTTTCTTATTTTCAATAACAAATGTGATTATTGTGAAATTAAAAGCAGGAAAAGAATAAGAAGGAAAAAGTTGTTAGTTCTTTTGTGTTGAATGATAAAAAAAATTAATTTACGTATTGCTAGATATGAAAGAGTATGTTTATTCAATAAAGGGCATTGGTTATGTTTCATCTTTGGATTCTTTATTATTTCACTCTCCTCGAAAAATCTCTTTTCCATTCACTTCAAATTCTTATAAAAGCATATGATATTTGATGCACTATTAACTGATAATGGAAAGGAATTTGCAAGCAAAGAGGGGGGAAAAGGAATTCGAGAAAGGAAAGAGATAATACTTTCATTCATACTTTTCCCGTGGTTGAATATCCTTCTATAAAGAAGGGACTAAAAAGTAACTAATCAAAGTAATAAAATAATACTCAAGGACTGAATAACAAACTAATGATGGACTTCTGTAACTAACTCAACCAACTAGGTACCCCTTCATAAAGCCTTTGTACAACTGGTTAAAGCGTATCTAGATTTTTAATAATATTTTAATTTTTATATTTAAGTGCATATTAGCACACTAAAGTAACGATGGAAATCTACTTTGAAGACAACACATTTTTTCATAGTATGCCTTCAACCGATTTTTCACATCTACAACTCGGTCTTTTCTTTTATAGTTAATTATTGTATTTTATTTGATAATTACATGTTCTTTTAATTAGTACTTCCATTTTCCATCTCTAATCATTTTCAACACTTTCATATCAGAGCTTTCAAGAGAGAGAGGGTTTGTTTAGAAGAATACAAAATGTGTCTGATGTTTGAAGTTGGCAAGCGTTTGATATACCTTTGAAGAATTCATCTACTTGAGTGTAGTCGTGTGACCTCAAACAATTTTTGATTAATCCTTAGAATCGAGATACTCTCTCCGTCCCATTTTAGCGGTTGCTTTAACTATTTTCACATTCATTAAATAAAAATATATATAAGGTATAGTTTACTAAGTTACCCCTATTTATTAGATGTTTTTTTTAAAACTGAGTAGTATGAAAGAAAAACTACTTCTTTAATGCTAAGGGTCGTACAGTTGGAAATAATTGTCAAATTTAGTCTCGAATTTTTAAAGTAACACTTATTTTTGGACAAATTCTTTAAACTAAAGAGACAGTTAAAATGGGACGAAGGTAATACTAATTTAAGGCCTATTAATTCTATGGAATTGCACGATGATTTGATATAGGAAACACCAGATCACAGTTTTAAATTTGAATAGCTTAATTTTGGATTCTTGAAAAGTTACAGAAGTCATACAAAAATATAGTGTGGTAAATACTTACTCGCATCGTGTTTACACCAAACTATATAAATTTATTACAATTAAATAATTTAATAACATAAGAATGCATGATTAACTTAAATGTTAAAGGTATATGTGCAAGCACATGTAACACATCTATTGGCTTGACGTAAGTATTAGTCGATGCAGAGTAAATTTTTACCAATATAGTCCTATTAAACGTTTTGAGACGTCCTGTTGGATCAAGGTAGATTTTAAAAATTGACAAATATGTGATCCACTCGCAAGGAACAGGTATAAGTGACATGTTTCTCTCAGGCAGAGTCCAACTAGGATCAGGAGAAGATCAATCACGCGGAGTTCCAAACAACAAAGAGAGTAAAGCGTGTGGATGAAGAGTGTGAATGATGAGAGTCCAGCTTGCAAGAAGTTTCCTTTCATAGAGGTATCCCACAAGGAAAGAAATCAAGGTAGGTTGGCATGACAAGTCCTACAAGGAAGGGGATTTCCTATAAATACAACAAAGGTTTCACAATAAACTTTCTGCACTTACATAGAGAGCTATAAGCAGAACACAATCAAATTGAGTGAGTTCATATTTGAGATAGTTCTGAGTGAAGATTCAAGTGCAGCCAATACAAAAAACCAGATTGAAGAACATGTTCCTTAAGTCTACGCTGTACAGTTCTTGAGTGAAGTTGATTGTATTGTTTTCATTGAATTGTAATCGTTTATTCGTTAGTACCAGTGTGTTATAAACTGGGTTAGGAAGTTAGTCTTCATGCTGGAATAACTTGAAGACTTGGGCACGCAGACCTGGGGAGGTTTGTGTGGTGTTAGGAATTAGAGTTTAGTTCCTAGGTTTGAAACTTTTGTAATCTAAACTGCTTTGAGACTCAGAATTTTAGTGAAGTTGGGTTAAATCCTACAGAGGTGTAGGTCGTGATTTTTTACCCTTTGTGAGCCGGAGTTTTCTACGTAAAATACCGTGTCTCCTATTTACTCGCTTTACTTGAAGTAATCGACAAAGGAACAGATAGCACAACATATTCCTTAGGCAAATTAGGGGTCCAGCATTCTAACACGTCCTAAAATAGAAAGACGGTCTCAAATTAGGACGGAAAGAGTATTTTGTTTTTATCAAACAAAAAAAAAAATTCATGAACTTCTAACCTAACGAGGTTAAAATCTTTCTGATGGACGATGGTAGAGTGGTATTTAAGTATTTTATTCTTTTTAGTTGTTTGCTCTTGTTCAGAATTTTCTTTCTAGTTTTGCAAATTCATGACTAGATTGGTGAGAAGTATGAACTCCCAATTAGTTGAAAGACTTATGCAGCGATACATCTTTGAAAGGTTCTTGATGGTCAACTTGCTGCATGCTATCAAGCTGAAATTTGATTCTCGACCAATTTTCATCACTTTTGTGCTTAAGATTTGGTCAAATCTCAGGCATAAAGCTATATGATAAAATCTTATAAAATCTATAATTATATGAATAGTACCAAACATTTTTTGACATCTCAAGATGAGAAGAGTCAGGATAGAAAGAGCATTTTTTTCTCCAACACTTTTGTCTTCAATTTTGAGAATTCATTTCAGAATCTTTTGTGACCAGGCTGAGGTTAAATCTTTCCTGATGGTAAATTAAGTATTTTTTATTTTATTTTTTTTAAGTTAGAACGTGCTCTTGTTCATCATTTTTTATTTTGCAAATTCAAGACTAGAATGGCATGAAGTATGAGCAAACAATAGTTGAAAGTCCTATGCATCAATACATCTTTGAAAGGTTTTGAACTTTTGATGGTCAAATTGCTATCAAGCTGATATTTGATTCCCAACCAATTTGCATCCACTTTTGAGCATAAGATTTAGTCAAGGTTCAGATATCTAACCATATGATAGTGTCTTATTGGTTGACATTCCATAATCCCTATCTTCTAGTCAGAATGATTTAAAGGACCGGATAAGTTTAAAGCCTCCTTCAACATAAAAGAATATATTCTTGCAGGAAGGCTACAGATCTGTGTAGAAAAAGAGACTGAAGCATTTTATGGATTAAGCATATTGGCAATGAAAGGTCACGGCACTGGTGCCAAAATGAATCTGACATTTCTCTTTTGGGCAGAACCAAGATGAAGCAAATAATTCACAAACTTATCTCAAGGCATTCAAGAGAAACTAAAATGTAAGAAGAGAGGCCTTACCTGAAGTGAAGAGTTTATGTTTATTAGCCAAGGATGACTTGCCTACATAGCCCTCCTCCCGCAAGGGTATTATTTCTTAATTTCCCTTTTGGGGTTGCTATGCTAGGCAGTTATCCTGGCTATACTGACAGGCTATTCTTCATCATGTTAGGCCTCTTCTTCTCATAGTTATGCCAGACATCAAACAAAATTCTTATCTTTTTGGGGACTTTCTGCATTCCTTACACAAGTGCAACTTTAGACATACCGTAATGTATGTAGTCCTATTTCTTTCCATCTTGTTCTTCCTATAAACAAGAGGGAGAGGCATGAGTAGTCACTATCCAAACTCATGATACGCATTGTCGGCTTAGTCCAACAAGTCTAGCAGAATTGTCCCTTGAGTTCCGTCATATAGAGCCCAAAAACACGAATACCATGTGAATTTGTGATCTGTCTTAATATAGCACTTCACTTTGCTCTCCTTTCCGATGCGGGATTTGCCTAAGTGTCATATGCACCCCTTTTTAAGAAGCTTTCCATCTTAGCATGCCCGTGTCATGCGTGTCATCCAATCCAAATTGCAGTATTCACCACTTGAAAAGGTACTTCCGATTATCAGCTGTAGCTCACATTTTCATTTCCACAACACAAACAGTAATATTGAATGCCACTCTTTTGTTTCCTTACTCTTTCCTCTCTCTTGGGAATAGGAATATGGAACAAGGATGTACCAAAGTCTCACTCATGAGGTTCATCCAGTCGCTAATTACTAATATGCACAGATCTATTCAAGTACACAACTAATATTTTAAGATTTTGATCAACCAGGCTGCAACAGTCACATGGCGAAACATTGACATACTAAAAAAATACCAAACTCTTCAGATATCTTATAAGAACACCAATCTGCTGTTTATATTCTACACAAGTTAAAAGTAAAGCAAAAATGAATATCTAATGCAAGCCATTTATTATTTCAGCTTTAAGTCTACAACCTCCACTGTATATGCACATTTATCACCTTCCATAAACTCGGTTGTGCCAAACTGAATGGAGTATCATGTGAAAAACATCATATTTAGAAGGCTTAATGTGCCAGAGAAAATGCTGTTGTACCTGCTTAACTCTCCGATGCATCTGCTTATATTTCTTGTCCGGAATGGACAGAAGTATGTTTTTCAAATTTGGGATGTCCTTCTCCTGGACAAATACAGCAAAAGATTCCCAGTTTAGAGTCTCAAAGAGCGGGGGCACATAGTTATCGGATAAGATCACCGGGATACACCCATAGTAAATGGCTTCTACCACTCTAGGAGAGTTGACTTGAGAACCTCTTGCACATAGGCAGTATTTGCTGCTCTTCATGTACCGTAAATAGCTTGCCTTAGTTATTTCACCACAAATCATCATGTCAGGATCTCTGTTTTCCCAGTGCTTCAGTAGGATAGGGCGGAGATAACCATGCATATGTCCAGCAAAGAAAGCAAGGATACGCCGTTTGGAAGCTGGCTTTCCTCCAAGTTCAGCAAGAGGGTTTGTCCTTAGGCGAATGTTTGGTTGTGGTAGAGACACATCCTTACCAAACTGGAAGCCACCTCTCAGGTCAGCATTGCATAAAGATCTTATGCAATTACTCGTAATTTCATTCGTCTCTGCAGGGGCCTGATGATGAAAATCAGTTTATGCTATAGCACTCAAGCATATTTCAGAATATGTAAGCCATGTGTAGCTGCTACTATAGAAACTCTATTCTGTTCTATTATTCCAGAATCTGATGCTAGGAAACATGACGTTTGCATTGATAGAGATTCCAAAATAAGCAAACTATGAACATATTCAAGAAGGATGAGATGCTTCTCTAAATATTAATTCAGGATTTTAGAATCACATGAAAGAATCGGAGACATACCCAGTCATGGCAGGCAACAATAAAATGGTCAGCTCCATCCGTTCTATTCCAGAAATGATACTTTTGTGCGATCATTTCAACGTAGTTACTTAAAAATTGGATTATATTTGTACGGTTGTGAGAATCAGGCACATACAATGTCATCTTTAGTAATCGGAAACTAATAGGCAAATAAAATATGTGAGCTTTTTGGGGATTTTTAGTGACAAATCCTTTGTTTTCTTGAAGCAGCTTTATGAACCAGCCCTCCGAAGCATATATTCCATCAAGAGGTCCGGAATGGAATATTGGTCTTTCCCCTTCAGCATAGATGTAAACCTTGAGAATCTGCTCCATCAATTCATAACTCCTGCATTTAGTGTAATTTGATAGCTGAATCAGCTTCAAGCATTGGTACTTGTTATGCATCTTTCCATCCATGGCTCGATATAATACTAATAGTGTAACCAACTCTTAGAAGGACATGAAGCAAAGAGAAGGTCCAAGCTCTTAAAAGATAAATGAAACTATCAACCCTGTAATTTACAGGTTAATACCTCGACTACAATATTTCCATTGAGATTATACAGTACAGGTTATTCAATTGGTGAGCAGAGAAATCTATTCCAATAGTTTCACTGCATAAAGCTTGAACTTTCATGATGTAACACGGAAAGATAACTGTTTTCAATAGTGTGCAACTTCCAGAAAAGTCATTGGATTACAACACAGTTTTTCGGATAAGCACGAAATATGGAAAAGTGAAATGGATTTAACCACATCAACATGAACAAAATCCACAACTTAGGTATATTATGGAGTTGCTAACCTTTTAAACATGGACAGATTTCTAAATAGAGGGGCATATAATCCAGGCTCGCTCTGTAAGAGAGGCGCATTCTCGATCAGATCTTTTGCACGTAATAGTTCTTGATCTACAACGGAGGACCATCGTGGTTTCTATGAAAAACTAAGTTCAATCAGGAAAGAAAGGAACAAGAGAAAGTTCAAAGTTGTATAAATGAGCTAATGAAATCATTCCCCTTTGATAAAACTGAACTTAAGCCCTGACATACCATTGAACAAAATGAAGTTCGACTTTGTTGCAGCATATAATTCATTTGAGATATTGATGCCACACTTTTTCTTGCACTGTCAGACCTTTCAATCACAGCAGGAATATTCCTCATGCAAGAATGATCTGATGAAGGAGCAGGATAAGTCTGCACTAACCCAGGGTTCTCACTATTTAGGACTGTAGATTGGTTTTGGCTGAAAGATGTCAAAGGAGAGATAACCGTCGTCGCCACAGGTGCAGCAGTTGTGGTTATAGGATTGGCGTCTATCGTTTCATTTTTTGCCACTCCGTGAGCAATGTCGTCTTTATCTGTCTTATCTAGAACAAAATTATTTTCAGATGTAACATTGGGTGTTGGCATTACAAATTCAGAAGCATGAGCAACTTGCAGTGGAGATAAACTACTATTTTTTCCAAAATTTTCAACTTCTGGCAAGTTGTTTGATTCTAGGTCCTGCAGTAGAAATTCGTCTTCAATTTCAGTATCCTCACTCATGGTAACATTAGAGTCTTCAACGGTTGCATCACTTGTCTTTGACAGCTCAGTTTTGGCTGTTCCTTCATGAACAACATTTGAGGCAGTAGTGTTTAAAACACGAGAAAATGTCAGGTTTCCCGATACACTAGAATTACCAGATGACTCTCCAGAGTGAAAGCTGCCTAAAAATGCTACTTGACCTTTGCTGGAAGAAAATAATGAGGGTACAGCATAAACATTTGGGAATCCAAAATATTGAATGATCAAAACCATAACAAAAATGGATGCCACTAGCCATAGCAGTCTTTTAGTCTCCAAGAAACTTGCATATCGAACTTCAATTCCCATGTTCAAGAAAATCACTCCATTCCCTGGACAGTTTTATAATTCCAAATTTAGCATCCAACACAGCACTCCTCTTAATTTTTAAGCTTCACTCATTCTTAAATGCTACTTGAGGAGTGACAGTAATTTTCCGAGTTAGTGGCCTGGACGGTCACTCAACTTATGGTGATTGGCCACCATAGTCACTCAATTTTGTTGTCTTTCAAAAGTCACTCAACTTTGCCTAGTTAGCTTTTACGACAACTGTAAATTTAAGAAAAAAGATTAAAAGAACCTTGATTCTTAAAATTAAAATTTGACGTTGTCATGAAAGCTAACCAGGCAAAATTGAGTGAATTGACAGAACAAAGTTGATTGACTATGGTGGTCGACTACCATAAGTTGATTGACTATGGTGGTCAATCAGAAAGCTATATTTGAATTTTCTTATTACATTAAACAAACACTAAACACTTAACTGAGAACAGAAAGGATGGATTTTGTTATTGAAGAGGATAAAGCAATTTAAATTACACTTGAAAAGCGTTGATCAAAAGCAAGGCAATAACCACATAAGAAGGGAAAACATTCTTGTTTCTTTCTAATTTCTGACATCAAGTACAGTTGAAGCTTATTGAACTACAATTATACACAACAAAAGAAGGCCAAATCCTGAGACCCCATATAATTGGGAACTACAGAAGAAGTAAAAGCAAGGAATTAAAGTGAAAAGAAAAAGGAAGAGATCTCACAGAATTGATCAGCTTCAGGTTTGGCTACACTCACTGCTCAGCTTCACTTCACTGATATATGTTCCTATTATTGGTTTTGTTAATGTTAATTAGGAGGTGATTTGATTATTTTATTTTTATTCATGTGTTGAAGATATAGCAGGCGTTTGGTCATGTTCCATTACGAAAATAGTTTTTTATTTTTAAGGTAAAAAATAATATTTAAAAATTAAAATTGTGTTTTGGCCATGAAATAATTAGAATTGCTTTTAAATTTTTGTAAGTATTTTGGAGTGAAAAAAGCAAAAATAACTCTTTATTACTTTTGAAATTTTCAAAAAAAGTAAAAATAAAATTTTATGATCAAACATATTTTTCGTAGTTGAACTCTGGAAAAAAAAAGTGAAAAATTCATGACCAAACGCCTCTATAATCTCTTTTATATGAATATTTAGGCTATTTATGTATTATAATTGAGGTATTTGTAGTTTCAAAATAATTACTCTCTTTGTCTCAATTTAAGTTTACTTTATTTTTTTGTATATCTCAAAATAGTGTCTCTTTTTTTATTTAGTAAGTTTCCCATTTTTAATATCTTACCTAGCAAGTTTAAGACCATAAAATTTAAAAGATTACACATATTTTAAATTTAATATCATAAAATTTAAAAATATCTCTTTTATTTTTTAAACTTTATGATTTGTCAAACTAAGATTTAAATTGTGATGGAGGGAGTATTACTAAGGATAAAATGAGAAAAAAGTAATTAATTTTATTTTAAATTTTTAAAATAATAAATAATATGAGATAACTATTTTTGAAAATTATGATAATTTGAGACAAGGAGCAGTAATGTTCGGTAATAATTGGAGCGTTTCTTCGTTAAAATGATAAGTAATTTCTTTTCAATTTTAAACATAATCATTACTTCTAAACAATGCCTTTTTAGTGCAGTATCGGCTGCTCTATCTTCCTATTTTATGCCTTTTTCATTTTCCTTTTTTTTTATTTGTTTCCTAGTGGATGCTCTTTTACTTAAAACCCTAAAACCTAAAATTAGATTATTACAACTATTATTGATCTTGGTAGAACCTCTTCTTTCACGTGGCTGCGTAAAGTGTTGGATAACATTGATGTGTTCGAAGGATTATGAGCCTGTTTGGATTTGTTTAAAAAAAAGTAGATTTTAAGCAATATGATAAAAAGCTGGATATAAGTGTTTATAAATAAGTAGATAAGTGTTTGGATAAAAAGTGCTGAAATTGAAAAAAAAAACTGTTAATGTATTTTGGTAAACAAGTATTGTTAAGCATTTTTTTGTTGTAGGAGAAATGGAAAGATGGAGAAGCGGGATGAGAATGAGAGAAAAGAGAGTACTTCCATACATTTTAGGGATGAAAAGTGAGGGTAGTATCGGAATTAAGAAAAATTTAAGGGATAAAAAAGTAAATGTGTTGGTCAAACTTAAAAAAAAATTTAGCTTTTAGCTTTTTTTAATCTGTTTTTAGCTTTTTTTAATTGTTTTTACTTTACCAAACAAATGAAAAAGCTAAAAAAGAGATTAAAATCTGATTTGATCCTATCCAAACAGGCTCTATGTCTACAGCAGGACAGACAAATCCAAATTTGAAAATAGAATTTACTCCATATATAAAAAAAAATTATTAGCAAGAAAGGCAACTATGGTAAAGTTGCATCTTGGTAGCATGACAAAAGTTCACCTAAAGATATATAAAGAGGAACAGGAAATGGGTCATTTTCATGACCAAGTCTAGAAAACAAAATGAATTATTTTGCAAATGCCTTCGGCCACTGTTAAAAGGTGAATGATTGAGTACTAGATGTCTGGATTCCCAAAAAGTCAGCAGTCATTTTCCATCACTCTGTATGATCATCAAAGTTCACCTTAAGATATTTTGCATAAATAATCATACGTCTCTGCTTTAATAATTATTCTACCCTGCAATCAACGTTTTATTAGGAGTATTATTCCATTTCAGCAATAATAGAGAGGAAAAAGCAATTTTACGACAAATGTCTCCAAATTAGGAGCAGCAGCTTCAATTTCTACCACTGGACCAAGCACTTAATTTGTTAGTGGGTTTCCAACAAATATTTCTTATATATTTAATGAATTTCTCAACATAAATACAAGGTCCAGCAAAAGTCACCGGGTTCCCGAGAACCCCCATCCTACCTCTGGATCCGCCCCTGCGACACTAGTAAAGAACGAAGACGTACTATAGATATATGCCAGAAAAAAGAAACAACAAATGGTCTCTTCTCAAGTCTATGTACAGGAAATAACCAAATACATTCTCCTACTCTGCGTATTCATGCAACTTATTATACATCTTTCTCAAAAGAATGCTGCACTAAAACATCTAAAACTCTGAAACTATCTATTCGTGTACATTTTTTCACCTAGGTCTTACTCCTTAAACTCTGTTGTGCCATATTGAATGGAGAATCATGTAGAAAATATCATACTTCACTGGCTTGACGTGCCAAAGGAAATGCTGCTGCACCAGCTTAACCCTCCGCTGCATCTCGCGATATCTCTTCTCTGGGATCGATACGAGTATGTCTTTCAGTTTTGGAATGTCCTTCTCTGGAACAAAAATGGCAAAAGCCTCCCAGTTCAAAGTCTCAAAAAAAGGGGGTACGAAATTGTCAGATATAATCACTGGGACACACTCGTAGAAAATGGCCTCCACCACGCGAGGGCTGTTGACTTCATAACCTTTTGCACATATGCAGTATTTGCTGCTCTTCATGTATTGGACATAGCTTACTGTACTAATCTTGCCGAAAATCTTCATGTCAGGATCTTTGTTTTCCCAGTAGTTCAATAGAATAGGGCGAAGGTAACCATGCATGTTTCCAGCAAAGAAAGCAAGAGTTCGTCTCTTAGAAAGACGCTTTCCCCCAATTTCTCTAAGGGGATTCTTAGCTGCACGCACATATGTTTCTGGCAGCGATACATCTTTACCGAATTGGAAGCCTTCTTTAATGTCAGCATTGCATAAAGCTCTTATGCAATTAGCCATGATTCTTTTTGTTTCTGCAGGGGCCTGAGGAAGCAAATTTCCTTTTCAGTAGCTGACAGAGATTCATACATCTTAACTATAAAAAAAACGTAGATATATCTTTGACACCGAAACTATAAGACGAGCTTGTGTGTACACATGCAGAAAGATAAGCCCCGATCAATAAAGCGAAAAAGAAATGGTGCACACGGCAGACCACTCCATTAAAGGTGAAAACAAAAGATCTTGACTGAAAAGAAGTATGGATTAAATCTACGAGAATCAAAGTGGATGTGGTAATATATGTTTAGGAACTTCGATTAAAGGAAGAATCCAAAACTTACCCAATCATGGCAGGCAACAAGAAAATGGTCAGCTCCAGCAGTTCTGTTCCAAAAATTATGTCTTTGGATAATGATGTCGAGATAATCACTTAAATATCGAACTAAGTTCCTACGACTGTGAGAATCAGGGACATATAAGGTCTCCTCTAGCATACGGGAGCTGAACGGTAGATAAAACAGGTGAGCCTTTTTGGGGTTCTTAGTAACTAATTTCTTGTTTCTTTTCAGGAGCTTCATAAACCAACCCTCAGAAGCATATATTCCTTTAAGCACTGGCGTATGGAATACTGGTCTTTCACCTTCTGTATAAATGTAAACTTTGAGTGTCTGCTCCATCAATTCATAGCTCCTGCACATGATGTATGTCAGATCAGAGAAATGTGCCTCAAGCATATTGAAAGACAAGTAAATGCAAAGCTTCAGAAAATGGAGCGGGCTGGAGCTACAGGAACGCTGGACCGCCTCTATATAGACGCAAAACCACAATTGCCACCAGTCACAATTAAAGAACTAAGTGAAAATCTCATGTATCTCAAACTAAAAAACTAAAGGCAGGGCTGAGGTCTGTGTTCTCCACCTGTCACGCAGTGCTCCTTTTGTAAGAAACAGTATAAAGTACGCAAGAACGCATCTTCCTATTATGGCTATTTTCCGGAATTCAGTATATGCAACAGCCAACTGGCTCAAAGCAAGCATGAAAGTCACTACATGCATCAAGAAACAAGGGGTTCATGATGATTGAAACTAAAATATCGAATTATAGCAGCTCCTACAAAGCATAACAATTATTTGATGAGTAACAAAGCATAAATATCCGATCTAATGCAGTACTACACAATAAACCTCCAATGTCAGAAAACATCCAGATTACCAAGGGCGGATTCATCATATGCATCACCATTTTCTATTACCTCTTAAACATTGACAAATTTCTATACAAAGGAGCATATAAGCCAGGTTCATTTCCTGCCAGAGGAGAATTCTCAATGACACTTTTTGCATGTAGTAGTTCTTGATCTACATCTGAGGACCACTGTGGTTTCTACAGAAAAAATCAAAAGAACATAATTAGAATATCTAAGAATTTATTCGTCAATTACGCAAGTCATATCCCAATAGAGAGTACCAAAGCACCATACATACCATTGAATGAAATGAAGTGTGAGTCTCTTGCAGCACTATGTTCATTTCAGCTATTGATACTACACTAGCTTTGGGCTTGTCGGGCTCCTTTATAACAGGAATTTTGTTTATAGAAGAATGACTAACTGTAGGAGCATGGTCGGTGCGTTTTTGCACAGGTACTTTATCATTTTCAAGTTGATGGCCTATATTTCCTTCTTTTGCAGATATGTTCTGGTAGGAAGATATCAAAGGAGCTTCTTTTTTTGCATCAAGATTGACCTGAGGTGTCATAACCAATGGTGGTGGTGCAATAGGCAATGCTGTGTGACTTATCTCCAACGACTTAGCTTCTGTCGGTGCTGGAGAAATACTGCCTCCCCCATCAGTATCAACCACACGTGATGAAGAACTTTCAGATGTACCATTTGAAGCTGGTAAATCATATTCAGAATCAGCAGCTTTATCTGGAGGTAAGCTACTATTTCTTCCTAAGCTTTCCTCAGTTGACTGGTTGTCCAGTTCTGAATCCTTAAAAGGGGATTCATCCTCAGGGTCAACGTCTTCAGTTAAGGTATCACCAGCATGTTCGTTCATTGGGGGCATAGAATCATCCTCTACCGTTTCATAATTTGCATCAGAGAGCTTGGTTTCATTAGTTGCTTCACGGATAAGATTTTTGTTAGTAGAGTTCACAATACTACCATGTGTCAAGTCTTCTGACCTATTGAAGTTACCAGATTGATCTACTATTTGTGAGCTACTTATTTGACCCCCATTGGCAGTAAACAAAGAAGACAAGGCATAACCATATGGGAAACCGAAATACTGAATCATCAAAGCAACTGCAAAAACCACGCCCAATACCCATACTAGTCGTCTAGTCTCAAGCAGATTACGATATCGAATTTCAGACCCCATGTTGAAGCAGCACCCTGATAGAAGTAAGCAAAGTACTGTCCCTGGATAATTTTCAAATCCCGAATTCAGTATTGCCACATAGTATTAATTTTTCTATCTATTTCACAATAACTCAGTACTTGAATAACACAATAAAAGACCACCAGTACAAAGAGGTAATTATATTAAAGAAAATCAGATCTTGAAAGTGTAAGAGAAGAAGTCCATTCCTTGGCCTAGTCTATATCTACAGCTGACACAACTCTGCATCGACGCCGCACCATTCCTTCAAACAGTTGTACCTCCTTAACAAGAACAATTATCAACTTGAACTAAAGCTCAAGCTGAAGTTTTCACCATCAAGAGCCATAATTTTCGCTTTGTTTCTAAATTAATCAACCAGTAAAAACACACACACTAAGAAATACAAGAGCTGTTTGGTCAATAACAAAGAAACAGAAACAGGAAACACCGAAAATAATAAGAGTAGCATCATCCAAATCACCAAACCAGAAAAAACAATTCAAATTAATCCCCCAACAAAAGGGGAATCTTAGTAGCTTAGTTGGTTGGCAGTTGGTTGGCTACCTAGTCTGAACTTTCACTTTGTTAGTAAGTGTTGTGTAATCCCCTCCACTATAATATGAAACCCAACTATACATACACCAGTAAATGAACTGCAAACATACTGTTAGCTACAATTACCAGATCAAAAGTCGACAAAGAACTCCTTCAGCTGCTAAGGACACGTTTGGCTACTTAGTTTACTCAACAAAAAGAACGAAAGAGGATAAAAATCCAACAGATTGAGCAGCTTCATCATCTGGTAAACTAGTTGGAAAAGTTGGTTTTCGATTGAGTTGACCAGTTGTAACATTTCATACATGATACATCAGACACCCAAATGAGACCTAATATTGAATATGCATAGTCAATATACAGTAAAATAAGATTCTTTTAACCCCCGTTTGGCCATAAATATAAAAAAAAAGGTTCAAACTTTTTTTGAATTTTCAAAGTTGAAGTTAGAGTTATGTTTGGCCTTTAACTTTTATAATAATTATTTAAATCTTAAATATTTATTTTTAAAAAAATATAAAATATAATTTAAATGAAGTTATTTTATAAAAATAAAAAAGTTAGGATTTTTTCAAAAAAAAATAATTTAAAATATGAAAAAAGTGAATTAGAAAAAAGTGAAAACACTTTTTTCCAAATACAACTCTAAAATTGTATTTGAAATTTTTATGACCAAACACTATTTTCAAAAAAAGATGAAATAATTTTTCAAAAAATAATAAAAAAATCTCATGGCCAAACGCTCACTTAGTATGGAATCATCATAGCTGATTAATGGGGGTATCTGTTCAGCTTTCCTTTTGTATTTTCTTGAGCTATTTTACCTCTTCTTTTTTCTTTTTTTCCACTAATGACAGCAGTAAAGTGAAAAAGAAAAGAGAAAAGGGGGTATATGAGTAGGCTTTGATTAATGAATCTAAGTTTAAGTTGGGTGACGTGTTCGGACAAATATGCCCACCGTCTTTTGGAGATATTCCGTAAGTGGCACGTACAGGTACAGCTACAATGGCTTTTTCGCATAAACACGTGACACAATTAAAATTTTAAGGTCAATTTAAATTTATCAGAATTTTTTATGTCTTTTAAATACTTAATATTACTAATTCTTGTGATTTATAATTTCTTTTAATATAATTTTAAAATATAATATAAATTTTATTTTTGAATTCATGGTTAAAATTTTAAAATTTGAATCTTAAAATTTCAATTATATGACAAAAATTAGAATAAAAGCAGTAATATGAGCTCAAATTTATTATTTGAGATTTTCTCCAATAATAAACATATTGCGCACTCCCAAATGAGAGCGGGCTCGTGGGCCTCTTCTAGAATATTTATTATATATAAGTACATCAATTATGCATTATTTGATACTTATAGTACTATTTCCTTCGTTTCAAATTGATTGACCTATTTTGACTTGGTACGAAATTTAAGAAAATAAAGAAGACTTTGAATCTTGTGATCTTAAATTAAAGATATGTGGAATGTACTAAAATGTCCTTTAATTTTTTGGTCTTAAACATGCAATGTGAAAAATTGAAATTAAAAAGTTACTAAAAAGGGAAAGGATCATTTTTTTTGAAACGGATTAAAATAGAAAATAGGTCAAACAAATTGAAACGGAGGGAGTACTAGTTATTATTATAGTCATTATCAGTCACATATGTATATGCTGACCTCTTCTTTTGAAGCAGTAAGAATATGATTTTGAATCAAAAACATTAAAAGTAAACCACTCGTTATTTAATAAAAATCAAATTAAAATTAATTACATATGATTATATACAATGCAGAATTTTACTCATTACCGTTTGACTATACCCTTTATCTTTTGTACCAACCATTAAATTTTAAAACTCATGTATGTGCTACCTTCTCAATTCGTTTAACAGGATGAATATCATTGCTATTCCCAAGAACTTGTATAAGTTCTCACAATTATCGAATTCATAATTCTCCGTTATATATAAGTTAAAGTCAAATAAATCATATTTACCGGCTCATCATATCACACTATCTAAGGTTGAAATTAAATATATCAAATTAATTCAATATGATGAGAATATGTCAAACAGGATATAACATGTGTTACTATCTCAAATAGTCACTCAACTAAGGATTCTTATTTCAGAAAGTCACTCAACTTTAATTTTTACTTCATAAGTCACTCAACTTAAGACTCTTATATCAGAAAGTCACTCAACTTTGATTTTTATGTCAAAAGTCACTCAACTATATGTGTTTTAGTTACAAAGTCCCTCAACTTATTTAATTATTTTTTTCATTAAAATTTTTTAAAATAATTTTTTTATTCAAAACTAAAATTCTAAAAGATAAAAAGATATTCATTTAAATCATTTAATGATCCACTCCACTTGATCCAACCCGCTAAAAATATAATATATACCCTTTTATTTTTACCCTTATCTGTAATTTCTTAAAACGGATTGATTTTACGAGTATCTAAGTTTTGTATTATTAGCTTTTTAGAATTTAGCTAATTTGTAGTTGTCACGATCCAAAATCCCACAAGGATTGTGATGGCACCTACCCCAACCCAACCATGGAGGTAAGCCTAACTCAATAAATGCAAGCCACTCAAAATAAGAAAATTAGCGGAATAACACGATGAATAACCAATAAAAACTCAATTCAAAGATAATCAAAATGAAATCAAATAGTAGACTCCAACAACATCCCAAGACTCAGCTGTCACGAATACAAGAGTGACTCTAAGTACAAAATATCCTAACCAAATACTACAACACTGTCTGAGAAAGTAAAGAGAACAAAGATAAGTAGTAGAGGAAGCCAGGACAGTCTCCGAATACAAGAGCTCACCACAGCTTCAAAGATATAAAAAAGCACAAACACTAATTGCGGGGTCCACTTGTACCTGAATCTGCATTAGAGGAATGCAGGAAAGTAGGGGTGAGTACGGTCCACTTGTACTCAGTAGGCATCATAGGCGACTGAGCTTAAGCAGTTACTATATCGAATAAAGAATACTAAAATAACCTTACACGCAGAAAAGTCTCAGGTGTTCAATATCAATAATAACACGATATAGGTGTTCAATATCAATAATAACACGATATATCTCAATCAAAATAATAATTCAAATGATAATGCAATTCGATGATATGAAATAAAATGGAATGGTCATGCCTACCGGCATACACTCCACTCCCTTTTTAGTCTATGTTGGAAGGTGGGAACCATAGGGAACTCGCGAAGTTCATATACTCTACCCAAAATTTTATCTCGGATGCAACCAGTATCAACCTCATCTGAAATATCGCATTGGATTGAGTTTATAAAAGTGAATCTCCATTCAGAATGTCGCATCAGATCAGGTTTATAAAAGTAAATCTCCATCCAGAATGTCGCATCGAATCGGGTTTTATATAAAAAATTATCCATTTTCTTTCAAATTCAATGTTTTCAATAGTACAATCAATGATCCATGAGATGAATGCATATGTATGATCACTATGATAGAATGATACAACCATAATACAAGAATACGAAATCTCAAGATATCAATCAACTCATGAACACATGCTGAAAGTCTCAATATCAATCCAGGAATATAAGTTCCTTATCCCCCAATACAGTATAGCCCCAATTTGGGCATCACAACGATTATTCTACTCATTTAGTACTTAAATTCACAATTTCACCCAACCCATAGTATGCTTTACACAATAAGTTTTCACCCAAGCAAAGTCTAAAAAAAGTTAACCCATAACCTACTTAAAAGTCAAACAACAAACTCTACAAGGTCACACCTGAGCCTTTTCATTAAGAAGAGCCTCCGAATGCAATTACTCTATCAAAAATAAGTTCTATGCGTAAACACGAATTCAATAATACCCATATTGCCAAGCTTCTAAACTGGGTCCAAAAAGTCAACTCCAAGCCCAAAAGTGCAAAATCAAAAATTTATTAGAAAATTAGTTTACCCAAAGTTTAAGAAGTTCAAATAAATTTTTTTATCAAAAACAGGACTAAAATCGAGCTTGAAACCATCAATTTATAAAACTTTAACTTTACCAAAAAAAACCAAATTTTCAAGTTCAAACGCAATTTAAAACAAGAAAATTTGATAAATTTATGCCAAAATTAGTTTACTCATACTAAAAGGACTTCAGTTTCCAAAATGTCAACAAAAACCTATCACAAATTGATCATTAAATCATGTAGTTTTTATTTCACAAACTTTGGAGTTTCAAATCTCAACTTGTGAATCAAAATCATGAAAAACAAAATGTATATACTTGAAAAATGAGTAAAAGGAGGTTAGAAGCACATACCCAATGATCATACGAGAAAAGCGCATTAAAAATCACCTCAATCGGATTTTTTTAGGTCCCAAAATGTCAAAAATACGAAATAGGTGCGATTAGTGACTTAAACTCAACGATTTTCGCAACGGCGGATATTTCTCACAACGGAGGCTCTGCACCAGCTCCCCAAGTTGTGCACCAGCAACCCCACCACACCTGCGGACCCATTTGTGCACCTGCAGGTCCTCTGGTGCGGCCCTCTTCCACACCTGCGGTACACCATCACCAACAATGCTATGTTTCACTAAAAATGACATAACTTATTTATACGGACACGAGATGCAACGATTCTCTTTGCGTTGGTTTTGAAATTTTAATATGAATCTAATGATACTATCCAGACACCAAATAGAGCTCATTTTCTTCAGGTGACACTACTAAAACTCAATGATTATAAACTTTCAAACTCCGAACGAGTACCCAAAATTCGTCCGAGACCTTTCAGACACAAATCAGTAGTGCAAATAAGTTGTAAAATATATTTCAGACCTCATGAAATTATCAAAACACCAAAACGAGATTATCTTGATCAAATATTGATCGAAGTCAACTCTTAACTTAAAAACTTTTAAATTTCCAAATAATGACTCAAAACTCATTGCAAAGCCTCAGGAATCGAATCAAACCTTCAACTAGACTAAAAGTGATCCTTCGGACCTAGTGAAATTGTTAAAACTCAAAAATGACCTTTTTAACCTCGAATGTTGACTTTAGTCAACTCTCTTAAGTTTTCAACTTCCAAAAACTCAAAAACTTTTTCAAAACTCATCCAAATATCTCCGAACCCGAATCAATAGTCCTACTAACCCAAAATTAACGTTCGAGAGTTGATGGCACTGACATAATTTTGATACGAGCTCAACTTTATGGATGTTGATTAAAGTCAACCATATCAGCTTTTCAATCTTTTAAAATGAGAAACTTGCATAATTCTCAGTCAACTACCTTGGTCCCTATTTCTCGTAAATCACAAACACCATAATACAACTATAAAGAGGGTTAAAATAGTCAAAATATACCAAAAGTTAGAAATCACTATGAGGATTATTACATTATCCACCACTAAAATACACGTTTATCCTCGAATGTAAGAGTAAGGAAAGTATCAAGACTATCGAGCAACTGAAAATACCCATAGTAAACCTCATACAAACACTTTCGAGCAAAGATTACATATGTAGTACCGCTGGTTTACCATAACTATCAGTATCTTCCTTTGTTTTGACTCTTAAAGCTATATCTCTAGTATTCAAAATTAAAACTTCTCCAAATATCTGATTTTTATACTTTTGAATTACTTCTGCATACAGTAACTGAGTTGATCATAACCATACTTCTAAACATACTCAATTCACCAAACCCGACATAGTCACCATAATCTGATAATTATAAATCTAGTGTCAAATCTGTACGAATAAAAATTATGTACTTACAAATCCTCCATTCACACTTTCAAAATCGTCATTAGTACAAAATACCATTAGAAAACACATTACCACTCTCCAAAACTTTGAGTTATGACTTTTCATTTTCTCAAAAAGGAATTTCTACTCTTCTGAGCCCATTCTAAGCATTTTCTATCAAAAGTTGGCCTTATCCAAGGCTAATAGCATCAATTCCAAGTCTGATAGTACTATTTCATTTAGCTAAAGCTACTGAGTCAAAAATCAATATCAATTCCATATAAATCTTTAAATATTATGCTTCAACCACTATTCCAATAATTGTAGTCTCATGCCAAAACTTGAAAAAAACCAATGATCACCCCAACAACTTTTTTATACCATAAGCAATACCTTTATACCTCGCCAAAAGTCTAAGTAACTCATCGTGCTAATATATATAGTTTATATCGGTGAGGTAGTATCAATTCCATCTGAAATCCTCAATCAACCTTTAGAACCACAAGTCTTTTTGATAATATACCTACAAGCCACCTGACGAAATGCAAACAATCTAACTCAACATAGAGATGCAAAATCACCCACATGTCACTGATTGTCAATCAAAACCAAAATTAAAATCAAGTTTGCAGAAGAGCCACTACTAAGTCCTTCATAATCTATGCCTAAGCCACTCTACCTTTCATTAACTAATATTCCAACTCGTGTTGTTGTTCCTGAGCTCACAGGCTGCAATCCACACAAATCTTTAACTTAGTACCAAGGACCATATATGATGTCTCATATTTCTCAACTTGTACCGATCACGCAATGATGCTAGGATTTCGATCTCTCAACTCATACCAATGAAACAATTCTGAATACTTGAAACTCTCCAATATACAAACCTCTTGTTTCTTCCCTTCTCTCATTCGCTATTCTATATTCTTCTACTAAAGGATCATGGCCTACTACCTCATATTGTAAATCAAATTCTTTGAGTGTAATACTTTATTATGCTCTTTAAAATTTTAAAGTAATAAATTCTGCAATCCATGTGCTCTTTCGTGCATAAGTCCTTCCAAGTCCTCTATAACTGTCATTCTCAATCATCCTTATCTTACAAATTCATACCCTAATATAATCCACTATCACAAATATAGCCTTACCACAAAAAGCATGAATTCTTATTCAAACCATGTAGACAACTTTTCTTATCAACATCAATCCATTCACTTATTGATGCTATAATATCACACGCCTTAGTACATCACCAATCATTTTATCACTGATGTGATCATATCCATCATTTAAAATCTGAACCTTATTAGTTATCAAACTCGAAATCACTATGAAATTTATCACAACACTTGACCCGAATATTTGTAGACTTCTTTCTCTAAGCATACTCAGTAGTTTACAAACTATCTTAAAAACACATGATAGTATCATCATAACCTGAACAACACCCAAGTAATCACATCATTTTAAATTCAAGTCGCACTTCCTGAAGATGAATCCTTAGCCTTTCAAATCGAAATAGATACCCTCATCTTATTTTTTCAAATGTCATATTCCATTTTCAATCATTTTTGCTGTTATAAGATTAAATTCCTTCAAGTCTATTCAAGGAGTATTTCAAAATACCATAAGTCTTTCCATATAAACCAAGCCGATGTAATGACCCTTCCGGTTATTTCCACGTATACGTTTTCCTTGAACCGTTAGAGCTTGTTTGTAGCGGCCCCAAGTCACTTAAGGCTCGTCAGGACTGGTATTTCAGTGTCGGGTCCATTTGTTTGGTTGCATTATAAGTTTTGAAGTCAAGCAAGTCGGCAAAAGTTATCGTAAGTTCTTTAATAAATTTTCTGAACTTTGGGTAAAATGTCTCAGAGCTTTTCTCTCAATATATAAAGAGTTAGAAGTCCCCCAAAATACCAAATCGAAGGTCTACGAGTCTAGTTTCCAATGCACAAAACCTCACGTCCAACTGATCTTGGAGTAAACAGTTATGACTGTTTTACCGCGGACTGTCTGGCAGAAACTGGGTTGCGAACCGGGTCGCGAACCGGGTCGGGTCAAAATCGATTTAATGCCTCAACTTCACGTTTTAAAACGCCATTTCAGTTCTGAAACAATGAGAAAACATAAGGGAGGGTTCCAAGAGAGTTCTTGAGTATCAAAATCGTGCGTTGGTGAATTGCGAGCCTAAGTTTGAGAATTTATTAACATCGCGTGTATTCGAAAATATTTTATTTGAAAGTTGGATTTGGTAAAAAGTTATATTATTATTACCTTTTCAAAATATTTTAAAGGTTTATGAAAAATATTTTTGTTACGATATAATTGTATATGTATTTATTTTATAAGGTTTTTATACATTGTAATATTTTAACGGAGATAGTAAATTTAGTTATGTTGAAAATTATTATTATAACATAGTAGGTTTTATTTGAAATAATTTTCTATGAATTATGGCATATTTAAAAAGTTATATTTTTTATACCACGAATTTATGCAATACCCGAATATTTATATAACGGAGTAGGTGATGAGGTGTTAAACAACCCCACTTCCACGTGGAAGTGGAAGGGGGGGGGGCACACAATATTTCATACATGGTAGGCTGCCAAGTGTCCCATTCACTTTAATCATTTCAACAAAATTACAATGTTAATTGCTGCCTATTCACTTAAATCATTTGAACAAAATTACAATGTTAATTGCTGCCAAACTTACATAATACTTCTTTGGAACGTAATTTTGGTGCAAAAATTGCCACAGTATATCATTCATTTGTCACGTTAAAAGTTGATTCCAATAAGCAAGATCTTGATAATTTATTGGATCACCGAAAAGAAAATCAATTATCGACGTCAAGTTATTCAAGCCTAATTTCGAGTTTGATTTCATTTCGGAGTTTCTCGGAGCGGTTCGAGCGTGGACATCGTCGTTCTAGCAGCTTGTCATTGGACGACAGGTAGGTTACGATTTATTTTCCCTAGACTCTGCATATATAGGATAAAATTGTATTAATGGGCATCCTTGGGTTGGTTTATTAGGTTAGTACCACAGACCTCGACCGCTTTGTTCATGTCCGCCTACTTTTGTTCCTCCGTTGCTTGTAGTACTTGCCGATATATTTTATTTACCCTTGTGGTCCTGTGAGGCCTTGTTGACTCTGGAACATAGAAGGTGGGATTTTGGAAATGTCCGCGAGTCCCGGGCATAGAATTATCCTTCTAGGCTGGTTATGCTTGCTGAGTAGCTGTGGGCCTGTGCATGGTCGATAGGTTGATTGTGAGCTGCTGGGCAGCTATTGTGTGTGATCATACCATTTCCATGCATATAAAGAGGTTTTATCCATGTTTTACTATGGTTTTGGCTTCGGGCCTACTAGCACTATTTTCTAAACCTTGCATGGCCCCGGGGGCCTATTTTTGATGGAAATGATTTGGAAATGGTTGGTTTAACTTGTGAATATTCCTGGGTAAAAGGAGTAAAATTATGTTTTAAAATACCAGTTTTACGATTAACGCTAGACTCGGCAGGGCCGGGGTGCTAGTAGGGTTTTCTTGCTACTTGAGATGATTTTAGCCTCGGTCGGACCGAGCACCTGAGATGACTTTCTATTGTTTAGACCCGGTTATGCCCGGGCACCATTGGAGGGGTTTTTGAGATATTTTCCTACTACTTTAGTCCTGGACAGGGTCTGGGCATGCATATTCGAGACTGGGTCTCTATCTTGAACCCGGACTTGCTTTCGGACGACATGTTTGATACTGAGTTTTAGTATGGGGTCAGGGACCTCCATAGACCTTGCCATCCGGGCCAGGGGCTGCGGGCTGCGTGTGCCGGATGAGGGATATACGGTGGAGTAGAGGTATACGGGCAGTGTCCTTCCATGGAACCTACCTGCTGGGCCCGATCGGCACCGGAGGAGGTACATACAGAGATACCATTTCACTTGAGATCTTCATGCATCATATCATTCATTGTTTGAGGTTCCACCCTTGTTTGTTATTTGTTGATTGTACGCTCCGGTAGTATGGGATGCCGGAGGGTTTGTTTTCACTTGTTTGTGTTCCTCGGTTGTATGGGCGGCCGGGGGCCTGTAGGTAAACTCTTTCTATTTACTTGTAGAATTGTTCCCTATTACGGTTAATTATGAAATTGGTTACTGCTAGACTGTTAGTTGCTGGATTTGAGATTGATATGATTAGTTGGGCTTGATTCATGTCTCTAAGCATGTCTATCATTACTCTTTCTCTCTTCTTCTTACACTTGAGGTTACCGGTATACCGTCCATTTTGTAAACTTATTTTGTATACACTGTTGTTGCAAGGACCCCAGGTGCGTTATTTCTTACTTTCACCTGTGCCTATGGTGTGTATATTCTGCTTACTAGCCTCACATGTGGTTCAGTTGATTTCCCTCTGGGCTAGTTCCTGTGTACCTTTCGTTGATTTCTGTGACTGCTTGCTTCTATTCTGTCTGTTACTACGCTTTTATCTTATATGTGCCCAGTCGGTCTATGATACCTACTGGGTACCTTATGCTTCGCATTTGGTGCTCACCTTACCCCCCTGCATCTTTGGGTGCAGATCCTAGCGTGGGCCATTGCCGTTAGATCGCTGTGATTCGTGCTTAGAGATCTGTTGGGGACTACTTCAGACTGAGGGTGAGCTCTTGGCGATCGGAGCTTAGCTTTAGTTTATCTTTTGCTTTATGTACTCTATTACCATTCAGAGACATCTGTATATATTATTTTGGATTGTTTGCACTCCATGTATGTAGTTTTGGCTCTATACTATGATACCAGGTCTTGGGGTTTGGTTTAGTTTCCGTATATGTATATATTTATATCCCTGTTATCTATTCTCTTCGTCTTGTCCCTTATTTGTTAGATAGTAGCCCATTACTAACTGTCCTGGGCTACGGGGATTGGTTCACCTACTGGGGGTTGTAGGTGCCATCATGACCGAGAAATCGGGTCGTGACAGCTTGGTATCAGAGCTTTAGGTTCACCGGTGTCATCGGTATAGGAGCCAATGTCTAGTAGAGTCCTGCGGATCAGGGCGGAGACGTCCGTACTCAATCTTTGGGAGGCTACAGTGGCATTTTAGGAATTTGACTCTTTCATTGCTTCTGTGTCGTGCGTAGAACCCTTGAAGTTTCTGGAGATCTCATTTATTCTACTTCATTCTTCCGCAGATGGTTCGTACGAGATCATCGGCATCACGCGGAGATGAGCCTCCCACTCCAGCTAAGGGTCGAGGACGCCCTCGATCAGTGGCACCTGCTAGAGCTGCTAGGGTGGAGATAGAGCCCGAGCAGCATGTGGATCAGGGGGCAGCTCGGGTACCACCAGCTCCACCACCAGCTACAGCACCAGCTCCAGTACCAGCTCCAGTGCCCACTTATGTACCAGCTCCAGCCGCAGCTCAGTCTCCAGATATTCGGGGATTACTATTACAACTTTTGGGTGTGATTGGAGAGCGGTCTTCTGAGGTAGCGCAGACATCCGCTCAGGGGGAAGCCCTGGGTGCACAGAGCTTAGGAGCGCAGCCGGCTACTATGGCTCCCCGTGCGGAGGTTATTCCGGTCCCGTCTGTTGCACAGCCTCTTGCTCCTCGCCCAGCTATGACAGAGTCAGAGCAGAAGGCGTTGGGTAGGTTTTTGAGGTTAGCACCTCCAAGGTTTGCTGGTACTTCTGGACAAGATCCACATGACTTTATTACTACCTGTGAGGAGATGTTGCATCATTTGGGTTTGTTGGAGACTCACGGGGTTGGTTATACTACCTATCAGTTAGGGGGCCAGCGAAGTTATGGTAGAGGGCTCATGTTGCTTGTAGACCACCATCTTCACCTCCTTTGACCTGGTCTGAGTTTGATGAGGCCTTTATGGCCAAGTTCCTGCCTTAGAGTGATCGTGAGCGTCGTAGGGAGCAATTTACTCACCTTATGCAGGGATCTACGACTATCTCGGAGTATGAGACCCGTTTTCATCAGCTAGCACCGTTTGGAGCTATGATCATTCCTACCGAGGCAGATAGGATTCGCAGATTTGTATGGGGTTTGAGGCCAGAGATCAGGCAGCCAGCTGAGATATTGATCGCCAGTGGTCGGTCATTTCAGGCTATCGTAGACTATGCCCGCACTGTGGAGGACTTACAGCGACATGATCAGGGGTCCAGAGATAAGAGGCCTTGGCATCAGGGTGTCTACAGTGGTTCCAGATATGGTGGTAGAGGTCCTGGCCAGTGGAGCCGGAGTTATCATCCACAGCAGTACCAGGGTCAGTCCAGCCGACCGGTTCAGGCTTCCCTTCAGACTTTCGGTAGTACCCAGTTCGAGCAGGGTCAGAGCAGCCATCAGGGCTTAGCGGCCAGTCTTTTGAGGGTATAGTTTCCTGGGGCATCAGGTCGTGGTGGTCATACGGGATCTGCTGTTCATCTCGACTGAGTAGGCCGTCAGGGGCTTGTTTTTAACTTGTGTGGCGATTGGTCATTTTGCTAGAGATTGCCCTCAGCAGGTACAGTTCAGTTGGCCGAGCCTTTACGAGCAGTTCAGCCCCCGGCTAGAGGGGGTGGTCATCAGAGTAGAGGTGGTGCTCCGCGCGGCAGAGCAGGTGGTAGGGATGGCGGTCGGGCAGGTGGAGGTCATCGTCAGTTTTACGCGGTCCCTAGGAGACCAGAGGCAGAGGCCTCAGATGCTGTGATTACAGGTACGATTTCTGTGTGCCATCAGTCTGCTATGGCTTTATTTGATCCTGGATCCACTTGTTCATATGTATCTGCCTACTTTGTGCCTTGTTTGGGGTTGGCTAGTGAGCCATTATCTGTTCCTGTTTCTGTTTCGACCCCAGTAGGAGAATCTTTAGTAGTGGATCGGATTGTGAGATCTTGTATGTTATCTATTGGTGATTCAGAGACTTGGGGTGATTTGATGATTCTTGATATGCTAGATTTTGATGTGATACTGGGCATGGACTGGTTATCCCCTCACCGTGTGGTTTTGGATTGTTATGCCAAGACCATTACCATAGCTGTGCCCGGTGTATCTCCGGTTGTGTGGCAGGGTTTCTGTTAGCCATGCACCATCTGGGATCATCTCTTGTCTTCGAGCTAGGAAGTTGATTTCCCATGGGTGTTTAGCTTATCTAGCATATGTCCGAGATGTTAGTGCTGACCCTACTTCTCCTGAGTTTGTTCCTGTGGTTAAGAGACTTCCTCGATGTGTTTCCTACCGACCTGCCAGGCCTTCCACCTGAGAGGGATATTGATTTTGCTATTGAGTTGGAGCCGGGCACTAGGCCATTTCTATTTCTCCTTACCGTATGGCTCCTGCTGAGTTGAGGGAGCTTAAGGAGCAGCTCCAGGATCTGTAGCTAAGGGGTTTATTAGACCTAGTGTGTCACCTTGGGGTGCTCCTGTTCTCTTCGTGAAGAAGAAGGATGGGTCGATGCGCATGTGTATTGATTATCGGCAGCTGAATAGGGTGACAGTGAAGAATAGGTATCCGATGCCGAAGATTGATGATTTGTTTGACCAGCTTCAGGGTTCAGTCGTGTTTTCGAAGATTGATTTGAGGTCTGGCTACCATCAGTTGAGGATTAGGGCGGAGGACATCCCTAAGACAGCATTCAGGACACGTTATGACCATTATGAGTTCCTGGTGATGTCTTTTGGGTTGACTAATGCCCCCGCAGCCTTTATGAACTTGATGCACATGGTTCTTGGCCCGTATTTGGACTCATTTGTGATCGTTTTTATAGATGACATCTTAGTATACTCGCGTAGTAGAGATGAGCATGAGCAGCACTTGAGGGTTATACTCCAAACTTTGAGAGATCATCGACTTTATGCCAAGTTCTCAAAGTGCGAGTTTTGGCTTGAGTCAGTTGCATTCCTAGGGCACGTGGTGTCTAAGGATGGGATTAGGGTTGATCCGGGAAAGATTTCAGCGGTTTGTGAGTGGCCTTGTCATGCCCTATTTTTTACCAAGGTTAGATAAAGCACAACTTATGGACTCTAAAGAATTTTTATTATGTACAGAGTCGCCACCTAATTTTTAAGGAAAATAAGGAAACCTATTTTTTATTATTGACATGTATGACTCGCATTTTAATCTGCGAAAAAACCATTTGAGATTCTAGGTAAGGGTTCAAGTTATTCCGAAGGGAAGGTGTTAGGCATCCTTCGAAATCCACAAATGTGGTACCCGACTAAACTTAATTTTTAAAGAGAGAGGAGGTAAAACATCATTTTTTGTAAAAAAATATAAATATGAACAGTAGAAAATATATGTATACAAGTTTAAAATATATGCCTAAGAGTGTAAAAAATGTACTTTTATATGTATGAGAAAACTTATATGTATGAAAATTTATATGTAAGAAAGTATACAAAAGAGTGTAACAGAATGTATATTGTTAATATGAAAAGTATGTAAATATGTAGATGTAAGTAGATACTATTACGAAATATATATAAAGAAAATGTGTAAGTAATGTATGTTAAATACATTGAGCAAAGAATGTAAAAGAAATGCATTGAAAAGATTGTACAATAATTACATCGAGTGACTTGCGTTTTTATGTAAATATTGTTTCACTTTTGCAAGAAAAAATGAGTTTAAGAATGAGAAAGGAATATTAATTTAAAAATATTTTTAAAAAAAGAATGTGTAAAAGGATTATTTGTAAAGCTTAGGTAAACTAATTAGAAGGAAAAGAAAAGAAAAGACGTCCTAATGTTTGCGTAACGTAAAAAATATGAATTAATTAACTTAAGTATCTAAGTTAAATTGATTTGTTTATAAAAGTATTTACGACTTAAAGTTTTGCCTAAGCGCGTAAAATAGATAAGTAAATAAAGGGACACTCCCACCCGACACCCCAAAAGTAAAGTTTTCACTATATTTTAGTTTTTGTACAATTACAAGAGTTACAAAGATATAAATAAAGCAATGAATTTTGGGGAGATCTTCAAACTCCTTTTAATTATCGTCTTCGGAGAGCATCCTCACGTACCTGTATAAACACTTAGTAAAAATATTAATAACAAATAAATATTTACCAAAATAAGTCAAGAAATACATATATGTATGTAAATATAAGAAAATAGAATTTTATTGTAGTATGGGCTCAGATATGTAGTTGTATTAAGTTTTAGATACGCCATGGCTGCGAAACATCGGTTGGCCACCCGAGATCACCTCGCCAAGATGCGGATCATAAAACTTTTTATTTCGTCTTGTAATAACAAGATTTCGTCATCGCCCAATATTTATTTTTTCTTGCTACGCATGTATATATGTATCCGTCTTTTATATTGTGGAGGCCTCAAAAATCGACGGGAGTTTTTTCATTGGCCAATGCAGTGTAGTATTTGTTCGATATCAGTGTAATATCGAAAATAGTAAAGAGCAAGGACAAAATCGTCCAAACAGCCCCAAAATCAGCTAAACAGTACCGAGCAAAAACCCAACTCCGGAGTAAATTTTCCGGGTGAAAAATGACATAAAAATCAGCAAAAACAGTCCAACAATGGCAGCAAAACACAGCAGCAAAACAGTGGTGAGCAAGACGAATTCAACACCGGCAAGATCAAAGCAATGACCAAACAAGGTCCAAAATTGAAACCAAAAAGGGTGTAAAATCAGTCCACAACAACCACTAGTAGAAGTAGATAAGTTCCTGAAAATAGTAGATAAACATAGCACAACAATAAAGATCTGGAAAAAAATGGAGGTTGTCGGAGCATTGTTTTTCCGTCAACGAATCAAACCATAAGGAACCTATAGAATCCGACCAAAAATCTGGAAAATAAGCATATATTGATCACATAAACAAGATATCGGAAACCATGAAGAGAGAAGGCAGTGGGTGGCGTTGCTTCAACGGCCTCGCCGGAGCAACGCCGGAAACAAAAAGATCCGGCCAGATCCGCATACCTCAACGCCATGTTTTCCGGCGTGGTAGCGGCAAAACGACGGGGAAGGGAAAGAAGGGAGAGGGGCGTTGGTGGCCGTGTGGTGGAGTGCTCGCCGGTCACCACCTCCGGCGAGGCAGCGACATAAAGGGGAGATCGGGGAGAGAGAGAGCAGGGGGGCGTTGGTGGTGGCTCATCGTCTCCGGCCGCCGGTGATCAATTCCGGCGGCGGCAGCGAGAGAGAGAGCAAGAGGGAGCAAGATCTGATGGGTGTGTGTATGTGTAGTGTGAATAATATGTGTGTAGTGTAGTGTGGTGTGTAGAGTAGGTGTGTGTGTAGTGTATGAATGTGTGTGTGTGTGTATATTTTTTGTCCCCTAAAATAAAATGTCCCCCTCCCCCCTTTTATAATAAAAACAAAACCCCTCTTTTGTCCAAAAAATAATAAACTCAGGCTCTTATCCCTTAGTTATTAACTAGTGGGTTCTTCACTCTATTAACCATTAAATAAAAATGTATTAACCAAAAGATAAAAGCCGTATTCGGTCATGTCAAATGTCACTTTAATAAAGGTGACAAGACCTTGACTTGATTGATTTGTTGCTCTGTGTATTAGAATTAATTTCTCCGACTTCTTGTGCTTGCGGAATGTATTAAAAAATATCTATAAATAATATACAAAAATATGTGCATTGGTATGTGATTAAAAAATAAAATAAAATATAATGTGTTTTAAATAATTGAAATTGTAGTATTTGTATTGTGTACGTGTGCGGATGACTGTAAAAAATATTGCGATTATCAAAAATTGTATAATGACAATAAATTGATAAAATCCTAATATTTACAAATAAAGGATAATTATCAATAAATTGTGAGAAATAAAAATATATCAATAAATTGATAAAATTCCTAAAATAAGGATGATTATCAATAAATTATTATATTTCATGAAAAATGTGTAAAAAATGTATTTTGTGCTCTTTAACGATCAGGAAACCTGAAGACGTTAATTTTAAGCACGGAGAGCCAAAATTGGGTGTCAACAGTTTGCCCCTTTTCGACTAAAGATGATGTAAGAATCTTTGGGCGAAAACGTTGACGTAAAGCCAATTTCGCTCGATAAAGAATTATGATAAAAATATGGCCGAACTCTGATTTAGAGTTGCCTACATACTTCGAATTTCACGAAGATCAGGCCAGGTGTAGTTCAAAAGTTGAGGCAAATTACCTCTTGTCCTATTGTTCGGGGTGGACGACCCTGGAAAAAATAATTAAAGGAAAAGACTATTTGGGAACAGAAGCATTTACATATTCCCAATGTCTCTTTCAAAATTTCCCCAATGTCGAGCTGTGAGACGCTGGGGATGCAAGATTGTGTACTTGCTGAAAAAAGAATGATTATGATGCATGCTCTGGTTTGTGTGCCAAAGCGTTAATGAAATGGAATCTTGGGTTGTGTGCCAAAATCCCGATGCATACTCCGGTTTGTGTGCCGAAGCTTTGAATGAAATGGAATCTTGGGTTGTATGCCAAGATTCTGATGCATGCTCCGGTTTGTGTGCCGGAGCGTTAATGAAATGGAGTCTTGGGTTGTGTACCAAGATCTCAATGCATGCTCCGGTTTGTGTGCCGGAGCGTTAATGAAATGGAGTCTTGGGTTGTGTGTACCAAGATCTCAATGCATGCTCCGGTTTGTGTGCCGGAGCGTTAATGAAATGGAGTCTTGGGTTGTGTACCAAGATCTCAATGCATGCTCCGGTTTGTGTGCCGAAGCGTTAATGAAATGGAGTCTTGGGTTGTGTACCAAGATCTCAATGCATGCTCCGGTTTGTGTGCCGAAGCGTTAATGAAATGGAGTCTTGGGTTGTGTACCAAGATCTCAATGCATGCTCCGGTTTGTGTGCCGAAGCGTTAATGAAATGGAGTCTTGGGTTGTGTACCAAGATCTCAATGCATGCTCCGGTTTGTGTGCCGAAGCGTTAATGAAATGGAGTCTTGGGTTGTGTACCAAGATCTCAATGCATGCTCCGGTTTGTGTGCCGAAGCGTTAATGAAATGGAGTCTTGGGTTGTGTACCAAGATCTCAATGCATGCTCCGGTTTGTGTGCCGAAGCGTTAATGAAATGGAGTCTTGGGTTGTGTACCAAGATCTCAATGCATGCTCCGGTTTGTGTGCCGAAGCGTTAATGAAATGGAGTCTTGGGTTGTGTACCAAGATCTCAATGCATGCTCCGGTTTGTGTGCCGAAGCGTTAATGAAATGGAGTCTTGGGTTGTGTACCAAGATCTCAATGCATGCTCTGGTTTGTGTGCCAGAGCTTTGAATGTAAATACCCGCATTAGAAGGTGGGCGCCTGTAAAAGTACTGAACTGTAAATACCCGCATTAGAAGGTGGGCGCCTGTAAAAGTACTGAAATGTAAATACCCGCATTAGAAGGTGGGCGCCTGTGAAGGAAGAAAACTTTTTGATTGATTGATTTTTTTTTTTTTTTTTTTAAGAAATGTTGAAAAGAAAATCATGTCTTGACTTTCAGTTGGTACCAACAATTAGTCTTATGCATAAGAATTCCACCATCTTTCCCAGCTAAACCGAGATCAACTTCGGGTAATTCCAATAGTTTCAAATGGTACCTCAGACGTACCTAAGTATCGACAAGATTTGTTCTTCTTGATTCAAACAAAGATTTTGAACTATACCTTTCCTCATGTTTCATGTGCCTCACCAAAAGAAAGTCCTATTCTTCACACATTTGAGTATTTTGATTTTAGGACATTTTGAGAAGTGCACTCACACTCAGAAGGATGTTCAATGTATGCAATTGTGATACCATAGGCTTGGCCTTCATGTAAGTATCCACTAATGTGAGAACACTTGAAATAGGATCATGTAGGGCTTTTATCAGCTTGTAATGTAGGCTTGGGGATGGATAGGATATTATTTGGGAAAAAAGTGATTAATCCTCCCTTGAGCATGCACTATATTTGTGCTTTGACATTTGTTGCATTTGGACGCTTGATCTTCTTTGTCTCGTAGTCCCTTTCTTTGAATTTGTATCGACTTCTTTTCGTTGTTGGAGTCCTTTTTCCCCTTTTGGAGTTCTTTTCTCTTTTTGTTTTGTTTTTTTTGTTTTTTTTTTGATTTTTTTTTTGAAATTTCTCCACATTTGTTGGAGTGTTTTTCATTATATATTTTTTGGGGGGGATTTCTCCATGTTTTGATTTGTGGGGAATTTTACTCCTTCTTTAAAGTCGTATTTTCATCTTTATTCCTCTGGGACTTTGCATCTTCTGCCTTTGGCATCTTTGATCTTGAATCTTTGTCCGCAATTTGCACATTTTGATGCGCTCAGGGAGGTCGGGCCAAAAGAGGGTAGTGCATGTAAGCACTCAAAAAGGTATAGGCTGAGATGTGGTTGTTCAAAGAAAAGGCTTTAGGCTCAAAGGGGGAATGCTAGGGATAATGTCATTTGGTAGGTTATGAAAGGCTTAATCGGGTCAAAGAAGGCCTACGATCCTTTCCCAAATCAAGTGTAACTCAGTATTTTGCCTCAACAAACATTTAGGCCAAGTTCTAGATCATCAATGCAATGCAATGAATTAATCTAATGCTCGCCACACAATGCACACGAAACGATGAGGTTGGTTTTGTTCTTGTCTTAGATGCATGCAAGAGAATTTTTCGAGTGTCACTAAGGTGCGATTAAGAGGTACCAAAAGAATCTATGGTTTACCACGAAATTGGTCCTCTTCATCATACCATTTGTTCTTTCTCATGCACACTTCTAACTATGTTGGTACCAACCAAGTCAAAACTTTCATTTTTTTTTATTTTTTATTTTTTTTTTTTTGGGGAAAAATGAGACCGAACCCTTATGAGGGTTGCCTACGTATCTTGTATGAACAAGAATCAGGTCTGTGTAGTTCAAGAGGATAGGGTATAAGATGTAAAGTAAAAAAAAAATAAACTCCTTTTTTTTTGTAAATGATTACCGAATCCAAGAAGGACTGCCTACGTATCTCATTGAGATGAGAATCAGGTATGCGTAGTTTATGAAGATACGAACTAAAATGTATGTACACATTTTTTGTTTATTTTTCCAATAAGGAATACCGAACCCAAGAAGGGCTGCCTACGTATCTCATCGAGATGAGAATCAGGTTCGCGTAGTTCGTGAAGATACAAACTAAAATGTATGTACACATTTTTTTGTTTTTCTAATAAGGAATACCGAACCCAAGAAGGGCTGCCTACGTATCTCATCAAGATGAGAATCAGGTTCGCGTAGTTCGTGAAGATACGAACTAAAATGTATGTACACATTTTTTTTCGTTTTTCTAATAAGGAATACCGAACCCAAGAAGGGCTGCCTACGTATCTCATCAAGATGAGAATCAGGTTCGCGTAGTTCGTGAAGATACGAACTAAAATGTATGTACACATTTTTTTTCATTTTTCTAATAAGGAATACCGAACCCAAGAAGGGCTGCCTACGTATCTCATCAAGATGAGAATCAGGTTCGCGTAATTCGTGAAGATACGAACTAAAATGTATGTACACATTTTTTTTGTTTTTCTAATAAGGAATACCGAACCCAAGAAGGGCTGCCTACGTATCTCATCAAGATGAGAATCAGGTTCGCGTAGTTCGTGAAGATGCGGTACCAAATGTATGTGCAGAAAAGAATTCACCTCTAGAAGGAATATAAGTCAAAAAATTAAGATATTTACCGAATATAAAAAATATGTATAAAAAATAATGCAAAGATATAGACAAACTCGGAGCGATGCCTCGTATGTCGAGTGTTGGTGATGTCCTCGATGAGAGTGTCTCCCGACTGTTTGTGAGGATGATCGTTGTTGTGATTTCCCAATTTTTTATGGAGATCGTCCATTATCGTGATCGTCTCCAATTGTTGTTTGAAGATGCCATATTGTGGCCCCTCAATTATTTACGAGGGCACTCATTGGTGTGTCCGTCCCCGATTAAGTGGGGACGGTTCTCCTGTAAAGGAATAAGAAAGGAGTGAAAGTAGGAAAGTCATGAAAAATAATATAATTACACGGTCAAAAACTCCCCTGATTTGTCTGTCCCATTGAATATGGATGCCTCAAAAAGTTCGAGGTCGGATGTTATCTCATGTGAAGTTCAGAGATTATTTAACTTCTTCAGACTCGACTCCTCTCTTTTTATTGCTTGATATCCTATGATAGGCGCGCCTACAAAGAAAATGAGCCAACTTGTGTTGAACCCTTAGATTTGGAAAGTGAAAGTGATTTACCGTAGTTCCATGGCCTACGACATTTGAGAGGTTTGAAGAGAGACTTAGGTCTTCAGATTTTGAGACTAAAGTCGAATGGAGATTATGGTAAGAGTGATATTGATAATCTTGAATTTTGGACTTGAGGGAATTGATTGACGCTTGTCATTATTTATTTTTTTAAGGGTTGAGAGCGTCAGTGGACCATTCCAAAATATTTGCCCCAGTTTGCAATCCTAAAAAAAAATCATTTTAGAATAGCAGGAAGACCGAACCCTTATGTAGGATTGCCTACATATCTCACCAAGATGAATTAAGATGAGAATCAGGTCAGGACGTAGTTCAGAATGAATCTATGGGTGTGATATGTATGATTTCTTGAAAAGTGATGTGACAGGCGGCTGTGAGGAACTAATTACAGACAAAGAGCTTTAAAAATACTTTGATCAGACAATCAAGATGACGGATGTAAAAAGATAGACAGAGTTTTGTCACTACTCTACTACGCTGAAAATATTACAAAGAAAGAGAAGCATGGCAAATATTTGATATTACTTCGCCCCTGTCGGAAGAATTGAATGACTGGGAGAGTGTTGAACTCTTGATTTTGAAAGTGAAGGCCAAAATGTCACATTTCATAATCTACGATGATTTGAGAGAAAAAGAAACTTATGTCCCATGTTCTAGGATCAAAGTCGAGTGAAGGTTTGAATGTAAGGCCAATATTGACACTGATGTCAGAGAGATTTGGATTTGAGGGAAACTGTTGATTTGCGCTGTCAACAGGACTTTGGAGAGGGTATTTGAATTGTTTCAAAAATTTGCCCCAATTTTTAAAATCCTGGAGAAATTATTTTGAAACAATGGAAGACCGAACCCTTATGTAGGGTTGCCTACGTATCTTGCTAGGACAAGAATCAGGTCAAAACGTAGTTCGAACTGATACCTAGTTGTATGTGAGTTGTATAATTACTTTGAGCGATTGTATTGAAAAAAGTAAAGCTATGAGTGAGTGTGGACAAGAAAAAGGTACGGTATAAAAATGAAAAGAATGTACAAGGCTGTATTGAAAATTTCTTGAAAAAGAATGATGAAATCCAAAAGAGTGATCGTAAAGATCGATATTGGGTATAAAAAGGATTGATAAATTGTGAAGGATGATCTTAGAGATCGAGAACGAATGTGAGGAATTGAAGATCGACAATGGGAATGGGAAAGAATGATAAATTGTGAGGAATGGTCTTAGAGACCGAGAACGAATGTGAGGGATTGAAAAGGTCCCAGGCTCAACACAAGTTAACCAAAATCGTCAGACAAAATGGACGAGGACGAAGATGACATGTGTACATATATGTAAAAACCAAAAGTATGCACAAAAATATAAAAACGCAGAATATATAATCATCAAAGGGCAAGTATCAATTAAAAATATATAACAAATAAAGAATAAAAATTAATTCGACTAAAGTAACGATCGTATGTACAACGGCCTAAGGATTCTAAGAGTAGATTCACCTAAGTTTTTAAAGAATATTCGGACAACTGCGAGAAAATGCGTAGTAATTTGAACGCACTAACTCTGAAGCTTAAGGAATCCAAAGAAGTTTTGGAGGAGCGCGAAACACTCCTCGCGTGAACCACAGTGTGTGATAGTGTACGGCCAAGACTCGATAGAAGTGATGTGATAATTAAATAAATAATGTGTAGCAATATTTTGAACATATATCTATATTATAAAGTAAATAATGAATCAAAGAATAATTAATATAAATATTATGTGTAAGCGAAAACTAAAATTTATCTGTACAATACAAATAACATATACTATTCATAGTGTGCAAAAGATAATTGAAAATTTAAATAATCAATATATAAAATATGAATAGAAATACCTCCCTCAATTGAAAAATTGAGTCTATGATGGTTAGAA